>PVJX010000781.1:0-208567 GCA_004027295.1 Dolichotis patagonum | reverse complement strand
GTGGCCCCTTTACCTGTTTAATTTCACCCAATAACATGGGAAATAAGACTGTGGTCATTGAAGGTTTGAGGATAGAAATAGTTTTCTTTGTTCTGATTTAATGTTCTTAATTGTTTTGATAGGATTGTCCCATTTTCTGAGTGGACAAAAATTCATTTTCTGTGTATAGTGTTGAGACGAGGTCCTAATTATAAAGTTTTCCCCATATGAAAAACCTACTGTTTAATACCATTTAAAGAATAACTCACTCTTCTCCCCTTAACTGAGATGTCTCTCTTGTATACCTCAAATTCTCATGTAACTTCATGCCTGTTTGAATATGTAAACTATACATTTTTGTCTTTCAAATAGTGATGCATTTTAATTGTGTAGTTCTAAATATTTCATAATTTCCATTTGATTGTGACTCTGATTTAGAAGTTTAAGAATTTTCCCACATGATGAAATTTACCAGTTGTTTAAATGTATCACTGAAATTTCTAGACACTGTATTGTTGCTTGAACTATCATGTGACTTGATGCCTAATTGGAACAGATGTGACCTGGAGCACAGAATGCTGCTTGGCCTCGGGCAGCAGTCCCAACCGCGGGTGGAACCAGGTGCTGTTCAGGCTGGCCTTCAGCTCCCCATGTGGCCCAGGCTGGCCTCACAACTGCAGCCCCCAGGTGCTGAGAGCACAGATGTGCACCGCCATGTCAGCCTTTTTCCAATTTTTAACGCTGCGGCTAGAAACTTTAAAATTACATATATTGCTCCATTATATTTCTATTGGACACCATTGACGTAGATTATCTTGTACTTGTTGTTGGCCTGGTGTTTGGTCAGTTTCTGCGAATGTTCATGTATACTTGAAAAGGACTTCGGACTGCGTTGGTGGGTACAGAGCTCCATACACGCTCTTTAGAGTGAGTCTGTCAATTGAACTGTTCATCTGTATATATCCTTACTGCTTTGTTTTCTTCCTTTGCTATCAGATTATGGGTTTCAAAGGCTCCTACCAGAAGAGTGCATTTATTAATTTCTTCTTACAATTTTTTGGGGGGTACTGGGGATCAAACTCACAACCTCACACTTGCCAGGCAGGTGCTTAAGCCACTGAGCTAAATCCCCAGCCCTCTTCTTACAATTTTATCTTTTTTGCTTTATATATTTCAAAGCTATATTGTTAGATGCATATGCTACATTTTGAGTGGAAAGGTTACCTTAGACAGCCCTATGTCAAAACATTGAGTTAGTATAACAACACCCATTTCTGCTCTTTTCAGAGATATTCACAACGTGACCTCTGTTGATGCCCCTCAAGTCACCACCCCTCCCTCACATGACCTCAGGCTGCTGTGACTCATCACAGAACCCTGCCTCATCATCCAATTTTTGCTTTACTGTATTTTTATGCTAGTTCGTTTTTAATGTATTTAGCATTAAGTTTTATGTAGTTTTTAACAGAATACATATCTATGAATGTTTATTTTATTGTTTCACTTTATCTTTTTAAGTCAAAATAGTCTATCAAACAGTAATTGTCACACTGTATCTTTGTCTGAAATACTATTTTAGTTTCACTCTTTAGATGGCTTACTTCAGCTAAATACACAGTTTTAGGGTGACTATTACTCGAAAGTGATGGCAAAACAACTGCTCTAATAGATAAAATAATGTGTCCCAAGAATGACCATGTCCATGCCCTAGTCCCTGGAGCCTATGAATGTAACTTTATCTGACCACAGGGATATTGCAAATATGATTAAATTAAGGATTTTTTAAAATGAAGGATCTTAAGCTGGGGAAATTATCTTGCATTATCCAAGGGTCCCCAGTGTGAGTGAGTCACAGAGAGGACATACTGAGGGAAGCATTAGGGGAAGGGTTAGGGTTAGGGTGGCCGTGGATCATTGGCTGCCCCTCCTCCTTGGCCCCCAGACCTAAGACAGCTGAAGAGTATAGGTCATCCTCTCCCCCACCCAAAAGACAGCAGCATTCCTCTGACAATCAGTGACCCCTTCCACCATCTGCAGAACCTTGCTGGGCTGGTGGGACACTAAGTAACCCCTCATCCACACAGATGACCTCAGTGGGCTTGCAACAGTGTGGTGAGTTTCTGCCTCAAATAGAGGACCTCAGTGAGTAAATAGGAACAGTAACAAAGTCCCCCTGAGCTGTAGGACCGTGGTGAGCCTGGCAAGAGTGTGAGTGAGTCCTTCCTCCATACAAAGAACACCAGGTGGGCTGAGGAGAGTGCCGATAAGGTCTCCTCCAACCTGGAGGAAATCAAAGGGGTTTATGAGCTGCCCAGTGACACAGCAGAGTCCCAGCTGGGGCAAACACTATAGCTAGGTAGATCTGGTAGTCTGGAACAGCCTCAAGCCATAGTAACAGCAGGAACTAAGAGCTGACTTACATCAGTACTCTAAGGATAGTCAGCCTAGGAAGAATATAGGACTCATGCAACAGGCTCTGCAGGAGGAATTCACATGACTGGCCCACCTCTTCATTGTGGGACCCAGCAATTGGACAAATGTCAACCACTCAGTAGGATCCTAAGAAACGCACTATGGACAGTTGAGACTGGCAGGATCAAAAGGCCAAAAGTTAGCTCAAGAGGTGAAAATGACAAAATGAAAAGGCAAAATGCAATCTCAAACATCCAGCCCATCAGGAACAACTACAGGACACATCAAAATAGAGGACATTAGTAGTCATACACCTGAAATTTCTGAAAATATAGCAAGTGAAATAAAGAAACAAATCCATAGGTATAGAGGAAATCAAATTAGAAATAATCTCTTATACAAAGACAGGAATGGCAACCTTAATAAAGGGGTTGCTCAGCCTAGCTAGAGAAGACATACATAAAAAAGTACAGGAGCATGGGAAAACAGTGGAAAACTTGAAAGAACAATATAGAAAAGAAGTAAAATGCTTGAAACAAATTCAAAGAGATATCCAAGAAATAAAAACTTCTATTAAAAGCTGGAGAAACTGTTTGAATGAACCTGAGGATAGAATTTAAGATCTTGAGGACAGGATCACAGCTAGCAATCATGAAATGAAAGAATTTTTAAAAATAACAAGACAGCATGAAGTGACAATACAACAGCTTTAAAATGATACAAAGATAAACAATATAAGATTGACAGGCATCAATGAATATGCAGGGGTCGATGTAAATGACACAGGAAAACAATTAGCAGAAGTAATACCAGAAAATTTCCCAAACATGGGGAAAGAATATAAGTGAGGCATATAGAATGCCAAATAATCATAACCAAAATAAATAAACACCCAGACATATGATAATCAAGATCCCAGAAATTCAGCACAAAAGTAGAATATTAAAATTTGTTAGAGAAAAGACAAGGACCTATCAAGGAAAACCCATTAGAATCATGGCAGAATTCTCAACGTAAACCCTCAAGTCAAGACGAGACTGAAGTGAAGTATTTCAAGCCCTGAAAGAAAACAACTTTCAACCTAGATTGATGTACCCTGCAAAATTTTCTTTGAAAATTAATGGAGAAATAACATACTTCCATGACAAACAACAACTGAAGAAATTCATGTCCACCAAACCAACCCTAGAAAGAGTACTGAAAGACACACTAGAGAGAGACAAAAATGACTACAATGCCCAGAACAACAGAAAAAAAAAAAAAAACAACCAAGCAGGGCAAGCAATTAAACAAAGGGGAAAAACAGGGAACCAACAACAGGAAAATAACATGACAAAGTTAAGCCAGTACATATCAGTTATATCCATCAATGTAAATGGCCTCAATTCACCTATTAAAAGAAATAGATTGACAGAATGGATCAAGAAACAAGATCCAACAATATTATGTATACCAGAAACACATCTGACTCAAAAAGAAACTCACAGACTAAAAAAATCAAAGGATGGAAAACAATATTCCATGCAACAGGAACCCAGAAAAAAGCAGGGGTAGCTATTCTGTTTGCAGACAGTGTGAACTTCTCACTAAATGACCAAAATAGATAATAAGGTTACCACATACTTGTTAGGGGAATAATTCAAAAGGAGGAGCTTAGAATCACAAATATATATGCACCAAATACAGGAGCACCGAACTATATAAGACAAATACTAATGGACATGAAAAATCAAATATACAATAACACAATTATTACAGGGGACCTTAATACCCCACTGTCACAAGAGATAGATCAACTAGACAAAAAATCTGCAAAGAAATAACAGAACTGAATCATACCTGTGAGAAAATGGACTTAGTAGACATTTATAGTATGCAATTACCCAACCACATCAGAATACACATTCTTCTCAGCTACACATGGGACATTCTCCAAAATAAACCATATATTAGCCTATATAACATTCTTAAGTAAATGCAAATGGATTGAAATTGTCCCATGTATATTATCTAACCATAGTGCACTGAAATTGGAAATTAATGGCAAAAAATTGCAAAACTTGCATAAACACATGGAAATTAAATAACTTCTTGAAAAAAATCAATGGGTTGCAGGTGAAATTAAAGAAGAAATTAAGCAATACCTACAATTCAATGAAAATGCAGGTACAACATACTGAAACCTATGGAACACAATGAAAGCTGTCCTAAGAGGGAAATACATAGCAATAAATTACCAAATCAAGAAAACAAAATGAGCACAAATAAACAACTGAATGCTACACCACAAACTTCTAGAAAAAGAAGAGAAAGTAAAATCTAAAGCTCATACTGGAGAGGAAATTATAAAGATCATAGCAGAAATTAATGGAATTGAGACTAAGAAAACAATGCAAAGAATTAATGAATCAAAGAGCTGGTTTTGGCCATGCCCAGCGACTTCCAAGCTGCAAGCAGGGGCCTGAATTCAGTCCTGGGAGCCAAATGTGTGTGAGTTGAACCCCAGTGCACAAGGGAACTTCACTCCCAGCTGGTAAGACCACCTCAGTGTCCCAAATCACTGGAGGATACATGGGAAGTCCCCCTGCGGGCCTAACTAAGCCACGCCCAATGACCTCCAAGCAGCTAGAGGTTGCCTGCCATCTGTCTTGGGAGCCAAAAGTGGGCCAGGTGATTCCAGCACACGGGGGAAGCTTTGGAACAGTGCTCAAAAACCGGAAATATAGGAAAATGAAAAAACGAAGGAGTAAAATGCAAGCTCAAACTTCCAGCCCAACCCAAGCAAGCCTAGGAGACATGGACACAGAAGAAAATGTAAGCCATACACCTGAAATGCCTGAAATGATATTAACTGAAGTAAAGAAACACCTCCAGGAAGCTATAAAAGAACTCAAATCAGAAATAGTCTCCCAAATAAAAGAAGAAATGATAAATGTATTTAGAAGAAAACAAGAGACAATATGATATACAGTGAACATCTCCTGTGGTCTTACTTTGAAATCTGTGTCACTTACATTGTTTTCTTCTCATCTGCTTTGTTTTGTTTTGTTGTTTAGTTTTACCCTCTTTAAAATAAAATTTTTTTTAAAAGAGTAAATTATCCTTACCTCTTTTTACTTCTCTACAAAGCAACAGACAAATGATGCTTTAGTCCAAAGGATTTCACAACTTCACATGCAGAACCAGCCAAGTTTGAAAGAAAACATTTCAACTGTATCAAATAAGACCTCTAACATGGAAACCAAGTTTGGGAAGGATTGATTAGTTATATGGATGGCTTAACTTAAAGTCCTCACTGATTTTGCTGGACACTTGCATTCTGCCTGTACGCCTCTACATCTTAATCAGTCTGATTCACAATTGCTTTTTAAATGTGATCACTTATTTAAGTCAAATATGCTCTGTTTCCCTAATATAGTAACAATATGTTTGGATTACATTTGTACATATTGTTTAGAAAAAATTGATAGTGTTATTATAGAAGAAATTTTTCTGGAGTCCTGATGAGTTGTATACTGTGAGTCCAGCTTCCTGCCAGCAGCTAACAACAGTTCTAAAGATTTTGTGACACTGAGTTGTTAAGAAAATGACCAGTTAATAGTAGGTAGTATTGGGTTTTATCAATAGTGTTATGATCCTTAGAGCTGTAGTATAATTGTTCTGACTGAACTTGTTTCTTCAATCTATGAGGTGGACATAGAAACCTGCATAGGAAACTTTCCACCAGTAAATGTGAAATTTGGTTCTGCCACCCTGAATTTAAACTGCAATTATGAATTTTCTTCTTTTGCAAAATAAACTGGTATGTATATTTATCCAGGGCAGCAAGAACAGAAGTAGGTCTTTTGGTATTTTGGATTATTAATTTTTTACACTTTAATTTTATAACTAAATAGCAATTTATAGTACATGAGTGGCCCAAATCATTAAGCTAATTTACTTTAAGTAGCTATAATGGATAGGTGGGAAAAAAGTAGGCAAAATGATACTTTGTTGGAAAATAAAATTGTAAACATTACACACACACTAACGGCTGGAGAAGAGGAAAGCGTCTGTAACCCAAACTCAGCAGCACAGTTTCCGTGGTGGTGAGTTGTTACCCGCTCTTCTCTGTAGTCATGCTATTAGTGAGTAAACATTTATGGTCAGTCTGTATTTAATGTGCAACATGAAAATTTTCCATGCCTTTATTGATTCTTCATCGACTTTAAGTGGTTGCATGAAGTTGCATTCAGGAAATTATTTAAAGACATTAAATTATTTTGCTTTGTAAAGTTGCACTAGCCTCATTGTACATACTTTTCCAACTTCAGAGTTAATTTAGATTGAGTACATTTTCAGAAGAGGGATTACAATGCTGGTGTATTTTTCCTATAATTCGTAAGACTATTTCAGGTCCATAATCATTTTTCTTAAAGTGGAATCTTTATCCCTGCCCTAGGGATCACTCACTCAACTACTGCAAGAGAAATTATCTTAAGCTTGCAATGTTTAATTCTATAATTTCAGAGTCTTCCCTCATCCAAATATTTTTCCCTATTTCTAGGGGAAAATCACATGTTCATATTGCACTGTTCTTTTTCAAATTCAAGATTTCTACATTCCACTTTTAAAATGTCTAAGTCTAGATCCAAGATTCGTCATAGAAAAAGGAACTTATTAAAGACCTAAAGGGGAAAAGGAGACAGGGAGAGAACTTCTCTTGGCAGTACTGAAGCATTATTTATGTGGTGGGACCAGAGTGATTCTATTTTGTTTTTGCACCATTAAGTTATATAGCTCCCTGGAAGAGAGTGACACCAGGGTATGGGAACAAACGTGCACACACATTTCACATCTGCTTGGCCATGTGAATACAACTATGTCAGGAGCCCTGGATGTCAGCTTTTACCATAGAAATCATGATGTAGAGCTTTAGTTCCAGAGTAACTAAGGGAGATTCCAGAGGGACAAGCCTAAGAATGACTTGGAAATTATAGACCAGATCACACAACTGTCATAAAGCTATCATCAGTTAATAAAACAAGGTTTTCTTTCATTTAAGAAAAGTTGGCTTTCTTCCCCGTTGGAAAAAAGCACTGATGTTGGAGGCCTTTGGAACTTTATCTGACCTTCTATCTGCTGACTTTTTCATTTCCTGTTTCTTTTTTTTTCTTTTTTCACAAGTGAGGTCTGTGAAACAAGCTCCAAATGTGTTAAAAAACAAATATTCACCTCCTGAAAATAGCAGCACGTCGATGTCCTTTCTCCCAGAGCTCTGCTGTGCTGGGGTCCACTGTTTCTCCGAATCAGGTTCTCAGAAAATGCTGTCTATGCCTCCTCCCCCCCCTCCCTTCTGCTCCCACAGAAACTAGGATGTGGAGACAGCTGAGGGAATAAGTCCAAGAATAAAGCATGCAAATATTTTGAATAAAGAGCAAATTTCTAGCGAAGATAAAATATGATAGTGTTTGCAGAGCAATTCATAAATGAACATGGATTAAAGGAAAATTCTTTCTAACTCCATAAAGTGAAAAAACAAGAACACAGATAAACCAGAATAGAAAACTACATGTGTGAGCACACACACTTGTGCACACAATGCTCACATCAGCCTTCTGTGCACAACATCACCCAACAATGAGATAGTGCATGAGGGTCTGACCTGAGACATCTAAGAAAGCGTTCTCGGAGCAGCCAAGCACCCTGCTGATTGCTAGGAACAGAGCAGCAACTAAGCGAGGTACCATTACTACCTTACAGAATTTATTTCACAGAACAGCATGTGTGCAGTTTTGTGTACCTGGGCTGAGGGAGGAGAAACACAGGTGCTATGTGAATCACAGGACAGGAGAGCCAGCTGTCAGGACCATGTGTTAGCCAGAGGGATCTTGAAGTTGCAGCAGGTAACCAGGATGGGAGAAGGATGGAGGCAGAATTCTAGCCCAGGCCCAGTGGATCTGAAGATCCCAATGCTGCCCGTGGCCTGGAAAAGAGATCAGGAGGAGATGCAGAGGTAGGCAGACATGGCACCATACCAAGAGCCCCAAGAGACATTTCCTTTTGATTCCAACCAAGGTCAATGGGAGGACGTAAGTCAGGAGTGACAAGCAGACTTGTACCCCGGCCCAAGGGCATCTGGAACAGCTCAGGTGTATTTTCTGTGTGTTTTGGTCAATGTCTTTTTTTTTTAACCTTTCCAAACAGACATTCGACTGTGTTTTCTATGACTTGTAGGAGGCACGGAAGTAAGAAAACCCATGCCGTAGGAATTTTTGGTTTTTACTTCTAAACACTCAAGAATTTAGCAGAACTTGGAGATGCACAAAGGAAGCAGGAAAGGGTTGGGAGGAGGAGGGCAGAAGACCCGAGTTGCCCTTCAGGTTAGAAAAACGGAGCTCTTTGGAGTTGGAGGATAAAAAAGAGGAGTCTGTGGTCGTGGAATAGGGAGTATTTGGAGATCACATCTCAGCAGCGTCTCAAGGTCCAAGCACCCCCAGGTCCGGAAGCACTTGTAAAATCAAGACAGAGACGGCAATGACCACACCAGAGAACATCTATTCAGATGCCTAGAGTGCCACTCCTCCCAAAGTGGGGATGCTTGACACAATTCCAGCTAGGGAAACCTCAAGAACACTTGAGGATAGTTTCTATCAGCCTAGAAGCATGACACGTCAGATTGCAGAGAAAGGCGATCCATGAAAAATAAAGAGCAGTGAAATTTCTTGCGCTGTTGACGTTCGGCTTATGGCTCATAGGACTGATGCGTATTGAAAAGCTTGCTCTGGCTGCTGTGTGAAAAATGGATTGTAGAGAGACATGAAGGGGTGCAGGTGAAAGATAATAGTGCCCTCCACCAGGATGATAGAAGTGAGAATGAAGAGAAGTGGATGGATTTGGGAAATATTTAGAAAACAGGAGAATGAGTACTTGGCAATTGGTCTGACCTGGCAGTGAGTGAGATGGAGGAGGCAAGGATAATTCCCAGGTCTCGGGCTGAACGAGTGGGTGGGTGGTGTAACATCTGAGTCTGTTTTCTAAACACTAACCACACAGTCGGTTCAGAAGAATCTTAGCTGGAGATTTTACTAAGACAGCATCTGAACAGAAAGTAAATGCTCCCAAAGGCAGAGAATATAATTACTAGTAGACAATCGCAGATATCAACACATTGCTACAGCTATCAGCAAAGTCCCTTTTGTCCTCTATTCCACATGGACAATGAAATACCAGTGTGGAGAGAGGCCTCCAAAGTCCTGTGGCTGGAAGTGTCCTGAGGTAGGATCGTTCTCTCCACTATGTGTCAGGAAACCCTGCACATGGACCAAAGCACATTTGCTCTGCAGTGTCTCACTCCAGGCTAACATCATGCCCCGTTTCCTTCCGTTGGGGCACTCAATGGACATGCAGTTGCAGGGACAGCCATTAATACACACTGAGTGTCATGTGCAGAGCATTTTACACACCTGTGACAGGTGCTGTTAGGAGTTCATCAGAACCCATCTCCTTTTCCTCCTGGCCATAGGGTTTGTGCCAGTGACCAAGTGAGCATGAGTGGAAGCAGGTAAGGAGCAGGACAGTGTCCCCTCTGCAGCAGGATGCCCTTCTTATCTGCTGGAAAATGAGAAGTCACAAGACAGGCGGAGGCAAGACAAGGTGGGAGTGACCCGGGAACCTGTGCTGGAAGACCACATCACCACCACACTGTATTAGACTTTGATGTGGATAAGAAATACTTTCTTGCATTGAGCCATTGAAAATGTGAAGTTTACCCATTACAGTATCTGGTGTTATCTTAACTTAATTAAAAGAAATTGGTATTGGAGTCAAAGGCTGACATAGCAAAAACCTAAGATCACTCTGTGGACATTTACAAGCTCTCAAAGTGATAGAGGCAATGTAGTGGCATAGCTAGCAAAACATTACAAGAGAGAGATGGGTTCTGGTGGGCGCAAAGAGGAGGAGGATTTTTAAAAACGAGTTGTATTATGTGCATCTACCTGCTCCCCAAGATGAATGTAAACTTCATGGGCTGCAAACATGTATTAATAAACTAAAATTAAAAATAATAAAGAGACGAAGTGAGAAAAGAACTCAGTAATTTTCAAGCAAGGTTGGCAGGGAGCAGAAAAATTCAGAGATCAAGCATCTTACAAGGCTGAAAGAGCCAACTGCTTTTGGATTCCCAAAAGTAAAGCATACTTTGTATCTCAAACAGCACAAAGACTGCTTTGGTGATAATGGTCCAATAAGAATTCTCAGTTGAACAAAATGAGTTCGTCCTGGAGCAAAAACTAGATATGCACCTTGAGACCGTAATGTTAAGTCAAATAAATCAAACACACAAGCTTAAATATCACATGGCTTATTTTATAGAGAAACCCAAAATCAAAATAAAGAGCAAAATTACAGATAGATAATAGGAAGTGGGAAGATAAAGCTTTCCCAAGTGGGGAGAGCACTGAGTGAGTGGGGCAGGGGGCAGACAGCAGGGTAAGGGACGGAAGAAGCTTTGTGACATGTCATGTACACGGACCAACTCTCCAGGAGGGATGTGATCATGATGTATTGTAAACCTGTGCTAATAAAGAAGATACACCTCCCTGCATACTGTGACATCAGCAAAGCTATGATTTCAGTGGAAAGGCAGGAAGACAAGAAAGCAAAGGAATATGAAGGCTTGCGAATAAAATCTGAGACTACTGTATATTTACTAGCACAAGAAGCTGGCTGAAGCAAATAAATCAGAATTCTCCTAAGTTTCTAAGGACATTCTATTGCCAGAGAAACCTTGCACACGGACCAAAACACAAAAGCAAACCTCTTTTGGCTGTTTAAACTCTAAAGCAATCTCCGTGCTCCTGAATTTATACCATCAGGAAGCCAAACAACCAGAGAATCATACCTATGTGGGTAATGGACAAGGAAAATTTCTGAGAATGCAGAGCTGGTGGCCATGGAGAATAAAAGGCATGGTTTCCCACAGAGAAGGGACTTCAAGTTAGAGAGGATTATGCATCCTCTAGAGATGCTGGACATGGAGCTGGTGCAGTCACTGGATGGGATTTGGGGTGTCTCCTTTGGGAAAGGGATGAGTGTGGGAAAAGAGGGAAATGGGAAACTGGTGAGCAGAATTCTGGGCTATCCAGAGAGTGCAGTGTATTCACTAAAACTCATTTCCTTTCCACCAAGGTACACAGAATATACTTCCCAGAATCCCTTGTAGTTTGCTGTGGCCACAAGACTGGATTCTCACTAATGGAATGTGAGTAGAAATGATTTATGTCACTTTTGGGCCACAGAGATGAAGAAGATGGTCCCTGTTCATTTGTAGATAGAGCCACAAGTTAGGGTGACTCTAGATCACTGGGTGACCGTATGAAATGTCACCTCATAGGAACATCCTCAATGGATGGTGATGCAAGTAGGAAATAAACTTTATTATAGGGAGTCAGTAAGAAGTCTGAGTCTTTTGTTTCAGCAGTTTTGCCTTAATAAATATATTATCTCCTTTATTATCCACTTGATAGGTGAAAAATTAGAGAAGTCAAATCACTTGTTCAGGGTGACACATTTTGTAAGAAAGGTATTTAATGCTAGAATCCAGGGTTACCTGATTTCAAGACCATGCTTTTTAATGAATGCACCAAACTGTCTCCAGAGAGACCCAGCTTCGAGCTCTGGACTTTTCTCCTCTGGATTCTCAAAGTCTGTCCACATTTTTTTCACAACACAATAATTTGTGCTATAATGTAGGGGTAGAGTGATTTAAATTACTTTTCCTTCCTGGAATCCTTCTCTGAATGCGACTTGGGCTCACTAGTGACAGCGGTGGTCAAGCCTCTAACCAACTAACTACTGATTTAACCAACCACCACTTCTGGCCTTTCTCACCACAGCCAGTCCCTACTCACAAATGGAACCCACAGATTCTTTTTGACTGAAGGGCTGATTTTTATAACCAAACAGTTTCAATTTCTTGTTGATCATTTTTCCCCAGTGTTCTAGTTTATCAACATTTTTCCATAATATGGAGATGACTCTGTGCCAGAGGATTCAACCCTCCCAGTGTGAGGCGCAGTATCTCTGAAATTTCACTGTGCCCCGTCACTCTGGTGAAGGCTTCGCATGCTCACTTCATTTAATTTTTCCTTATCCTGACTTTACCAATGAGGAAACTTCAATTTTAGAGAAGTTAAAATCACACATCTATAAGTAGTATTGATCATCAGCCCTCATTGCTGGATGGTCTGTATTTGTGTTAATAAAATATGACAAATTTTCCCCTTAAAATGGAAGCAAATTAGTATTTGCTGAACACAAACTCTAGGTAAGATGCCTCATTCACCCTACCCCATTCAATTCTCATTACTATCTACTGGCCTAGTGAAACTTAAAGAGAATAATTTTCAAAGGTTTCAGACATCAAATACAATTATTTTGGGAAGATTTCTACAGAGTCAACAAGAGTATATAAATAAATAATGGAAGCAGAAGGCAGCAACTAATTGTGCGTGTTGAGCTAAGCTCACGGGACTGTGGATCTATAACACCAATGATCTTTCTTCCTCTCTGTAAACACTGTCTGGCACGATAAGTGAATAAATGAATAAACGAGGGTACACAGATCTTAATGGACTAACATTAAACTGTACATGGACAAAAACTTCAGTCGTACGTGTCTTGAGGACCCATTCTTCTTGCAGGAGGAAGAGTACAAAGAAAAGGAAAAATAATACAAATAAAACAACATGTGTGTGTAACACTCACACACACACGACATCTGTATTGACTGCCCCTGACCAATTTTCTCGGGCACTGTAAGTGGAGCTACACCCAGGCCGGCAGCATCATGGAGTAGACGTGCAGATTATGGTTCTAGAAGCTTTGCATTTAAGCCACTGCAAATCACCAAGACTTTAGCAGTGTCAGGTGTTGATCCTCTTGAATTGACGTGGGCAAATATTCTACTGGCTTGGAATGGTTTGAGCACAACCACAGTTGGTCAGGGGTAGGAAGATCACCCAGACACCCTTTCCCAAAGCATGGAAAATATAGCTTCTCTTACAGCAGACGACAGGTAAAACATAAACCAGGCGGAGAGCTCTGCGTGTGTCTCCTAAATGGCGGTCCTTGTCCCTGGGAGTTTTCCTCAGTCTTGTCTGGACCTAAATCCTTTCTTACTTCCGTCCCATCTCTTCCTCCTCCATTTCTCTTTACAATTCTGCTTCTTTGTTTCCAAGTGTGTATTTCTCCTTCAACTGTTTCCCTCCCTCAGACTGTCCCTTTCCTTTCCTTTCTGCCTTCTTTCCTTTTCTACATCTTCTTTTCCAGACTCAATTCACTCTTGTAAGTCCCTCTCAGAAGGTAGTATAATTTAGAAGCTCCGAAGAGGAGTTAAGAATTTCCTTGTCTTGCTTTAGAGGCTGTGATTAGAGCTGGCAGGAAACAACTGGGAACAGCCATTCACAGGCTACATCATACTTACTGCCCACAAATCGAGCAGCTGAGCTATTCACATGCTGTCATTTCAGGCAACATTGTTTATCCATCACATAATGCTAGTCTATGTTGTGTCTGTTAGAGCCCTGGCAAGGAGTCTCCCCTGGATTGGACAGTTGAACCCAGGCACATGGTCCACACAAAACATGAGAGATCCATATTTGGGCATGAGTGTGCCTTAAACTCTAACGGGCTTTGGCACAACCGTGGCTCTGCAAATCCAGCCCGCACATCAGGTCACACATCAGAGAAAATCAAAACAGAATTAAGTTGGCCACTTTTTCTCTGCAGAGACATGAGAAGCATTTTGAGTTAAGTCTATGAAAACTTGTTTTTCACATTCAAGTCAGTATGTGCGTGGCCAAATATTATCAGTACCCTAGTTTATATAGCTTTTTCTCATACACCAGTGAAGAAGTCTTAGGTCCAAACCACGGATTCTGAGACAGCACATGATTAAACAGAGCTTGTTTCCTAAAGAACACCTCGGTTATTGAATAAACATCCATTCGCTAGGACAGTCCGCATATGGCGCTGCTCAGGAATGGGCAAGGAACACGGTCAGGCCTATGGTCCTCAGGAGTGGGAGGGTAAAACCCTCCACAGTAAGCGGACTCCCTCTGATCCCTGACCTGGCTTCCACAGGCCCTGAAACTGAGGATCTTTTGGCTTATCCTCATGATTCCTCTGTCGGAGCTCAAAATCTCAATCACATCAGTCAGCTCTTTGTCCTCCTGATCCTCTTTCTTTCCCTGTCTTAACTAATGTGATATTTCTCCTTTCACATTTCTAGACTATAATCATCCTTCAAGTCCTAGGATGTATGTTATTTCCGAAGAGAGACACTCTCTTCTTTCTCTAGCCATGCAGCATTTTATGCCTCTTTAAAGATCATTGTCATTTTCTACTCCAACTGTAACAAGAGAGAGTTCTGTTGTCACTAGAGGGAGTGCTAAACAAAAAGACTAGAAGGTCCTTGGTTCCAGAGGTAGGAGTTTGCGTTTCTTGGTGTTCCAACGCTCCCACCTCACCTGCATCTACTCCGTGCCTTCTCTGTAACACATGCTTTTGCTCTTGCATTTGGGAAGGAGGGGAAACACTCAGCTGAACTGGAAAAATAAAAAGCAGCCACAGCCAAAGAGTGACATAGTGAGAGCTTTCTCCCAACCATACGCCCAGTCTAGCATCTCGCCTAGTGACCAACTTAGGAAGTTAAATGGTCAACACCTCTCTCCGTGAGGGAGAGACAAGTACAGATCTTAGATGAGACCAACACGGAGGCCTTAGATGTCCCAGGCAATCTGGAAAGTTGAGAGCTCAGCTATCCAAATAAGAGAATCAGGGATCTTAAATGAGAACCATGCCCTAAAGACTTCCTTCCTCCCACCCCAGAGAGCGTCAATAATACTGGTAGACACTTCACGTCAGACCTCTGAGTTTTCATTTTACCCAACGGTATAATGTCTGTCTGTATGTTTGCATATTTTGTCAATTAAACCCATGCCTCACCTATTGCTAAAAGTATTCTTTGCAGGTGAGAGCATGGTAAAAGGCAGCAGTGGTCCTTATTGAGGCTTTATGCATGAAGGAATTGGGTTGACATGTGTCCCTGGCTTCTGGGAGGCAGCCTCTAATTTCCTGAAGTCCTGAAGGCATAGGCATGTCTTTGTTATTCATGGGGAGCCCCTGGCACTATGTCCAGGTTTCTGCCAATGAGTTGACTCAGAATGGAGGTGGTTGGGTCAGAAAGATCAATGGAGTCATTAAAACTACACAGTGGCATGATGGGAGTGTCCCTTACAGGGAAGAAAACTGGAGATGCAGCCACATAAGTGATAATTTAATCCGTCATCCCTACCTAATGATGTCTAGTAAAAACGCTGACCATTAAACTTCGCCTGTCTGACGGGCATAATTCTCCACATTGTCACACACTGATGTGCTAGACTGAAGACGCACGAGCTTTACTCCCCTGCCCCTCATTGTGTATGTCTTCTTTGGGCTAGTTCTGACCTTATCCTTTCACCTTATAAAATTGTAGTCATAGGAATAGAGCTTTCCTGAGTTCTTAAGTCATTTTGGCAAGTGATCAAACATGAAGAAGTAGGGAGAACTTTCAGATGTAAAGCCAGTTGGTCATAATGCAGACGGTCTAGAGATCCCAAGCTCGCAGTTTGAGACTATGAAGTTAGGGCAGTCTTGTACAGGACTGTGCTAATGTTAGCAGCAGTCACTGTAGCAGGATAGGACAAGATTTGTGACCAAAAGTTACTATTTCTGAATTCAGAGTCCTTGGCTTCCTAGGAAAGAATAATGATCTAAATAAGAACTTGATGTTTACATATACCAGAGAGAAGGCTGTGTCTTAACTGCCTGGATTCCTGTATAACCAACACAAAATCTTAATCTGTGTTTGTATAATGAATGGAAATAATACTATTTCTTACCAATATTAACACAAACTTTTATGAAAAGTCATGTCTTTCTATGTCTAAATTAAAAAGAATGTACCAAAATAGTGATAGTAGTTATTTTTGAGTAGGAAAGTTGAGCTATTTTGAAATACATATTAGTTTTTGCTTACTGGTATGTTTGTTTACCTTATTTTTACCTTTGTAGCCTATTAATTATATAAAGTAATGGGGGAAATGTAACAAACTCCTGGGAATAAGAGATGTTTGCCAAAGACTAGATAAGGCTAAGCCACTTAGGCATAACTTGTACAAAAATAATTTTCTCCTGTGGGTGTCATTTTGGCTCTGTGGTTTTGGGCAAGTCATTTCACCACATGTTAAAGTGAGGCTTACACGAGATGACTGCTCATACCTCTTCCCACTCTACCATTTTAAGTGTACATCTAAAGACCTCAGCTTACGTTCCCGTATCTCAAAACATCTGCAGATGCTGGAGATGAAGGGGAAGAGTTCTTGAACAGGTGAGCTCTGCTTCAAGAAGATTTGCATAAGGCTGATGTAGCAAATGAAAAATAGACTGTGACAGACTAACGGTGGGAGTTTGATCTGCTCAGTATCTGGCCCACATAGCCGGGACTGGTCAGATCTTCAAAGTCATATGGTCTCTATTTGGTTTTACAATAAATAACCCAGGCTTACGAATTAGACACCCATTAATGAAATCATCTAGCCCAGAGGAAAGCAATCCTCCTGGGCAATCATTTTGGAAGCCTAGATCACCTATTAGTTTTGCCAAATCTGAGGCTTTTATTCCTGCCCCCAATAGAATTATGGGATTCGCCCAATTCCAGAGGACCTTTGCTCTGAAATCCACCAAAGGCTGCTGAGGGCAGGGGTGGAGGGACTTGGCTCCCACAGATCTCATGTATGACACAAAGAAATTCTCATTCTAGACAGAGGGTGCATTCAATGCTGGTAACTATTTGGAGTCCACAAGACAAGGAGCTTCTGATAAAATCATATTTACTTAATTTCTTTGCTTATCCCCATCCTAAAAGGACATAGGACTGATTCCAGGAAGAATTTTTTCAGAATATATTAAAGGCAATATCTGTGGTGTTGTGATTCAGGTTGGGGAAGAAAACTATTGATGTATTCATATATATTGAGAACTAAGCCCACCATGGGTGCTCAATAAATATTGAGCAATCAATTCTCCAGCCACAGAGAAGCTGCCTGTTTTAAAATGTACTTGAGAAAGGGAGCTTGGCCCAAGACCCATCTCGCTCTTCCAAGTGATATAACTTCAAACTCCAGGAAAAGTTCTGGGTGAGTTTTTTCCTTCATGGAAAAATTCTTGGCAGTATTGGAATCAATGATTTCCAGAAGAAACACCAAATAAATGAGATTCTGCTGCATGTTGGTCAAACTTTTATAAATTAATGGAAAGAGAATCTTAAATTATAGTCAGACAGCTGATTGGAAGTGGCTATACCTGTTTTCAGAAATGTGTTAAATAAAAATTGATGTGATTTTGAAAATGCAAATCCATTGTATGAGACTCCAGCATTGAGAGCACCTGCTGGAAGATAGCCACAAACCACATTTATTAGAGTCCTTTTGCATCAATCAGTATGCCTTGAAGAGGACATTCTGCATTTTTTATTTAGTGATCCATATATTAAAATTTCATCTCTAGGTGTTAGGAAAGAGAACGGTAAAAATGCACCATAATGGTCGACGACCTACTAACTAACATTCTTAAAACACAGGTATTGCAAATGATTATGACTGATGTATAAACAAGTGTAATTAGCCAGTTTTCAACTTACATTACTAAGGCTATACCAAATGTGAAAATTATTTCTGAGGTTCTTGGTTCTACATTGCCCTTTAAATGATGCATGTTTTAATGGTTCTTTGGGTATGTATGATTTGCAAGACTGTTTCAGCTGGGACTTTATAGACCTTTTGATGGACCATTTGTCTTTGGCTTTAAGAGAAGGGAGCTGAAGTTATATGATCATTTATGTTTTCTATTTAATAGCCATGGATCAAATCTCTACATACTTCTTAGCATAGTGGGATAATAATTTGATATATTAGTCATGGGAGGTTTTTTTCTTTTGCATTTTTTTTTAGCCTCGTGACCCAACAAGCATCACCCTTAGGCCCTTAGACGCATGGCCTTTACTCACAGGCAGTTCAGAGGGCATAGGCAAACAAAGGGACACATTATGAGTTTTTAAGTTTTAAAGTGGCTTATCCTGCAGTATGGCAGAAGCAGTGACGGGATTCAGTCTAAACCACCTCTCACGCTACCCACATCGGGGATCTTTAGAACTGGTAAGGGGAAGAGACCATTGAGAGATTCCTGGGCAGCCCCAGGATTGCAGCAGACGCTTTGTCCACTTTGGGAGATGGGCAATCAGACATGGATGACCAAGCCTGTTTTCCACCATGGGCAACAAACGTGAGCAGTCCCCATAAATTCCTTTTGTTACCACATCTCTGGAAAGCACTCTAAGTGGGGTACAGTAGTCAGTGGAAATGAAAAAGGAAAGATAGGTGTTTCCAGGTCTTGAGAACAGGACTAGAAGCCACTGCAGAAGGAGATACAGATTGGAGCTTGGTGGGGGGAGTGCTGACAAGGCATTGTTCCTTACAACAGATGCTAATTTTGGTGGGGGCAGAGACCAACTTTGACTCAGAATACATAGTGTGTCTCACAGAAGTCAGTTGTTACAGTTACAAAGAGGCCAGATCACCTCCTACCTCCCCAATAATTCACCCTCTAAACCCATCCCAGATGCCTGTGGCTAAGGATAGCTAGCCTGAAACCATGATCCTTTATGGGAGAAACAAAAAATCCCTCAAGTGAATGAGTCTAACTTTAAAATTATCGATAAAATGTTAAAACTGACCGGATTGAATCTCGGCCACCAAATGAGGAGAGAAATTAAATCTAAAGATGAAGTCATGATTCTTACAAATTTGTAGCTTGAGAAATGAGCTTTCTCAATAGTATAATGTGAAACACTCTCTCTGTCTGCAAACATAATGTACTGTGCAAAAGCAGACACAAAATAAACTTTGACTAAGATTATCGGTTAAGGGTTTACTTGGTGCATTAAATGTCATCAAAAGGCTATTTCCACTCTGGCCCACTACTCAGGAGTTTAGGGAAGTGAACTAGGTGAGTCATTTAGGCTTTCTGGAACTCTCATCTACAAAATGGAGATAACACTGCTCCAACTCCCAAAGACTCCCGCAAGGTCACAGCCAAAGTCAAGTAAGAAAAAGAGTATGAACATGCTTCTTCGGCTGTAAAATACTGTATAAATATAATGCATTTAACTTTTTCTAAGCAAAAGAAACATGGAGAAATTAGTTCTGAGAAGCAAAAAGAATAATCAGCAGCATGTACTTAGATTATTAAAACCATCTGTCCTGAAGATCCAAGCAAAAGCTCACTTGAGATTTCAAATAAGTCTTCTAAACTGGAATATTAGATGCAATACTGAGAGTATATTATTTCCAGCACTGTGCTTTTAACCACATCTAAACTGAATAAATGTGGAAGGCATGATACCTCCACATCCCACCTTCACCCACAATGCTGGGAAAGAAACAACTAGAAATTGGTATGAACTGATTTGCATTTGGTCCGTACACTGTGTTCCTCTTTAGTTTGCAAGGTTGATTTCTGACCTTATCATACTAATTCCTCATTTCAGAAGAATGTATTAGACACGACAACTAATATAAATAAAACATGCCAGTCCTCTTATGCGGCATCTCACAGAAAGTAAGTTGGAAGTCAAGAAGCTACAAGATACTGAAAAGAAATGGGAACACAAAAATCAGGCCCATGTAGACACAGGCCTGAGAGAGGAGGTCACCACGCACACATTTAACTTACAGCACCTCTATCCATCTTTTCACGCAATTGGAAATATTACAAATTAACTCATATATACAGTAATAGTGATTATATGTTATTTCATTTGTATACATACATATTACTATACTTTATAAGGGTATATATGTATTAAAAGAGTTTTCAAAGAGTGGTGGGACTACATACATTTTGTGTCTTAAATACCAGTGTTGAAATCAAATATCCATATAAAATGGGACCTCATTATATATCTTAATCACTTCCAAATATTCATACTACATAGATACACCTTTAGGTAAGATTTTTTACCTCCTTTGCTAATCTGTTTATTTCACTTACAGCTAAACCAATTTCAAGATTTATACGGCATTTTATTGATTTATTTATTTATTTTGGTGTTTTGAGACAAGGTCTCAGTATGTAGCTCAGGCTGGCCTTGAACTCGCTATGTAGCCCATACTGGCTCCAACTCACAGCACTTGCCTTGTCTCCTGCCTTGTCTCCCAAGTGCTGGGATTACAGATGTGCATCACCAGGCCCGGCCTACACTGCATTTTAAAAATCCATACGAACTTGGTTTTATGAGGTATTGCCTTCACCTATGGAACAGAAGATCAAGTGAGTAATGTTTCTCATACATATCCTGACCAAGGCCTGAAAAGAGGCAGAGACATCTGATTTGAAAACAAATCTACTTTAATCTCATCCCAAATTATCAGGAAGGAGCATGAAGAAATCAGAAAATAATCTTAAAGTCCTCTATTGTTTGCTAACATGCTCTGGAGACCCACATAAGTTGTTGTTGAGACTAATTCCACAAGTGTAATAATATCAAATTATGATTGACATATTCAGTAAGCAAAATTGTGATGAAATTTTGTTTTCTGACACCTTTCACCTAGTTCCCTCCAAACACCACAGCACTTAGGAAGGGCCTCATGGCACCTACCTTGCACAGGGGGAGACTCTCAGTGCATGGGTCTCCCCCGCTGGCACGCCTGTGTGATGTCAGCACACAGGGTAACGTCCATATTTCAAGGCAAGGATGAGGAGCTGGTCCTACCACCATCATCTACGGCACAACAACCCTCTGCCTTCCATCTGCAGAAGTGCTGCAGCCTCTCTGGCCACCGCTCCTCAGTGATCAGTTTGTTGAAAATACCCGGCCCAGTGCTTCCACACAGACAGGTTTTAGACAATTACCTAAAAGACAAATCTCCACACTCTCTTCTAAGGAGCAATGAGTATTCCAAGAAAGCCAGTAGGTAACCCTCGGACCAAAACATTTCCACTTTTAACTGTTTTATATATTAAAAGTTTAGTATTTTATTTTCTTAAGTTCCACTGTTAGAAAAAAGTCTTTAAATTTCTGATCTAAACAAACTGCAGTCTCAATCATTAATTCTTTTCTTTTACATTTGGATATAAATAATACCTCCAGGCAATGAGTGTTATAGGTTAGTGATTCATAGACTTAAATGGTAATACCCTTGAATCAATTTTCTGTGGAAGCCTTTTGATTTAATTGAACACTCTGAGTTTGAATTACAAGAGCAAATCAGAAACACTTGCACAACTCTACATTATTTCAATGTCTGTCATTTCTCCCATGACATTGGCCTCAGTTGGCTAAGTACTATAAATCAATGCTTTCTAGTTGTTCTTCTGTGTCTTTTTCACATCTTTAGTTTCCTTTGAAGAAGAAGAAGATAAACCTTAACAAAATGAACGGTCAAGTTCCTTCTCATCAATCCAAGCATCTCACAGGTTTCTCTCCTTTTCTTGCTGGCCAGGCTTGCTGGGCAGCTGGAAGTTTCTTTCTTACCCACCCTAGATGGTACATTCGTGCTAAGAGAGCAATTTCCTCGTTGAGTAAAACCCAAATGTCTTCCCAAAGTCAGAGCAAAGCCCCCATAGTTTAGTTGAGACAGATGAAGGGTTCCCATGCACACATGCATCACTCTGAAACTTGGATATTAAAGCCAACCAATTGCTGGCCAGTTTTATACCACCTTTAGCCTTTAGGACTTGACATAACTCTGCATGTCATGAATTATGTTCAATGTCATTATTCTCTTGAGCCATCCAACAAGAGGCAGAAATCTTTACACCTGATTGAAGAGAAACTTCATTTAGGGGATACCAGGTTTTTCTAAGGAAATGTTCGTTGGTTTTCGTGAGGGACATGTGGGTTCCTTTGGAGGGAAGTCGCGTGAAAGTTCTATCCACTACTGCTATACAAGAGTGTACCATGACAGTTTAACATGCACCTGGGAAAAGAGCTATCCATAAGTTCCACAGCAGGTCATTTCACAGAGGAAAATGTGGTCGGGCAGGGAAGGAGGAGCGTCCCTCTTATCACAAAGCCTCCTTTGATAGATGGAACCAGGCTTGCCTGGTTGACGAACCCCAGGCCTCCCAAGGTCCAGCTCAAGAAAAACAAGCACTGATTGCTCTCTCTGGGCAGCCCTGCACTCTGAAAGGGGCTGTCTATGAGGCTCATGGAACTAGAGCTTATCACATCCCTACCGAGGTTCCCCAAGGGCTCTGCCAGGTACCATTCTGCTTAGAGACCGTGGCTCTATAAGGCCCACAGCAGACAGCCCTCTGACAGGGCAAAGCCTAGGAGAGGGGTGGTCAGAAAAGGCCCACGACACTCCTCAAGACCCCAGCTCCCAGTCTTGACATAGATGGAGCTGACCCAGCTGTTTCCACTCACCAGGCAGACCAGAAAAAAAGTGTTTGGCTGGACATGGTGTCGAGCTTTTCTGTTGTCTTCTCATGTTGACCCACTGACCAAAAATGATACCCACCATTGCTCAGGATTTTTCAAGTTTATAATCCATATAGAAGAAACATTGTTATATAAACCTTGCCAAGACTATAGGGCTTTTAAATTCCCAACTAAGAAGCTGAAGAAATTTATGGCAGTGTTGCTAGATGGAGAGGCCAAGTAAACTCACAATGTTGATCTTAGGTCTGTTTAACTTTCTCTTGCCTTCTGGCACTTGAAGCAGTGGTGGAAAGAAATCATTTACTCATAGGAGCATTAGGCATTTGGAAACACAGGGGTACCAGGGAAGAGCATTAGGAGCATAATTGATGTGACACGTGTAGTCCTAGCCTGCAGAGGGAAAGACTTCACTGCGACACTGGAGCCGTTCGTGTCACGGGTGGCATGAGGACCTAACAGCACCTTGGAGCAATAAGTAGGGTGAATTACGTGGAAGCTCAGTTTTCCTACTCGGAAAGTGATGATCATTAAGCAGTCCTCCCCTGTTCCCGTGTGAAAGGACGCGCTGCTTGAGGTCGCAGTAGTCATCCTATAAGGAATGTCCAGTTGGCCTCAAAGTCTAAGAACATGGCTTTTTCATGAAGATTTCTTCTGCTCCTTAGAATTTAGTTGTGGGTCTCTCGTCTGCCTTTTCTGTCTGTAAGGGCTGCAGGAGTAGCAATGGGTTACAAAACCTCAGACCCTTTCAGGACTGCAGTTGGAGGAGAACGAGTTGAACCCTAAAGAGAAGAATCAGCATTTCGCACAGGATTTGGCTTCCATTTGCTAGTCACACGTCTCTGTGGGAGAATCTGTGAGGTTCAGTCAACAACGACACTGTCAGCAGAAGGCTGTGATTGTGCAGGCCTCCAGGAGGAGTGTGAGGCGGCACGCTGCAGAGGTCTCCATCCTGTGGAGGGCTGGAAGTGAAATGTGGGAGCCTATTTTTAAATGCCAGATTACCTTGATTTAACACAAGATGAAATGCAATCTGATATGTGAACTGGTAATGGACTAACAAATGACTCAAGTAAAAAGTCATTTTAATGTAAAGTCCTTGGCATGATGTATTAACCTTCCCAGGAAGCCTGCTAATAGTCTGCCTCTAAGGTTCCTGGCTACAAGAATTTTCTGGATGTGACGCCCAAGCCTTATCTACCCTCCTCCCACCGTCTCCATTTTACTGCTCACTTGTGTGTAATCTGAGCATTTTATATAGGAAAAACTTGCTGGAGTTGAAACTGGAGGAAAATATGTCTTAATAGAATTTATAATTTAACAACCTACCAAGACAGACTAGAATTTATTGGAATAATATCCCCTAAAGACCGCCCATATCCCAACTTTCATAATCAGTGACCTAGATCTTCAAAAGAAAAAGTAAAGAACGCTGAGGTATTTTTTCAAGCTTACAAAAGTAAAGTCTGTAAGTGACTCTGTAGGAATTAGGAATTATGAGAAAGAAAGAAAAGAAGAGAAGGTAGGAAGGAGCCTTACTCTAGTTCTCCGCAGCAGAGAGCTGGTCCTGTTTTCACTGCCTCCAAGCCCCACCCAACTCCCATTAAGTTCTGGGGTCTGTGTATCTTTCCATGCAGACACTCAACTATCTTCTTTACTCAGGAAGTTATTCTCCTCACGCCTTGTGAGGTCTTGGAACAAAAATTAGTTGAGAAGGAAACAAACACTGCTCCTCTGCCCAGAAAAAAGTCACATTGCATCATGTAGCTAAAAAATAGTTTGGTTGATTTCAGGGGAGGGGAGGAGTGAGGGGGAAGGAACAGCGAGGGGAGGGTTACGGGTGTGAAGCTGCTCCTTATAGAGACGCATGCGCAGAGAGTCACTGTCTGAAAACACGGTGGTAGGGGAACCAGAGACTTGAACAGAGGGGGCCAGACTGGGTGCAGCCTCTTAAGGCAGAGTACATGGTGTCAGTGACCATGAGGATTTGTCCAAGGCCCCACTGCCTACGTCCTTCAGGTCACTCCGGGCTCTGGCTCTGCTCAACACCTAAATTCTAAGGAAAAATGCTTTATAAAAAGTGGGTTTTACACTCAGGTTTTAACTCGGTGGATTCCCCATTTCCCTGATTGAGGGAAAGCACGACTTGGAAAGTCTCTGTTTATTGGTGTAAAAATCCGTTGTACCACATCTGACTGTGCCCCTGGGGTGCGGGGTGCAAGAATTTTCAGAGCGCAGCAGCTGTGTGGCTTCCCTCTTTGCAGGGCTTATCAACACTCCCAAGGCAGAAAGAACATCAAAAACCAAGACCTCTGAAACAAACTTGGGTGCAAATGACTCCGCTTCTGCTCTGGAGAAAGAATTTCTTAGAGATTCTGCCTCCTTGTAGGTGACTGAGCCAAGTAAGACTGCCAGGAGAGAAGACAGCATTCCAAATAATACAAACGATTTAAAACCAGGAACACAGAAAAGTGAATATCACCCATCTGACCCAGCGTCCTCCTCCTTAGAGAAAACAACCTGCTTCTTAGTGTCTCTAAGGCAACTCAGGGGACAGCAGCCCAGTATGACTGACGCCCTTTCACTAGTCAGCTTGCTTCCATCACACTCTGGCTCTCTGTGCCTCAGTTTTTCTCATCTGTAAAATGGTAATAATCTCAATAGTTACATTACAGGGCTATTGGAAGAACTCATGATAAGACACATGCAATATGCTTGCGATAGTTTGATATATGTTAAGCACTCACAAAATGTTAGCTATTATCGTAATACTTGTCCAGTCCCAAGCACAGCTAGACCCTCCAGGAAAGCCAGTTTTCCTATTCACAATTCTCAGTCACCATGGCATGTGCAAAATGAAACAGTATGAAATTCCTATGATGAATACATCATAGGATGTATGTATGAATGACCTCTGATGGCAGTAATTTGATCCCAAACTACTTTCTTTGAGCGTTGGCTTGCTCATCTCTAAAAAGTTCTATCTCACAGGGTAACTATGAAAACAAAATCAGAGACTCCAAGAAAGTATTTTATTTGATGATGAGATGTGGATTAGAAACTGTCAGAAGCCAGAGATGCATGTTCAGAGTTCAAGGGTCTGATAAGTATTTACTGAATTCATGTTATGGGCAGGCACTTCCATGCTAGGCTCAAAGACACAAAGGTGAATATCACGTGATTCTGCTCTCTGGTAACTTCAAGACTAGGGAAAAAGACACATGTACAACACATCATCATTGTGTGTGGCTCTTAATACGGTGAAAGCATATTTAGAAGACCAGAGGAGGCTCAGTAAACATATTATAACTCCCTTGCCTAAAATGCTTCCTCCAATTCCTCACCAAACTAATTCTTATTGATTCTTCCGCTTTCAGATGATTTCATTTGGTCAAAGAAGCCTCTTCAAATCTCAAGATGTTTTATGCTTCGAAGGTACCCACGTTTCTCACTTTCTAATATTTAATACACACAGTGACTTCACTGCATTCCCAGCCCGCTAGCATTTTCAGCATTTTGTTAACTCACTCACTTGGAAAATGCAAAACAAATCCTTTAAACAGGAAGAATGGATGTGCCTCCACAGCAGCTTATGGGTAGACGACTCAAGCCCATAACCTAAATTAGGTGTTGCAGGACAGAGGAGCCCACAGTGTCTTCCCCCTGCTCTGGAGGAGCCGGCAGCCACTGTGTGATCATTAGTACAATCCAGCGCTTTGAGAGTAACTTTAGGAGTCCAGAAACAGGACTGAGGGGTAGGTCGGTGGTAGAACAAGCACATGTTTGACAGGTACGAGGACCCTGAGTTTAATTCCCTGCTTAAAAAGTTAAAACCAGTCTAGAACTATCCTCTCCCAAAAACAGTCTGATGATTTTCAGCAAGGCTGCCAAGACTGTTTGAGGGTGAAAGGACGGTGTTTCTAACAAACGGTGTTGGGAAAGTGGGTTATCCACATACAAAGAGGTAATCTGGGTCTTCACATCATACCATATGCAAAAAGTTAACTCAGAAGAAATCAAAGACATAACTGTAACAGCTAAATCCATAAAACTCTTACCAGCACATGTGGGAAAATATTTTTGATGCTGAATTTAGCTGTGATTTCTTGGATAGGCACAGGCAATAGAAGCAAAATACATAAATCCAATTCTATCAAAATTAAAGACATTTATGCTTCAAGGAACACTATCAGCAGAGTAAAAAGGCAACCCATGGGATGGAAGAAAACATTTGCAAATCATGCAGCTGAGATGAGTTTAATATGTAAAGAGCTCCAATTCAACAACAAAATTAATAATCTAAAATTAGGCAATGGCAAAATAATATTTCTCCATGGAAAACATAACAAATGACAAAAAAACACTAAAAACATTTAGAGAAGTAAATATAAATCGAAGTCATAATAAGATGCTACTTTACACAATTAAGATGGCTTTTATCAGAAAACTAGCATGGGGGCAAGGATGTGGAAAATTAAAATTCTTAAACACTGTTACTGGAGGGCCAGGGATTTAGCTCAGTGGCATAAGCACCTGCCTGGCAAGCATGAGGTTGTGAGTTCGATCTCCAATACCAAAAAAACCAAACAATAACAACAAAAAACCAACCCCTGCTACTGGGAATATAAAATAGTGTAGATACTACAAAAAATAGATAGTCCTCACGAGGTAAAAATGGAATTGTATGATCTAGGAATTTCACTTGTGGGCATTTACCCAAAACACTGAAACCAGGATCATGAAGAGCTCCTTGCATACCCATGCGTGTGAAGGAACCCTTCACAGCAGCTAAGAGGTGGAAGCAACCGTGTCCACTGATGAGTGATTGGGTAAGCGAAACATAGGACATACACAAAATGGTATTTCAGTAGGCTTAAGAAAGAAGGAAACTCTAATACATTACAACCCAAGGAAAATTAAAGACATTATGTCTAGTGATATAAACCAGTCACAAAAGAACAAATACATGATTCTACTCAATAAGCCTCCTAAAGCAGAAGACGCATAAAGACACAAAGTAGAACAGTGGCTGCCAGGGACCACCACAAGGGTAATGGGAGTGAAAAGAGTCTCAAAATCCCATTCCGGGTCTCAGATCTGAGACGCTTGTCCACACACTTTCTCTGAAGGGCAAAAGCGCAGTGTCGGTTCAAGCAGAGGAGAGAAGCAGGAAGCAGTGTGGCATCTGAGGCTGGCGCTGGGAACCGAAAACAGCGATCTGCATGGGTCCACTCTGGGTTCTTAGACACTCATCTGCTTCGGAAACGGAAACGGAAACGGACTCCACCAGCTCTGGGTCATTAGCATTTCAGAAGTGCTGCTTCCAAGAATTCCTTGGTATGAAAGGAAACCTTAGCATCTTCCTTTGTTTCTAATCAAAGAAGCTTTGTGATTGGCCAGAATCACAAAGCAAATCTGCAGCCAGAGCCCAGGCCCGTGGAGTTGGGACACTTTCAAAGCTTGGACCAGGGGAAAGGCCTGCGGGGCAACCCTGCAGAATGAAGTCTCAGAATTCTCAGTGTGCAAAAAGGGAGCCCCACTGAACTCACACTTTAAGGCCCCACCCATAAAAAGCAGGAGGAAAGGGGAAAGGCGGAGACCCAGGCCTGCAGCTCTTCTTTGGCGAGACACATTCTAGAAGAGTGATGGCCTTCCAGGCTCAGGCTGAGGGCGATGTCACCCTCAGGTGCAAAAAGGAGCTGTGAGAGGAAGAGGCAGCATGCAGGCGGGGTCCTCACTGTGTGCAACAGTGTTTTAAAAGAAGGTGGACTGAATCTATCTGTGGTTCTTCTGCCCTTACTCTGTGAGACCCAAGGAACCTCCACACCAAACCTACGTTAGTCGGTTTGTGTTAGTCTTTGTTTTGTTATTGGCCCAAAGAATAACCATCAAAGCCGCCCCAGTCAGTAGCAATGGAGATATCAAATATGCTTGTCCCACAGGCAATGTCAACTTTTAGAAAGCTAACTATTTGCAAACCTGAAAACAGATCTCCTCAAGCTGTGGATTTTGGCCTCCTTCCACATGGCTTCATTTAAGAACACTTTCTCTTCAAGGAGCTGCTCTTAGCCTGTGTGGTGCGGGTGGTACACTCGTATCTGAGCTCCAGGGGACCAGGACCCTCCCTGCTGATAATGAAGCAAGGCCCAGTCCGTATGCCCTGTAAGACAGAGCCAGCCAGGTGCCCACTGTGGGATAAGCACTGTGCGAGGGTGAACGAAATGAAACGCGGTATGAAGGGGAGACTGGAGAAGCAACAGGCCCCAGAAACACATGCCTCTACCCAAGCCTCAGGGAAAGCTGTACAGACCAGTCAGGGCAGGGCAGGAGCGAGGGTGTCTACTGGGGAGGACCCACAAGTGTGCAAAAGCTCCAAGACATGACTGTGGCTGTTGATGGCTTTTGAGAAACGTCACCGTGTTCTCCTCGCTCTTTCAGCTAATTTTCAAGTTCTCCTTTTCTGATGTGAGTGTATTTATACTACAAAAGGCTCAAAATAAATCTTTACCAGTGGGCCAGGGATTAAGTCTTAGATTTTCAAGATAAAGTTAAAGAAACTAGGATGTAATAATCTAAATATACTTATTCCAGATAAATATTTCTGTGGATTTTTGGAATTCTATTGAGTGATTTGTGGTCCTTTAAAAACATGGCCCCAAAATTCTTTGACATTCTTCCCATCAAGAAGGAGGCTCAAAATCCTCTCCCTTGAATCTGGGCAGATTTATAATGACTTCAACCAGCAAAATAGAGCGGGTGTGATGTTATGTCCTCACTTCCCAAGCTGGTCCTCTTATGGTCACCCTGGGGGAAGACAGCAACCATGCCATTGTCCAACTCCCCTAAGGCTGCTGTGCTGGAAAGGCCACCTCTGTGCCTCCAATCAACAGCCCCAGCTCAGAGCCCAGCTGACAGCAGAGCCAACTGCTGGCCAAACACAAGGATCACCCTCCTTTTTTTCAGTACAAAGAGAACTCGCTGTTGCTCTCTCTATGTGTAACTTGATCCTGATTATATTGAACAAACAATACATAATGAAATATTTTCTTTTTTGTGTGTGTGATAGGGTTTCAAATTGCCCAGGCTGACCCGAAGTTCAACCCCTCTGCCTCAGCCTCCTGAGTAGCTCGGATCCCAGCTGTGACCCACACCCAGCTAAAGTTTTCATTAACTTCCAATTACCACCTCTAGCAACTACTGAGTCCTTAGCCAATTGTGCTAAGGAACAATCTGATCCATTTGCTTTTCTTTGAATCCTGTTCTTAAGGTTTCCAACTGCTGCTGACTCTCTTCTTGCATTTTATGCTTTTTTTGCTCCAGAATTACTACCAAACAAGTCTTCATACAAGAACAAGAGTTTCACCTTGGACATCCAGTCCAGAGGAATTCAGACTGTCCAGCCCCATCAACTGCTGGCTTCAATTGCTTGAGAGATTCCCAACATGAACTTCGTGGTCGAGTGCTTCCCAAGTTTCTTACCATCAAAATTTTGAGCAAATAAAAAGGCTGCTTTAAGCCACTAACTTTTGGGGTAACAGACTGTGGTGGATTGACAACTGGGGGGTCAACTTGTCACACCCAGCTGACCTGAATCAGCATGGTGCTGGGTGTGGAAGGCCCACCTGAGGACGGTTGCCAACAGCCTAAAAAGGAGAGCTGGCAGGAAGAGGTGGTATGCTGCTGATTCTCCTGGAGCAGCTTGTCAGCCTGGCTTCCTGATACGAACTCAGTTGTTCTCATCGTCAGAGAAGCGTGGGTCCTTGCTGTCACTAAGAATGACTGTGGTTCTTTTAGGGGGAGCCCTGGTCCTTACCTTGAGTGCCACTTTCTGGCTCTAGTGCAGATACCTCAGCTGCTGGCACTGCTCCTTCATTCAGCTGGCTCAGGCTTTCTAGCTTCCACTGCTGACCTGGGGGCCGTCCCAGTGCACATCCTTGATACAGACTTGCATGAAACATTGTCATGAGCTCTAGGCCTCCAGTTGGACTCATGCAGGACATTGCCATAGAATCCAGGCCCTCAGCTGAATTCTTTGGGTCTCTAGTGTGTCGACAGATTTTCTGCACTCTTTTTGCATTTGATTCTTTGGGTGACTATTATAAAATAACTCCATAAATTATGTGTCCTGTATTAAACTGTTTCCCTTGCAAACTCTGACTACAACATGGACTATGCAATAATAGTAATCTGAAATATAGTCTGTTGGTAGTTTGCGGTTTTAAAGGAAAAGGTCATAAGACAGTTTATGTATATGTTACAAAACTGTAAGACAGGTTCAGTAATGGTTTTTACAAAAATCCCATTATGCCCTTAAAATCATTATGTTCTTAAAAATTACACATTCCCAGTAAGGTCCCATGTAGTCAGTAAGTTATGACAATCATTCAACAGGATACAGTTTGTCATACTGGCATGTTATTATTTATGGTAGTTAAATTTGTATTTTTCACTTTTATTATATTTTCATTTGTTAGATGGAAACTATTATAAAACACTTGTTATAAACAGATATTGTTTCAAGTGAATACATTTACTCTTCAGAATGAGCTAGTATGGTAGAGATTATTACTAACACATTTTATAGATGAGAAAACTGAGTCATTGAGAAATTAAGTATCTAGTTCATGGGCATATAAATTGTAAATATTAGATTTGGAATTTGACTTCAGACAATCTAATTCGAATCCATAAATTGATCTTCTCTTGCCTCTCAATTTTGCATCATTTTATTCTCAATTTGCACACACACACGCAGTGAAGTGCTACACTGAAACGCAAACAGTAATAAAAGAATATAGTTTAAAATAATGTTATACATGCAAGTGATCACCAGAATTATATGCAAATATAAAATGTTTCTATTTAGGCTGGGTCAAGTGAATCAGAGTATATAATAGCTGAAAATCAGACTTTATAAGATTATCCATCTGTCCTGTCTCTAGCACATTATCTATTATGAAACTGTCATGTGCAGTCATGAAGCAACTCACATCTTCCCCTTATTGTTAAACACAGCACAACAACCTTCTGGATAAGCTAACAGAGTTTGGGTGGAACACATGCAAAATAATACTTTCCCATAAAAACATCACAAGTGATATAGCTAAGGGACAGGCACAACCAAGAATACAGAGGTGTCACCTCCTATAGTGAAATGCATCATGCCATTGCCAATCACCAAATAAAAATGCCAGCTATATATTTACTTAGTGACATCATGCTTGGCAAGAAAGCATTAGAAGCTGTTGGAGAAGCTCCCTTTCCACACGGCTCTGTGTGTCACCTTACAACGAGGACACACAGTGCGGAAGACTGTAACCCTACATAGTGATAAGGACATGAACTCCAGAGCCAGAAATTAAAAATCTGCACCCCAACCCTGATTCTTGCTGGCAAAGTGATCTTCAGCAAAATACTCAGCCTCTCGGTGCCTCAGTTTCCCCATGTGTAAAATAAGAGTCATAATGGTACCTACCCTGAAGCTGCTAAGGAATTCAGTAAATCAGTGCTGTAAGGCACTTAAGACAGCGCCTGTCACAGGATGTGTGCTATATAAATGTTTGTCAGATAAGTAAATAAAGTGTGTGCTAATAGATATTTCATCCTGCAGTTGGACAGAACCACTGAAGTATAGTGTACAAGTGCAGAGTATGTGAGAACTTTTTGTTTTGAAACCAAGAGCTAACAATACAGAACAGGCTTTTTGTTTGGTTAATAATTGTTTTGTGAGCTAGATATAAATGGAAAAAGTGAGTTCATTTGCATATTGATGGGAGGTGAGTCCAGCAAGAATAAGAGTAAAATAATTGTCCTCAAATATCAATTTGTATTCCGTTTCATTCACAAAGCACAGAGAATAGCTAAAACTATGCCTCCAAAACTTAATTAAATGTTGAAGGAAATAAAGAAAACCACAACTACAATTCACTCATAGCTTTGAGTGCCTTTGCCATATATGAACAGGCAACAGTGAATACAGTAGTCATTCTCCACACTGTGCTCTGTTGACTCTTACAGATTAACTAGGACTACAGTTATTCCTTGCAATGAAGAATCACAAAGTCTTTGCAACATGCTATAACCCACGTATTGCTCATGCAGCTGGGATCACTGCAGAGATGAGCTTGATAGCGCTGCTGAATCTGCCTGGCTCACTGCTGACTACTGGTCACATGGTGAGCTTAGCTGCAAGTATAGCCCATGCTCCAGCAGACAGAGGCAGGTTCTCAGGGCAGTGAAGGTGCAACGGTACACTCAGAAACATACAAAACCTCTCAGGATCCAGGCTCAGAACCAGCATACTATCACTTCAACACATTTCATGAGCCAAAAGCTAGCCCACATTTGAGGCATGGGAAAATAGATTCTACCACTTTAGTGACCCAAACCACAAAGCCACATGGCAAAGGAAATGGTTACAGAGAGAGGCAAAGTCAAAGACCATTTCAATGATGGAAAATGCATTTCAAATATACCTCAAGTTGACAGCCTATGTTGATATGAACTGCTTGTAATGGGCTCCGTGGCTGTCCATTTGATACTACTGTGATTCCACAATCAGCACTAAGGATATCATGATTTTTAAGATCACCATTTAAGACCAAACAGACACATACATATCTACCAAGATTTTCTGGTACTCAACATTTTCATTGTGTGTTAGAGAAAAAAATCAATGATATACTACTGGATTCATTTGAAAACCATAAACAATAGAATAGGAAGAAATCTCTTCAATAGCCATGTGTAACCAGAGTGGATTAGGAAAGAGTTTACCTTTCACTCAGAATGAAATGTCAAATTTCCAACTTTGAAATGGTACATGTTCAAGTTAGAGTCTGACCAAGTCCCAAAATGAATCTTTTAGTGAAAATTTTCTTAACTCCTGGGTTCTTGTCTAACTCAAACATCAATGACATTCACAGAGACATCAAATACTGCTGCATTTAAAACTGGTAATTAAGAGTAAACAAAAAAGTTTCTAAATAAAAAAAATAGGGACAGTGGAAAGAATGTAAAAGGATGAGAAAACAGACCTATAGTCATCCTATCCACTATGAAACAACATGATAAGATGGTTTTTCAGGCAGATGGGGAAACATTACAAAACTATCATTCCTAAGATATACATGGGGAAAACTTGATTAACTTAAAATTTTATATTTTTCCAAAACTTACAAAAACTCTTTTAAATATGCCTAAAATTGCAGGCTACATGTACTTTTTTGCCATTACAGGCTCTGTAGACAATGAAATTTTGAAAAGCAAGTAATGACAGTTATGGACCTAATATTTATGTCCTTCTACAGTTCAGATGTTGAAACCCTAATCCTCAGTTTAGATGTTTGACTTTTGGAAGTAATTAGGTTTACATGAGGTCAAATTGGGGCTCATAATGGAATCAGTGCCCTTAGAAGAATGAGCTGAGTCTCTGTCTGTCTGTCTGTCTGTCTCCTGTCTCTGTCTATAATATTTTGCTATACAAGCCCAAGAAGACTCAAGACCAAAGAAGTCAGCAAGTACATGAGAAACAGCTTATGAGAGAGCTTCACCTTGAAGGTAGCGGTCTACAGATTCTGTTCGGATCAGGCGTTTGCAGTCATAGGTAAGCGAGTCATCGTTAGGGAACATTGCACAGTCCCTTTGTCTTGCAAAAGCAGCATGGCAACCCCATTGACCATGAAGACTGAGAAGAAATGAAATGATCTTGGTGGCAAGAATTAGCCTGTAAGTGACTATGATTTAAATGATCTACAAGATGTTAATTACAAGCTACAGTGCTATATTCATTTTTTACAACTACTGCGACAAATTATCACCCAGTTAGGTGCCTTAAAACCACAGCAGTTTCCTCTCACTGTCCTGGAGGCACAGAGCCTGTAGTCAGACTGTTGGTGGTGTCATGCTTCTGCAGAGGCCCTCGGGGAGCACTGTTCTCTGCCTCTCTCCATTTCGGGAGTTCTGGGTGACCCCTGGCTTGCGGATGTATTACTCCACCTGGCCTCCATCTTTAGTGGCCTCCTCTCTGGGTGTCCTTCAGGGTCTTCTGAGGACCTTTGTCATGGAATCTAGGCCTCTTCTGGGTCATCTAGGAGGATTTCCAGATGCTTAACTGAGTGACACCACTAAGGGCCTTCTTTCAAAATAATATATTTAGACTCTGAGTGACAACTTTTTGTGGGAGAGGAGGCACTGTTTAAGCCACTAAAAATGGTAAAGAACATGGTCAAAAACTCGGAAGAGAACATGAGTAATGAAAGTGTACAATTTGTTCATTAGAGATGTTAAAAACAAAATAGACTGTTACAGAATCTCTGTGTGTTGGGGGCGGGGTTGCTGGCTGAGACTGGACCAGGAAAAATTAACAGGAAGGCCCTGTAAAACTACTCTTTATCATATGGTACATTTGGGGCTAAAAGTTCTGTTTTACTCGATAAATAATTGATTTCAGTTGTGTCTGGGTTTCCAAACCAGTATTCCCTTATGACTAAACATATATTGCACACAATTTCTATAAACAGGGTTTTTGTTTGTTTGTTTTTAAAAATCTGGGAATGGGAAAGAAGGTAATCTGGGATGATGAAGAAAAAGTCTCTGCTCTTCTGAGATCTATCCTTTTTAAATGAAAACGAAATGCTCTAACTTGCTGCTTTGCTGTGGACTTTTTTCTGGGTCTCTCTAGTCCTCCTACCAAGTCATAAACAGTGAGCGGGAGCCTTGGTCTTTTCTTCTCACTCCATCTTCCTCTGGAAGGAGCCCATTAACCTCTTGTTCCTCATTACTTAGAACTTTCAATGCAGGAGAACAAACACATCTGATTTGATTATCCACTAGAATTCCTTTTAAAATTACTCTCCACCAATCCTTTGAAGCTGTAATTGACTACTGAAAGGTGTCATTCCATACTTAGGAACTTAGAGTCTGAGGTCTTAGCGTGGAGTCCAGACCCTTTGCCCCGTTCTGAGGAGCATCACATTCCCGAAGAAGCCCATCATCTCGAGAAAGGCAAGGACCTCTGCAGATGGGCTCAATGCCACAAACCATCGATTTGCTGCTGACCTTTGAGAAATTCTTTAAATTTCATGGTAAAACTAGTGTCCAGATGAGGCTGACAAAGGTTTAAAAAAAATAGTAGAAAAAGAATTGTAGAAAGAGAAATGTATGACAAATGTCCCAGGGAAGGGCACCCTGTCTAGCCTTTGCGCAGGAGGCAGACCTTCTGCTGAGCCCAGATGGCTGGTTCCTTGTTGTAGCTACTTCATAGGGGATCTGTTTGCCTCCAAACAAATCTCAAAGAATGAGTCGTCAGGTCTGCCTGAACTCCTCCCTCCAGGGAGAACTGACCACATCCTCTACTCTGTTCCCATGCTCCAGTATTACTTCCTATATGCTTTAAGTGACTGTATGTCTTTCTCTCACTTCCAGGTTTTATTACCCACCATGCCTTATTTATTTTTGTGTATCAGCACTTTAACCCATAGTAATTTAAAACAGTGGTTAAGCAGATGTATAGATGAATAACAAGCACTAGTTATCTTTAAACTAGAAATCTTACTAAAACTGCTCACAACTGTCCCAACCAGAGAACTGGAAACCACCAATCACCTCCCTCATCCGCCCAATCCTGCCTCGCAAGCGGCACTCAGCAGATCTTCCAGCCTGACTGAGCAGGGAAAGTCAGGTGCACCAGAAAAAGTGGCGCACCAAGGAAGTCTGCAGATATTCTCAGAGTACCCTCACTAAAGAACTCACAGAAGGAGGCTCAAGCACACCCTGACTACAGAAAACAACTGTATCTAACGTAGTTCTTCGCTTGTGATGTAAGCTCTTCCTTAATAAGGGGTTGCATGTTACTTTCGGGCAACAGACTGCCCATGTGTTGTAACAGAAGCAGCAGAATGAAGTTAAGCTTCTCATTCCCAGTCAGGGCTGCCCACCATACTCCGAGGGTACGGTGGTGGGATGGGGAGCCTCCTGTGTGCATGAACATTGTCTCACACTTATTACACTGCAGTACTTCCGGTGCTCAGGGAGAAGACAAGTAACCTAAAAATGAAGTATGAACATGAAAACCCAACTACTCCATCTTTCCAGTTCCTCAGACCAAGAATCCTTGGAGTCATCATTTATTCCTCTCCTAATCTGATAGCCAACCTACAAGCCCTGCTTCATATTCACTATGCCAGCATCTAGGTACTTCCTGCCCCTTTCACCCCTGCCATCCTAGTGAAGGCATCAACTTCTCCTGCTGCAATGAGAGCCCTGGTCTCCAGGGTCCCCTACGGCCCCTCCCCAGCAGAGCACGCGTGGAGGGATCCCATTAAATCAGAATGATCCTGCCTCGCTCAGCACTTTCCCCACCAGCCAGAGGAGAGATCAAGCTCTCACAACGGCACTGGAACTCTGTATGGTCTTCTGTTTCCTTCCCTACAACCTCCCATCCATCAGTGTATCTATCCAGCCTCAGTGTCTTCCTTGCTGTTCCTTTAAAGTTTACATGTTTTTCTCAGTCAAATGGAATTTTATTTTTAGACAGAACAAGAGAGAAAACAAACAGTTGACTTTGCCTTTCTGGCTGACTTCTGATCACAGGCCTGGGGCGCTCTCATGGCAAGAGATCCCTGCTCTTCTCTAGTGTTGATGGGGCTAAGATCAAACATGAAGTCCACCCCACCATGAGCTGTGGCTGGCCTGCCGTGCCCGAGTGGGCTTGACCGAGTCAAGCAAAGGAGTATGAGAGACAGAAAAAGAACAGCCTTAAATACACTGGGCTAAAATGCGGGGCTGAACAGCTTTTCTGCTAGTTACTTCTATTTTCCAGTTAAAGCCTCTCCAGCGTAAGTTTTGAAGCAGTTTGTTCTTGAAGAATGAGCAGCCTGGGCCTGGGGACATAGCTCCGTTGCCCATACTTGCAAGACCTGGCACTGAGGAAAAACAGTAACACCCACACAGACCCGGAGAGATCCAATTGCAGACCAAGTCGTCACAGAAACGTTTTATTAATCAAGCGTATTTACATTTCTTGGTCAGTGATCTCTAAATGTATGTTTGTTTTTCACTGAAATACAATGTAATCTTGGTAGAGTCTATCACAAGAATATAGCAGCATGCATGATGATCTCATTGGTCTTCTGCAATTTTCTTCTAAGATGTGATTTTAATAAAGTTAAAAAGAAGATAAGTGAGTCCTTTTTCCTGCTAACTGCAGGACAGTCATTCTTGTCTATCATTGGCCCCTAAAGCAAACTGTCCCCAGGCCCTCACCACCCACTGTGAGTTTGTCCTTCTCTTAACTGGTTTATTTCCATTTTCCACACTTCAGAAAGCAGAACTGAAACTGAATACTCACCCTAGCATTTTAGTTGTTAGGAAGACAGAGATATTTCTACTTCAATGAAAAACATTTACGTAAATTGAAAATAATTGTATTAAGGGGCTTTACACAATGCCCAACGGCATCTAAACATCACACTTCTATCAGCATACTACAAAGCTGGATGCCTTGCCCTGTATATAACAAAACACATTAACTTAGGAACATTAGGTTTCCTCAGTAACTTTGCGAGTCTAAGCCAAAGTTTTGCTTCCCACCTTAGTTGCCACTGTGGCCTTTGCATTTGAATAAGAAGCCTCTTTCATAAAGTACTTAGAAGTTCCAAGCAGAATTTGCCTCGTTTTGTTTTTTTCATTCTCTGCAAGTTGGTACTCACTTGAGAATGTACACAAGATTGTTCAGACAAAGCAGACACCCGGGCTGATTCTGTTAGCACTGGACGTGCCCCAGTATGGGAGACAATGGGAAGTCAGAGGATGATGGGTCTAGAAGGGCTGTTCTCTCGCCCCATGTGGGAATCACCTGTTGTGGCTGGGTTTTTTTAAACACAAGAGAGTTCACTGCAAAAATGCATCTCTAACTTGATACATTTATATAAAGATTGCTTTTGGTCATGACTGGTTTGCCAAGCTTCTGAGTGAGTGGGAAGGCAGGGACAGGGATGTTTTGCAAGAAACAGGAAATGACAACTAGGAATATGCCATGTTCAACTGACAAGGAAAACACAATCAGTGTTTCAACAAACACGCCTGTTAGAATCTGAAGGATTCCGTGGTTCCAGTACCACAGTCAGGAACTGCCTGGAATAAACCCAGTTCACAAAGAAGTTCTGTAAACTTACTTTTTGAGCAAATCTCAAGTTTTATCTAATGCTGAAGAACCTGAACTTGTTGCTTTAGTAAGTACCTTATGTACGTGCCTTTGGCAAACCAAAGCTATCATGACTCCAGTTCCTCTGCCTCACTATTGAAAGCAACAGACTAACCACAGAAGCCCATACTCGTAATGGACACACCTGTGTAATTATCGCATTGATGCCTGAGCACTCACTCACTTAGCATTCAGTCAGAACAAAGGAAGAGCACTGGATTTCACTTAGGCCCATTCAGGATTCGTTTTCACTTGTCAATAAGTGTTCAAGCCTAGTCCTTCTCTTTTGGCTACTTTCCAGCATAACTGCCCTTCCTGCCTGTTGCTGTTTGTCCTAACACATTTCACGCACTTGAGAGGGAGGTTTTTTTTCTTTTAATGTGGAATTTTAATCGCATGTTTAGAAAAACAAAAAGTATCTGCCAAGCAATGAGATATTTGAAATTCTGCTGCCCAGTGACACAAAACTGGAGATTACAGAATCAACAGCTACAATGATACACAGTTTAAGTCTCTACGCATTGTTTTCACAAAAAAGATCTCATAAATTATGCCTGTGTTTGTTAATTTTAAAAAGTTCTTGTTCTCAAAGAGGTTTCCATAGGGAAGCATTTCCCTGTATAATAATCCAATTTGTTTCTGTATAGTAAAATAGCTACCAAGATAATGTTAAGTATATATAAGATGAGAAAGGATGACAGAAGTGTAAGTGCTAGAGAAGACCTAATGATTAAGCTAGATACTCCATGCTAAGTATTGGCACAGTATTTGACAGTAATTATGCAATAAAAGTTAGTTTCATTATCATCTCCATCAAAATCTGAGGGAATACAGTCAGAGTTTCCTTATTTTTACATTCCTTATTTACTCAACTGATTCTTTTCTAAGTATAATGGTGGGATCTTTGGATACAGGGAAGACAGTTCAAGGGTTTCAGGTCTTTGCCCTGTTTGCTAACATACTTTTGGGTTTTGTCATTTTATGTACTGGTCTGATGAGCCATATGGCATCACTATTTAAAAGAAACTAAATGAGTATTTTAAGTGTTAACCATAACAATGTACAGTAAGCTAAGTGTCTCTGGCAAGGCTTCCAGAGGTAAAATGATATCCCTTCCAGTTTGGCTGTCTGTGCTCCTGACATCTGATCTTTGGGTTTGTGGAATTTAATCTGGCACAGGGCTGAAATACGTGCCTCTTCTTGGAACTCTGTATTGTTATTTTGCTGTGCATCAGATAAATGCTAATGATGAGAAAACTCAGGCTCTCGGGCAGATAAGTACCCAAACATCTATTCACTTTGTAAAATGTCTCTAAAGCTCTTCACCTTGAAAGGATCATGGCAAAGGAATGGCATTTCTGGAACTTACTGTTATCACTCAAAGAAGCTTATCTCTCCCTACCTTTCAGGATTTGATGTCAGGAACTGGTGAGGCTGTGGGAAACAAATTTAAATTTGTATCAAGCAGCCTGGTAGCTGGCCTGGTTTCTGTAGCATGTGTACCTTAAGAGGACAGCAAGAGTTATGTTCCTAAATGCAGTGCTGCTAGGTACATGCGGAGTGAACCACTGGCCCACACCATTCTGGAAAAGCCCTCCTTTGTGAGATATGCCATGCTTCCCATTATAAAGAACTCAACAGACACTTCCATTTGATTTTTAAAATTAGTGGGAAAAAAACACAGTAGAGATAACATTTCTACTATAAAAAGCAATTAAATTAGCTTTTTACACAAGTATTTATTTCTTTTAACCAGTTAGTAGCAATTAGTTTTGCAGAGATGTTCCACAGACCTGTGGCCTGAGAGGATGGTGCAGCTAAAGACCCTCTAACTCAATGCACAAGGAATCTGGTAATGAGGTTAAAATACTGAACTTAAACAACTCCTTTTAAACCACAGATAAAACTCACTCTGCAAGTGTTCTCTGGAGCACCCAAGTACAGTGAAGCGCTGTTTCTGAAGACCACCAGTGGAGTCCCCACCTCTGAGAACGTCCCAGCTGCACCCTGGGGACAAGGCTGGGCCAGCTTGTCACTAGGGAGATGCCTCAGACCCAATTAGGTGCACAGAATTCTTTCTCAGAGCAACTCCGCCTTGTTCCCATTTGCTGCCTTACCACGGAAACAGGATCATAAAAATTGAAGACACTGGCCCTAAAGCTAGCCTCCTAGTGTGGCTAAGAACCAAGCATCTGGTGGACAAATTAAAGACAACCAAGATGTGCACCTGAATTTGTTCTGAAAGATACTACTTCTGTTCCAATTTAACCAAATTCTCCCAGTTGTGGTAGTGTCTATAAATTCACTGAGACAATCTTGCAAAGGACTAAATCACTCAGGCCACCAGCTGGCCACAGAGGACAATACCGTTTTCTTTCCAAGTTACTAAACTAATGACAAACACCTTGACAGAAAACAAGAGTTCAATAAACATTTGTTGACTAAATGAATGAACCAATGAACCAAAAATGATAAAGTGATTAAAAAAACTGATGAGTTTGCAAATGTTTATAAATATTCATATATCTGGACTAGAGTGAAGTTTTTCCAAGGTAAATTCCAATAAATGATAACCCTGTCAAGTAGAAGTGGTATCATAGTCTTCGGTCTGTTATAGTTTCTCAACAAAACTACACCTGAATGAATATTCAATAAAAATTTACTAATTGAATCAAATTGTATCAGTCATACAAGGTTAAGCTTTACAGCTCTAAATATATAATAGCTTTGTAGAAGCATATCCCCCCTTAAAAAAAGTAAGTATTAAAGACAAAACCAAAATGAAAAGCTTATTGAAAAGAACACACACTTCTGGGAAAAGTATTCAGTATTCAGCTTTCTTTTAGGTTCCTGAGATTTTTCCAGAAAAGCAATGGTCCACAGACCCACCCACCTCCTCTTGCACTGTGGCTTTTCTTTAGTGTTACTCTTTGGTTTAGATTCTTAGCAACACATCTGCTAGGATGGGAAGTCTTGTTCTATAGACAACAAAAAACAATCTTCCACCCCACTGACAGAAAATGGTAAGGAAAGTTTGCTTTAAGAGCCAAACCCTGATTGAACTGTCTATCTTGGGTAGCTTCTTTCCTCAGTGACTCAGGTTCTATGCTCTGTATACCATTATTAGTTACAAAGTTTCTAGTAAGGGAAACCGGCTCATCTTCGGACAGCAAACTCTGCCACTCCTGTGCTGTCTTTAGAGGCTACAAGTGCACGGTAAGTAGGAAACCCCAAAGCCTTCCTGCTGCTGGGAGGTCTTGAGGGGCATCCCCTTCCTAGCCAACACAACAAGCTCAGCACCTGCTCCCGGCTCCACATCATTTCACAGTGTGCATCTGTCTGGTGGACAGACACCCTACACTGCTTTGCTGGAAGGTGACCACGGCCAAGTCAGGCGGCAGCTGTGAATGCTCCCAAATGCCTGGAACTTTTAAGGACCCAACTTTCTATGTGTTAAGCAATACTTTCTGACCAAATTTGGTGGAATATACATGTGAAAGTCTTAACAACAGAGAAGAAAATAACAGACTTAAATGGAGTAGAATGCTAAAGACTCCTGTAGCAGGAGTTACTGCCAGAGCCGCCGGGAGTTTGGGACAGCTAGCAAAGCCATCAGAGTGGCAGAAATCACTGCCATTGAAACTCTCCTCACACAGCTACTGAGGGAGCAGTAAACCTTCTCTCTCTGCATTTTCAACCCATGGGTGGGCTACCTGGCGCTCAACTGGAAAAGGAAGCAAAGTGAATGAGCCGATCTCTCTCACTGAAAAGAAATTACAAACACACAGATTCCTTGTTATCTTTTTCAAAGTTTTCAATCAAATGTTTCAACCTTAATGCAGGGAAGAGTTTGCTCCTCTCCAAAGCTGGTCTATCATTCTTGCAGTTTCAGGTTCATACAGTGACACAGTCTTTCCACTCTTCCCAGAGACACACGTTGCTGGCAGATGTCCAGGTCACGTAGGGTGGGAAACTGTAAACTCATAATGCATTCCTACCTACCAGAGGAAAGACTTCCAATTAAAAACTGTTCCACAGTAGCACAGCCTGCACACGACTGCCATGCGAAGGCACCAGCCAGAGCTGGGGTAGATTTGAGGTGAATGACTTGAGATTGGGCAGCAGGGGTCAAAACTAGCCAAATTCTCTTTGTGGTTCACAATCCTAAACATGAACTACAAGTACATTAGTTACTGAAGCCCTACCTTGATCCATTTTAAATGTGGCAATTGGGTACTAAGAACTAGAGAAATAAAGTTAAAAGACAAGGCAGATTTTTGGACAACCAATACACAAGGATGATAGATCAATCTGAACTAGTCTCCTTGCCTTTCAGTAATGAGTTCTCTCTCTCTCTGTCTCTCTGGAAGACAATGGGAGAACACAAAGACAAGTTTAAGAGGCTGTAACTTGCTATCAGGTGACCAAGAAACCGACAAACAGAACTTGTTATTAAACACTAACATAAATTACTCAGTTTGATCCCAACTGGCCACAGAGGTAAACTCAGCTTGAGAGGTACTGACGGACAGCTGCGGGACTCCGCGGTTCCCCCCCAACACGGAATGACCTCGTGGAATATGACCCAGTTGTTTGAGCACCACTGTTGAACCATCAGGAAGCTGGCTGAAACTAAACTCCTTTCCAAACACTCAAAGAACAGTGAAATTGTGTACACAATTTTTTGATTGATCAGTCTTAGGAGATACAAAATTCCTATTGATAAATCTAGCTAGTCCCAGGGAGTCTGGTCTAACCGCAGCCCTCTGCAGCTCCGCCTCTCAGCGTTGCTTTGTCTGCCCTATTTGTGCAGAAACCCTTCTGCTCTGCACGGAGGTGAGTGTCGAGGCCTCAGGCTGCACCTGTGTGAGGAAGGGATATGAAGCCCCCAGTGCCACGCCCCCCGCGACAGCTGCCTTGGCACCCTGATTACATACACACGTGCAACAGCTGCACAGAAAATACCAAAAAATTACTTGAAGCCTAATTCCTTATATTTAGCCTCAAACCGGAGAACTTTATTCCATTTCCATTTTTAAGCTAAAATGTTACTGAAAACAAAATTTTCTCAACTAGCTGCTTCAAAACAATATACCGTATTATGAAGCTCCATACATTTTAAATGTTTTTGAAGTCCCGACAGGACGAAGTCCCACATCTTCCTCTGAACTTTCAAACTGAAACTGGTTTCTTCCTCTCCGAGGCTTTTCGGCATCACGCTGGGGATGCTGAGCGGGAGGAGAGCGGGAAAGTGCACACGAAGAAGGGTGCTGAATCGAGCTGCCTTGGGCTGCTGGTGGCACCGCCACAGCCCGGCTCTGCCTTCTGTGCCTGCAGGCCGTGCTGGGCCGGGCCAGGCCAGAACCAGAACCAGAACAGCGGGAAGGAGGACAATTGCACGGGTCTCCTCCAAACATGCTGAGAAAAGGTGCAGCAAGAACCGAGGCCCTGTGCGTCCTAGTCACAGCGTGGGCAGAAGAACCCACTGGAGTCCTCCCTTTGGTATTAAATAACAGTTTAAAAAAGCTTTTCAGAAACAAAGCAAACACACGGCAGGTCTGGAAATGTGAGCCATCCCAGGGTAGTTGTCCACTGAAATCAGTTTCATCCCTAGTCATAAATAAATAATCTCTTTCCTGGTCTGACTTCTATGCCAGGATCAATATCTCTTAACATCTTACTTATTTTATTACTGCTTTTGGTTTTCTGGGACTGATTGAAAGTTGCTCAGAGGAAATCTTTGGTTTTGCTTAAGTGTCCGTGACATTTAATCATGACTTTCCTTGCAGTTTAATTCCAACCAGTCAATCAGTTAATCCACTTCGATTGATTCTGGGCTCTCGGTTATTGGCTTGCACTCATTGGGCATCCGCTGGTGCCGGCTCAGCTGGGTGGCCTGCGTGAAGCTCCGCTCACACCTCTCGCACCTGGTGGAGGCAAGAGAGAAAATTGAGACCGGGGAGAGGGGCCTGCAGGCTGATGGGCTTCCTCTCATCCTGACTAATCAGAACAGACACTCCAAAGTGGCTTCAGATTTTACCGGCTCAAGAGGTTTAATTGGTGGCTCCTTCCAAGGCCTGGATGCCTGGGATGGGACAAAGCCCGTCTGATGCGGAACAGAGGGATCTGTCAATAGGCAGGGGGAAGGTGATTTCTCCAGAGAGCCCTGTCCTGCTGCAGCTCTGATCACTGTCAGTTCAAATAGATAAAGAACAAAAAGAGATTTTTAGGAGTGAGCCATCAAAGCAGCAGCTTGTCTACAGTTTTCTGCTCCGTAACCCCAAAGAGAAATTGATGACAAATAGAATTTCACCTGCTGCTAATTTAAAACCCAGAATTCTCCTCCCCTCAGCACAGCGGCTGAGGAGCGATCCAACCATCTTGGAATCTGGAGACGAGCGGAGGTGACGTGTCTGTACGCAGTGACTACGGGGTGGATGCAGGTGGCTGCTTTTATGCAAAGGCTAGTTATGGTGTCACCGTCCAACTAAAGATAGGGCTGAAATGATCTGCAGAAGTAGGGTTTGTGTCAGGGTGGAGCCCTCAGAAAAACTGCAAATGTGCAGTGAATGTGCGCTTGAAGGGTTCTTCCCTGTGGAAGGACAAACACTGTGTGTGGGGCCATGATGAAGGCCCAGGTCTTAGAGGGGAAACTGCCTTAACACTCCAAGACTATCTCCTTCACTTAGCTCAAGAGAGAAGGAAAGACAGGAAGGCAGGAAGGCACGAAGCAGCGCGGGAGGAAGGCTGGTGGTAATCTACAGACACTGGGTCCATCCCCACCCCCGCACGACCCTCGCGGACCAGCTCACGCCTACTCAATCGACAAGCAGCACATCCAGCCTGCTGGGGGTTGTTGCCATGGTTGTTGTTGTCCCTGGCTGATTGTCACGGCTGTCACACACCACAAATGAACTGCGGCATCAAGCTGGGCAGAGACAGTGACTTCTCTGTCACAACTCGGCTCATATGGGCTGCCTGGAGCACTTGCCCAGCTCCTGTCAGGGCCCAGCAAGCACCTCAATCAGCCCCTTAAATACCTGAAGGAAAATATTCCAGAGGAGCTGCAGATAAAATCATTTTCTCTTAACTGTTACCACCTGCAGTCCCAGGCCCACAAACTGCCCGGCCTGTGACAAGAGCACAAGGGAAAGTCACGGCTGCCCTGCACAGATGAGGGACCCAGGACCCTGCTCTCGGGCACGCAGTCCTGTTTCTCTTCCACGTGAATCACAGAAGTGCTTGCCACACACAGTTACCCACAGAAACACATGCTGCCGGGCTGGGGTGACTGCATGTCTGCGGGTGTCAGGTGCCGCAGGCGTGGATTTTCTGAGCTTCTGTGCCAGCTCAGCGTGCCAGGGGAAGAAGGCGCGTTTCCGTGATTGTCTTTCAGGAAGTATTTTGAAGCAGTCTGATCCACTGTTAAAAACTGCACTGTGATCTTGACAAATGTATAATGTCAGCTCTAATGTAACAGGCCTATCGGCTCAATGAAAATAACTCAGAAGCATCGATCACCTAATGATTTCCAGTGTATTCATTAACGTCCACGGCAGCTCATCCCCAATCCACCGCTCACGGTGGCTGATGACATGCTAGTGAACCGCTGATCGTTTATTAGAAAACTGATTAGTTACTGGATTACCACATCAAAATATACTACCTTTCACCACTCAACAAACTTTCAGATTATTGTATTCCTTATCTTTTTATTTTGAAGTTCCAGAATCAATTTTAGAGAGTGGAACAGTTGGAATGTGTGAGGAACGACAATTTACCTGGGTCATGCTTCTGCCCTTCTAATCTTGTGTGTTAGAATATGAAGAATTCCTAAGCGGGACACTTAGTACTTCACATAAAGCAAAACAGTGCGTCTCTGTGTTACATTTAAATACCCATGTTGGAGGGAGACAGTAAAAAGAGTTACATTTTCCCTGTAGTGTCTGCCTAAATGTCTCACAGAACACTATATAGTATTTACATGTAGGAAGCACTTTGTTGTAATATGAACTTTTTCTGATTCTTAGATAAATCTCAAAAAAAGACCAGATTTTTCTGGTAGGAAAATCACTCCTGAAAAATTATGTCTAGTACTATCTTCTCACTAAGTATAAGAAAAATCACATGCAGATGTATAGAAATTTACCTGAATTTCAATCCTATCCCCAGGATTTTCCCCTTCTTGAAGAAAATGGAATACTAGAAATACTATCTATATTATTTGGGCATTATATATAGTTCAAGAATTACAGGTATGTAATTTGTTCATCTGAGGATGTAAAGACAGTGTTACTTTAAAATAAGAGAAGGGTCTTGGTTTTATGCTCGTCTGCTTTAGTTTTAGAGAGGTCTCCTCCACAAAACATTTTCCCAGCTTCAGGGAACTATTCGGTTCAAGTCACCTGCATGAGTGTACTTCCTGCACTCACCACAGCAGGATAAGGAGGAGGAGATGTGTGGAATGAGGCAGGAGGAGAGAACTGCTCTTGCATCCAGGTGCTTCTTCAACATATGTGTGACTGACACAGCCTCAAAGGGGCACTGCAGGACATGCAAGGGGAAAGTCTTCCAAGTACTTCAGCAAAGGGGAAGTTCCGACCCTTGACTGGAGAGTCTGAATTAGACTGATTTCCTTTATGGTTTCAGATACGCTCCTTTCCTCTCTGACAGCTGGCTGCATGATACGTACAAGGGAGCTTAGCAAACAATGTAAAGTTCTGTATAATTCACAGAACCACGTACAGTAAACATCGTAAGGTTCTGTGTAACACACAGAAAACTTGCAAGAAGCTGCCTGTGCATGTGACATGTCACAAAACACTTCTTGAACTGGACCAAAATGTACAGGGCTTCCTATCTGTGATATGCCCAATGCACACTTACTGATTCACTCCTTGGATTTGCTTTGATTTTTGTCTAGATCTTACTCAAATATTAGACATCCTTTAAAATTTCCTTTGATTTCTTTATACTGAGCCAAACTGCCTGTACTTGAGGCAAAAACACAGAGGCAAATACTTCCCCTCACCCCTGAAACAGATGAGAAGGCCATCTGCAAAAGTGCTGGCCTGCTTGCACAGTTTCCCAAGCTTGGGAGGCAGGCAGGAAGCAGCCCGCACAGATCCTCCAGGCAGAGAAGAGCTCTCCACCTGAAACCCTGAAACAGTGCAGTTAGCAACAGGGGCAAAGGCTCCTCACAGGAAGGTGTTTTTAAACTGTCAACTGCCCTCCCTCCATGCCCACCTTTGTGCAGCGAAGAGCTTGCTCGGTCCTTGCTGTTACACGAAACAATGTCTTGCACTTTTGCTCTTTGCTCTCCAGGAGTTCCTGTCTCACAGAACAACCTGAAAACCGAGATCTGTGTTCACATCTTAGATCTTTCAGTTTTCCTGTATGTTCCTTTGTTGTAGAAATGTTAAATCCACAGCCTAGGTTAGCTGTCAACAGGCCCCTGCTCTACCTAGAACTTGGGAGACAGAGACCTTCAGTGGGGTTTCAGCTAATCAGATTGTGAGGCAAAGCCCGGAATGAATTCCAACCCCGTAATGTCGAATCTTCTCCAGCCTTTGGAAGCCAGTCATCTCGCTCTGCCTTCAAAACCCACTTCTCAGCAGAGGACTTTCCAACGTGGAAAGCGCTTTCCCTTGACGTGGCAGGCTCAGTCTCAGGTAACTGGAGGACCCTGGAGGTCTCCTGAGCTGCGGAGGGGGGAGCAGCAATTTGAGGACTGAGCCACTTGGGCCATCTACTTGAGGTTGCCCGAGGTGTACAGTTTAGGCTTGCACGTCGTTATAAGATTCTTCTCTCTTGTGGTATTGTTTAAGCCAATACCCATTAGTTGAAATAGTAAAAGTAACTGTTGTGATGAAACCCTTTTTATTGACTGGTATGCAACAAAAGTTTTTTGACTGTTTGCTTTATAAGCTTGTAAAAGGCTATCTTTATAATATTTACAAATGTCCATGGGTCAGATATCCATGAGCCATGGTTGGAAGATTCCCAAAACTCCCTTGGGACAGTTCAATCCTGAAAGACCTGGTTGTATATACTAAAGGATTTAACTTTCCATTTCCTAGAAGATGTTTAAATTTTGCACTCTCAAAATAAGCACACATTCACCTCTCCCCTGGACTACATATGAAATACTACAATGTGTGGCTATCTTGATAAAGTAGAGCAGAATGGATAACAACAATGCACCAAGAATCGAACCCAACAATCCTGCTTGCTGCCATTTTGTTTTTCTCAGATGAAATGAGGTATAGTTACCACCACCATCACCAATAAAAACTGTAGGAAAATGGGAAAGATACAACCACTAAAGCCTTTCAAATATTAATCTGATGAATTAAAAGTAAGTTAAGATGGCAATTCTATTGGAAACATGACAAAAACAGGATGTTAAAGAAAAAAATTGAGTGGAGTCAACAAGGTTACACATAGGTAACACCTTAACAGTAACAGAAATCTATTTCCCATTTTGACCCTGAAACCTCTTCAATTAATTACTAAAATCTATTTACCCAGCAACAAGATAAAAATCAATCTTATTCCTGGCACTGTATTTGTCCGGCTGCTCTCTCTAATATAAGGGACATGTGCTTCTGTGTTTGAAATCTCTGCTTCTCAAAGGCATAAGAAATGTGCCGCTGACACTTATACCCCCAGAGCAGTGGTGAAGAACAGAATCTGTGAGCCCTCTGGGCATTGGGCCTGGCACTGATGACAGAGTCCCCCAGGCAGGACCCAGATACTGGACGCAAGGAACTCCTAAGACTGCAGTAAGGATGATCTTGGACCATCGCGGCCCCAGGTCACAGCTTGGCTGGTGCACTGCAGGCCCAATTTTAGCACCCACCCTACCCCCTCAGCCAGATGCCCTTACACAATGAACAAGTTGCACCTATATACACAGACAGAAATTATACTGCTTTTAGTATTAAAAGCAATTAAATTATGATGGTGAGTAACTAAACATGGTAACAGAGGTAACCAATTCTTTGGGAGGTGGGAAAAGATGATGGCCTTTCGTGAGCTCCTCCTACTGCTAACTGGACCCAGATCCACAGGACTTCAACACTCCAAGGTGCACCTGCCCACAGGTGGGGGAAGCCCCATGGCATCTCCAGAGAGAAAATGATGAGTCTCTGGGAAGACTGCTTGGTGAAGGCTGAGCAAAGGGATCTGTATCTATCTCCTACTGCCTGAATCCTTTCATCTCTTGCTTAATCTTGTCCCACGGAAGGTAAACAAAGCTATACATCTATGCCTTTTTAGTTTTCCTTCTCAAATTCGGGAAACTCGTATGGCAAATAAATGAAGACATATGTCAGAAGGTTATAAAGAAAAGAGTTCATCACACAGAAACTAAAAACTGCTCTGAGCCACCAGCTCACTATGCACCCTCCCACGCCTTCCCACGTGCTGTTTTGAGCAGAAATCCCTCCTTCTCCTTGTCTGTCTGAAAGCTCCTGCTTATTCTTTAAAACACATCTTAAACAACCCAGAGCACAGTGATTACTCTACTTGTCTGCTAGTCTCAAACACTGTATAGAGATGTCTTATTGCTGCACTTTTTACTTTATGTCACAATATTTATTTATTAATTGGGCTTCTGCCACTAAGTGTGAAGTCATCATCTTCTTATCTGTTTTGTCTAGCAGGGTGTCTAGCATGAAAGTAAGTGCTCGATAAATATTTTCTGAATGAACACATACATAATTGAATGACTGAAAGAATGAATGAACCATTGAATATAGGCTGTATGGCACGATTCAGATGTCCACTGTTTTGGTGACTGTGCCACATGCTGACACACACTTTCTTTTTTTTGGAACCAGGGATCGAACTCACGACCTCACGCTTACTAGGCAGGCACTTGAGCAGCTGAACTAAATCCCCAGCCCTAATACACACTTTCTTATTCAGGGGTCCTTATGTTCCCAAAAACTCTTTCATTTCTTTCCATATTTCCTGAATCCTCAGAGTCAACATGCCCTGTGTTTGGTTTTTTCTTTTCTCACCAACATGGCAGTTTTGAGAGTATACACTAAACAGTCACCAGCTAGTTGCTACAATAAATTCGAGCTCTTTAATACACAGAAGAGAACAGGAAATAGTTCACCAGAGTCTTGAAGTGTTCATGTACTCCTAACCTTCTGAGGACCACAGGACTTGCCAATAGCCATGAGAATTCTGTGTGGCTCCTGGATAAAATTTAGCAGCACAGACCCTCAGCAACTGGGAAGAGTGTTAAAAGTACTGACTCCTATCTCCTTGTCTCACTGATGATGACTCAGATTTCCTTCTGTCCAGTGCTGTAAAGCGTGAGCCAGGCCCAGTACATGGCTTCCTTGAGCACTTGTGTGGAGGTTCTGGTGGGAGCACAGCTCCTCCGATACACTGGACCAAGACAATGGCCCTCCTCTAGCAGGCTGGCCTTCTCGGCATCCACGCGCAAAGCACATGGAGCAATCAGGCAGGAAGGGACACTTGCCTTGCCAGCCAGATCAGCCAAATCAACCCTGCGATCAACGGAATGACACGCGGCCGCTGTGTCACCCTCACACCCGGTATACAGGTTTCTTGGCTTCGTTTCCGAAACGCTAGTCACTAAATCAGGAGAGCTTTTGGCAGCCTAGGCATGGACGTTTCAAGAGCCTTCGCCACCAACTGGGCTGAGCAGGACAGCGCTCTGCCACCAGAGCATCTGCCGGCGCTCAGGAAGGGGTAAGGAAAAGAGGGCGGCGGCTGGCTGCTACTTACTTGAAGGGCTTCTCTCCAGTGTGGGTTCGGATGTGGTTGTTGAGGGTGGTGGCCCCGGCAAAGGCACGACCACAGTAGCCGCACTTGAAGGGCCGGTCACTGGAGTGAGTGACCACATGGTTCCTCAGTTCTGAAGGCTGGGAAAAGGACTGGGAGCAGTGGCCACACTGGTAGGGTCTGAAACAAATAAAAGAGACTGCCTGGTCATTATTTCCTACACTGGTCAGAGAAGTCAGAATCACGAGGTAAGGGGCCAAACCTCTTGGTGACATTCCCATACTTTTTAAAACTGAGCATAGAGCTGAGGCCTCTGGGTTCCCACTACTTGTTGCCACAAAAACAAAAGTCATAAAACTGCTGCGACACAGTAATTCCCAAATGAATGCTCCTTTCCAGTATTAACCATACCATTTGGAGAACCCCTGCTTTGTCTTTATCTCCCATTAGATGGACATTCATGTATCTTTGTAAGCCTTCAAAGCCTAAACTTGATTAAGCAGATTGTTACAAAAGAAAACATGCAGTTGTCTCCCATGCTTCTGTGGCATTCTTAACTTTTCAAAGTCCTTCAAAATCAATCATCTAGTTTAATCTTTACAGTAATCCTCTGAGACAAGAAAAGCAGGTGTTGTTATCCGTCAGTTAAGAAAATTGCAGACCAACTGTCCTCGTTGGACATCAGCTGTTGATTCCAAGGGCATCTTAGGGCGTCTGGATCTTAATTCTAAGTGTCAGGCAAACATGGAAATTCATGAGCAAACTGCACACACGGTTTAAGAAAAACTAAACTTTCTTGGGGTCTATACCACAACCGCTGGTGTTGCACAGATAAACACAAATGTGTACCCGTGTGTGTCTCTTTGTAGAAGAAACCCTTGCTTCTCCTTACCACCCCCTCCAAATATTTACCCACTGAGTCGTCTTCTTCAATCTCAGCTCCCTAATTTAATCTGGTAGCAAGGAATGATTTCTAGCAGCACAGAAATGACAGGATGGCGCTATGCTTGCAGAAGAATGACTGTGATGCAAAAGTGAATGGGAGGAAGTTGTGACAAATACCTGATAATTAGCAAGATTATCAGAGTACATTCTCCCCAGCTCATGAGAAATAAATCAATTTTTGTTTTCATAAAATAGATTAAACTTCTGTCTTCTCTACAGAAGTTCTCTGCTTACTTAAGCAGACTCTGGAGTGTGATATAAAACCTGAGGAGTTTTCCCTATTCAAAGCTATTTCATATCATTCGCTGACAGGGTTCTAATTTGTTTATCAAATTTTTGTTCAGAAAATTAATAATCCATTGTAAAGGACAACAACAACACTCACTAAGCCCCGGTATGTGGCCCAGATGTTTCTGCCTGCATTTAGGAAGCCGATGGCAAAAGCAGACTTAAGTGTTCTACTTTGAGCAAATACATAGGCACCAATGACCAGAAACCAAAATGAAGGGCTAGGAGACAATGGTGACCGAGCACGTACAACAATTCAATTAACTGCAAAATAAAGTGTACCCTCTCATTTGTCAAGTGAGGTGTTTAATTGTGGCTACTTGCCTCACTGAACACAAATACTATTATTTTACCAGCTTCAGTACACTGAGCACTGATTGTAGAATTTTTTAGCTTGATTAATAGTCCAGGATTGGTCAATAACTCAATACTATACAATTTTAATTACTTACATTTAGAAATCTATCTAACTGCTTTCAAACAAGTTTCAAGGAAATATATAAGAGTCTTTGGTAACGAGTTTATCAATCCTGACAAATCACACATGCATTTTATTACAATTATAAAATAATGATTTGAAATTATATGTAGATGAAAATGTCCTCCTGCCAAATCTGTTCACGTAGTAAATGTTAACCTCAAAATGAATCATCAAGAAATAATTCTCTTGGGGTTAAATTTTTAAAATGCTATTGAAGATTATAAATAAAATAATATATTAATATATGCTATATCCACTGACAATTGATTTTCTAATAGTGAAAGGACCATTAACATTTATTAGCCTCTGGTTATCTATTTTTAATAGCTATCACTATAAACAATAAGCCACCAAATAAAACCAATTAATCTTTTCTTTTTTTTTCTAACTCTGCTGTCAAAAGTTGGGGTGATTTATTTTCCATAGTCAGAAGTCAATCCAGCCTTCTTATGTTAATAGTCAATGTGGCAAAGATTTACACACCAAAGAACAGAAACGACACAGAGAAGCTTAGGCAGAATTCTTCCATCAAGGTAACTCCAATGAAAGTCAAATAGGGTTCTAAAACATCCCCTTCACCCAGCATCAACCAAACAGGCATTTGCCAGGGATCCACTGATCGACGTGGCATAGTTTTTTAAATCTTGCAGAATTCAGAAGAGTCTAGAACAGGAAACACAGGAGAGGGGAGTTTCCTTCAGCCTCTGAGCCAGATCGCTGTGGGGCTCAGACAATACCTCAGCTTCCTTGACGTGTGCTTTCTCATTGGTCCTGTAAAGCGAGCTGGACTGAGCCAGACCCTGTATCATGTCACCTCATGCCTTGTTCCTGCCTTTGGAAACCGACAAAGGTGACAAGATCTCCATGTTGTGGTGTGTATGAGAGAGAGAGACAGAGACAGAACATGTACTTGTTTACTGGAATATAGAAAGTTTAATGCATTGGTTAAAAAAGTAAGAATTTCAAGCAACAAGAAAATCTAGTACCCAAACCTTATTTTAGCTAATTTCAAAAAGCAAGAAGGAAAGCCGTACTCCTTCATTCACAGGTACCTTGAAAAACAAGATGTTAGATCATCTGAACCCATTCAGTTGTGCAGAGCCTGATTTACATAGGAGTTCACACCTCAGTACCTCACGTGCTGCTGTGACAGTGTCTCTATCAGTCTAGAAATTTATAGAAAGTTAGCATCAGAAAGTACAGGCATCATATGGCTAGTAGATGAGATTCCTTAAATTTTCCTATATTTTCAGTGTTTTCTTGAAAATTAACAAAAAGTTATTTTAAAATGGATCATTGCCGAGAGTTTAATCTAAGGTCACAAGAATACATTCAAGACAGATCTACCTCTTAAGGAAGCAGCAGAAGACACTGTCACCACTCTGGAACTGCAGACAGCAGCAATTTATTTTCTAATAACTGGACATAGAAACTAAGAGAATGTGCGTATATTTCTGTTAGCATGCCCATCTCCTCACTCTCACTTCCAACAGAGACCTTGGGAGGCAGAATTAGCTGCCGCTAGTGAGCTTCCTATTCTGACAGTTAACACTTCCATTAATTCTTTCAACGTCTGTCAAAAAGATAACTGAACTTTTGAATATAATCTACCTTAATTCCGAAGTTCTGATGTGTCACACCAGGAGAAGCACAGAAGGACTGACATCTACAAGCCCTGTGCTTAGTTTTACTTTCTCTAGGATCTCACATCTTTGAATCTGGTAACCTCCTTTGAAGCGCTTTATTCTCCCAACTTAGCATCACACATCTCAAAGTGAACACGCACATCACACCTCACAACCACAGGTACTTTGTGGTCTTGTTGCAATGTGGGACCTATGAATGAGTTGCTGAGGGATTCTGCCTATTCTGCATCAAGTTAGCCAGTATAGAAGTCACTAGCCACACAGAGCAGTTGAGCCCCTGAAACACGGCTAGTGGACTTGAGAAACACAAATAGTAGTATTTTACTTAAATTTGACTAAATTTAAATAGCCTCATGTGGCTAATTACAACACAGAAATATTAAACTTGGTGAAAACCTAGAATGTCGTTCATTCTTAGTGCAAAAAAAAAAAATGACTGGAAAGCAGACAAAATGGATGAACTTAGCATCTATCAATTCTGCCTATGGTTCAAGCAGAAAGAAAGCAGTAAGACAACTTTGGACATCCCTGGCATCCTCTGTCATCGGCCGAACCTCTGCCAAAGATTACGCCAGTAAAATGTGCAACTCATTTGCTTTGAATCTGTAATTGGTTTGGTGTACACATAGAAAAAGGATGAGACATTTAACAAAATTAAGTGTGCTTTGTTTTCACATTATTAATCCTTCTCTGATTTTTCTTTCATGGCGTGAAAGCCTCCAGGACAACAGTTGTTCATTCAGGGCTCTTCTCTCCTAAGACTTCAAAGGGGCCCCACTTAGGTCACTGCTGGCTACGCAGAGAGAGTGAAGAACTGAGCTCTCTGTGAGGAGAGTGTTCAGGAAAGTGACCAAAGTGCAGAATCAGAAAAGTCTGCAGAAGACTGCAATTCAGAAAGAAGCTAACCTTCACACGGGGTAGAGGTGGGGCAGAGGAAACACTGGAATACAAAATGCTGAGGTATTTCCAGACGGATCATGGTAAGGGATTGTCTCCAGGCTCCTCCCACCAAAAGGCACCATCCAAAGTCATTTTTCCTTCAGCACCATCCCATGCAATTACAGCGATATTCAGGTGCAAAGGCCTCACCTCCGCACAAACAACCGAAAAGAGAAAGCAAAGGGAAAAGGATGCAAACAAAGATACAAATCGTAAAGCCACTTTCTGTGAAAACTAAAGGAATACATTCACCAGGAAATAATCCACTGTGACTGAAGGTTGTGCTGACCCCTTTATGGACCCCCCCCCCAATGTCTGCCTCCTAAGGAACCGCTGTAGGAAACAGAAAAGAGGATAGAACCCCTGGTTCAAACAGACGTGGGTCAAGCTGCCTTGGCCTAGGCAATAAGCTTTGTGTAAAAACTGCAATGTTTACAAAGTTTCTAAATAACATCGTGGTTGATCTAGATTCTAACAGCTTCTTCCCTTTGAATTTACCCACGGAAAAAATGTCAGTAGCCTGAGAAAAGGAAGAAAAGATTTTTTATTTCGTTTGTTCTCTATATTAACAGAACAAAATGAAGAAGTAACAATTCCGTGGTTCCTGGTCCTTCACAGATGTTTTCATCTTCAGTGTTATTCCCTACTTTACCAGAACAGATTTTTTTTGTGTGCATTCAATGTAAATAACCAAGGGATAGAAAATGGTGATGCTCACATTGTTGGGTGTCCATAGATCTCTTTTCTCTATATCAAGACACAGGCTTTTGCAAGTTACCTCACATTAAAAAACAAGCAAACAAAATCATGAACATAAACATACACAATCTATTTGATGGAGGAAGGTTGAGATGTCTGGGTATTCATGGCCCAATATTCCATGTTTTGAGTGAAAAAAAAAATCCAGATTTCAGGTTCAGGGGGTTGTTTCAAACTTGGACCTGTCTGCAACTCTAACCTGTTTCACTTCTGACTTTGTCTTCTATGTGTCCCTGCTTCTCGCAAGGTTTTCCCATTAAAGGAAGAGAATTTGGTCTTTCAAACAGGAGAGAAATAGTTCCTGACTGTTGAGTTTCCTCACTGTACAATCAGTCCTCTGCTCATGCAGGTCCCGCATGCACCACCTCAGCCAACTGCAGACTGAAAATACTCAGAACAGATTCTGAACAATTATTTACATAGCATTTACATTAGAATAGGTATTATGAGAGATCTAGAGATGCTTTGAAGGATACAGGAAGACTACATAGGTTACAAATTCCACACCATTAGCTAAGGTACCTGAGCATGCATGGATGCTGATGTCTGCAGGGGTCCTGCCCCCAGACACTGAGGGACAACCAGATATAGATGAATGGGCACAAGCTGCCAAAGACTAAAACCCATCTGAATGATGGAGTGACTCGCCAAAAAAATATGTGTGTTCAGGAGCTGGAAGTTTCCACATTGATAGCAGGTAAGCTTCCAAATTTAGCAACTAGCATAAGCAAATCTGATGTTCCACTGTAGTTCTGTACATTTCTCCCATTTAGCAATTCACTCATGTGATTAAGAATAATGGAGATTATCTTTTACTTCCAAATGTTCTGGTAAAAAGAGAGCATCCTGGGTTCTGGAACAGAAAAGAGCTATTTCAGTCCTGGATGCTAAAAGGAAATTAACCATCTAGAATGAAATGAGCAGATCAAAGTGGCTGAGCATCTCCCTCAACCTCTCTTATCTCTAATAATCAACTCAGATTTGATGGTGTGATTCCAGCATCTCCACACAGTTAGTAAGACAACACTACACTTTATTACTGTGCCAAAATACGACTAATTTTTTCAAGTTATAATTCTTAATTTTTACTTATTTGTGAATGAAAGAGAGTAGCCACCTCTCAAGTCTTCACCAACGAAGTGCAAGGATGGGAGAAGCGGGAATCCACTCTCTGAGGGACTCTGAGGAACGCTGGTAACAAACCGGCATGACCGCGCCCTGGCTGCGGAGGCAGGCCAGACCCGCCCGTCAGCCAAATAAGCCGACCAGGATCAAGCAGAGTAAACATGCAAGCTAATTTTTCAGGTATGTTTCTGACAATTTTTTTAGAAGATACTTTTCTGATAATTTTCATGAATGTATACAAATTAGAACATTATTATTTTCCAGGACAAAATTCATAGGGACTTGCAGCATAACACAAACATAATTTTCTAAGTGTACCATAATACAAACATGATTTTCTAAGACAGAACAGTCTGTTTCAGTATCTTTGTATTTACCATAAAAGAGTTTGTTTTTATGATATTTAGCATGAAATATCATATTCAAAGCTAAGCTTTGAGTTCTAATATCCAGAAACACTTTGAACTATCATTTTATTTTATTTCAGGTGTTCAGTTACTGTAACTATTAACATACCTTTGCAAATAATAGATTAATTCATCTGAAAATTTTAAAAAGCACTTTCAAAGATTTTTAATGCATCATTTATATTTTTAAAAACCACTAAAATGCTTTGCAAATTTAAAGTAGCTCTATCTTGAGGCCACATGTATACCTACAGGAAAGGTAAACTTAACAAAAAAATATTTTCTGCATGAAGAAAATATTTTTACCCCTATATATAACCTATGTATATCCATACATAGGTTTAGTCCATACATAGGTTATACACTTCTATAGTCAAAGTACTAGGATGGAGACCGGTCTGGTGATAACTTTCTCCAAGACATAGTTGCCTTTAACAGCCCTAATGTAAATGTTTCAACATAATTAGTTACAGCAATATTTGATGGTAAGTGAGCAATTTCTAGGGTGGCAGAAATAAAAACATACATGTAAATGTACGTATATACCCTAACATTATTTTAGAATATTCATTTCCTTCCACCACACCTTCATCCCCTTTGCCCATGTCTGGATTTTCTAGGCATACTTCTGTATCCTGCAGAGCTGGGAGGGAAGAACCAAGCACACATTAATCGGCATAGAGAGTTGAGCAGCTTGCTTAATTAAGGTTGATCAGCAGCAAAATTAAGAAAGTAATTCAAGAACCCCATTTTTGACATTCAGTGCTAGTTCCAAGAATATTTTCTGTTTTTATATTCAAAATGCATTTTCAATGCTGTTCTTAGATATTTTGGTTTTATTCTAGTTTTCATAGGATGTAGAGAGATAAAACATGAGTAATCCTTTCTTATTGAATTAATTTGATTTTTGTCTTTTGCACTCCTAGCTATCAAGACTGTCAAATAAACCAGTTTTGATTCATAAATAATAGTTCCATTATATCTACTGTGCCACTCGTCAGAGTACCTGAAATTTTAATTCACTTGTTCAGCTAAATTTCATCCTCAGTTCATGGCCATAAAATTCTTTATTGACAAACTTTCAAGCCAACTTTGACTGTGAGGTATCTAGTCAACATTTTTCTTCTGTGTGGATATTAGTTTATTGAATAAGTGGCATCTGTTTTCCTCCACATCACTAGCAGAGTAGGTATTTCCTTTTGACAGCTTTGCAGGATTTATGGGTTTGCATGCTCTGAAGAAAAATAGTACTAAGCAAAAAATTCCAATTCATTACCTCTTAGTACTTAATTAAGTTCATACCCATGGCACACTGAAGGTGAACTCTGAAACGACTATGACAGCTGCAGAGCAGCCTGCTATATTATCTTGGGAAGACAGAGAGGATTCTAATTATCCCAACCTCATTTTTCCACCTATGATATTCATAAATGTTTCTTCTACTTCCTGTTACACTCAGACAGCAGCATTTGAGCAGCAAGTACAGATTCCTTGCTACAGCCACCACCCTTCCTGCGCTGCCCTGATAGGCAACAGAGGCAGGCAGTGTCCCGCAGTCCTCCGGCCCTTCCAACGCAGACAGCGCCCTGGGGAGGCAGCAATGGGAAGCTGGCAGGAAGGGGGGCTGCGTTCTCACTAAACCAACAGTGTGAGCAGTGAGAGCTGGGGTTACCTGTCGGGGTTCTGCGTGCACACATGCATCTGGAGGAGGATCCTCTGGGTGAAAGTCTTAAAGCACTGCCCGCACTTCCAGAGGTGCCAGTCACTGAACTCGGAGTGCAGCTGGCTGGTGGACGTCGGGCTCGCGAGGACTCGCTGGTTTTTCACGCTGATTTGATTAAATCCCGATTCGATGGGCCCCGACTTATCCAAGAGAGAGAAGCTTCTGTTGCACGGAGTCTGTGGGAAAACCACGGAGCGCTGCGTGGAGGCCGGGGAGAGCTTGCTGCTCTTGCTGAAGGGCTGCAGGGGGTCTTGCCGGCACATGGCTTCCATGACCGTGGAAGGGACATTTACTAGGAGAACAGTGACAGTTTTAGAAGATCAGATTTACCGGCCCTTGAAATTAACACTACACATCCTTTTTAAAAAGTCTTAAGAATTAACATTTTAAATTTTTGTGTGTTTTTTTCAACTCAAAACGTAACAAATGAAACTTTTGAAACTATTCGCACAAATTAGTAACTCAACCCACGCCTATTTATTAAGTGGTGTATGTTCTAGACCGCTCTTACGTGGCCTGTGCCTTCAGAGGGAAGCATGACTTGAGACACAGAAGACTGTATGGTGAGGTCTGCATCACACCCTGTTTGTAGAGAGCTCTGGGGGGAGCCAGTGAGGGAACAGAGGCGGCAGGGCTGCTCCGAACAGAGACCCGGCCTCCAGCACAGGACAGGCATTTAGGAAAAGCTGGTTGAACAGATGAAACGAGAAGACAGGAGTGGCCTGGCATGCTGGTGGGCGGTAATCAAGACAGGCTGGCCAGGAGGCACTGCAGGAATAAGGGTTCCTGCGAGGGGCCAAAGAGACTTCAAGGGTCTCAAATGTTAAACAGGAAGTATTCAATAGCAAGTCCACAGAGCCAAAGGTGATTAGAACCAATGCGATAGGGTTGAAAGTATTATTTTAAAAGATAACTACTGTATACAACTGTACTTATTGGCCATTCCAGGGATTGAAGAAATTAAAGGTCACAGCATGCTCAAGAGAATGCGATAAAAGACAATTTTGAAAAGGACAGTTGCTAAAAAAAAAAAAAAAATTGGTGGCTATGATTTGTGGACTACAGGGGAGGAGAACAAGAAGCCAACAAGAAGGCAAGCCCTCCCTGTGAGTCAGTACTGGGGGGAGACCAGACGTAAGCTCCTTCTGGCACATGGGCTGGGACACAAAAAGAGCCACAGTCCGTGGTCCCCCACAGCCCACCCCATAAGTGACTGGCTGATCTGGAGACACACAGGCTGTGATGATAGCTATGAAAGTAAAATACAACTTAATGTTTATAGTGTTTAGTGTTTCACTGGCTTTGCAGGCCTAAAGCCAGTGGTCTGATCATCTATTCAGAGGATAACAATATGCCATGTGGCATCTATAAGAGATCTCCTGAAGGTGGTAGCCACTGTTAATTCCCTATTCTCGTTTTGTATCATTTTCATTGTGTTCTTTGGTTGGGTTTTATTCTGTTTTGTCTTATTTGATTTTATTATATCTGATGGCATGGGTGAATATTTCCAAGATAACAGGATATGTTACAGTAGCTATTTTGGATTTCCTATTATCTTGTTTTGAAGTTCTTTATGGTATACATTGTTTTGTTTTTATTGGTTCTATTCTGTTCTGTTTTGTTTGATTTTTACTATGTCTGAAGGTATGGGCAGGTATTTCAAAGACAACAAGAGGCATTATAGTAACCATTGCTAATTTCCTGTTATCTTGTCTTAAAGTCCTGTATCACTAACACTGGTTTGTTTTGATTGACTTTGTTCTATTTTACTTTGCTTGGTTTTATTCTCTTTAAAATTAAAAAAAAATAAGATTGGTGGCTATGGATGGAGCTCAGTAATAAAAATATTTGCCTAGCATGTACAAGACCATGGATTCAACCCTTAGTACCAAAAGGGGGGAAGAAGATTTAAGATCCCATATGTAACGTACCTACTCCCTATAATGAATGGAATAATCATTTATCAATACATGTACTACAAACATGCATTGATAAAAATAAATTTAAAAAATAAAAAGATTAGCGATAGCAAGCCACCAAACCATGCAGGTGACGGATGCTGGCTGCTGGTTTAAAGCCACGTGGAGGCAAGAGCTCTCACCCTACCTGGTCCCGGCACCAGCCAGGACTGCTGCCTAGCAGGAAGACTCACACAGTTCTCAGCAAGGGTGCAGGAGGGCTGCAACCGCGCGGGGACTCTGTGGAGAGGGGACCCGAAGATACGACGTGTTGCGGACACAATGGAGCTGCTCAGAGCCTTCTGCAGAAGCCTTCTTCAACAAACCCAAAGGAACAGTGCTGTCCACAAGGCTCTGAGCACAACTCACTCATCCCATTTTAGGACGGCAAAAGAAAGCCAGAAACTTGCCTACCTACAAAAACCTAGAATACGTCAAGCTTGCAGCCTTTACCCCAGCTATTGTACATTCTAAAATATTAAAACAGAATCTCTCAATAAGGCTGAGCACCCTGTGCTTCTAATGTGAAACAGGAGGGCTGAGAATCTGATCTAACCCTACCCTCTCTCACTGCAAAGGACAAAAGCTGAACCCGTACAGAAAGCCCAGGACCTTCCTCAGGTAAGTCAAGGATACACCTAGACTGCTGACTTTCAGTGAATTTTGTTCCTAATTAAACACCTATCCATCTTTGCTCCCCAGTTGTGGTTCAAAAATATAAAAGGAAATTAAAGTAGTACAGTGTTTTGTGTACAATTGTGTATCAGTTTATCATAGTGTCTGTATTTTGTATATAAATATGTATCATATGAACTTCTGGGAGAGAAGCATATAATCAGTATGGAATCTGTGGACAGTTTTTAGTTTGAAAACTGGTTTATAGTACCATATTGCTGCTCTTTGAATAGGCACTGGAAGATAAGGAAGAACATGTTGCTGTGCAAAGGTCCATTTCCAGCTAGGAAAACCAGCAACACCATCAGAGACCAGGGTGGAGCCCGTCCTGCTTTGTTCTTCCACTAGTAACTGGACAGAGCAAAGCACAAGGAGACTCACCAAGCAGTGCTCACTTCTTGCCAGCCAGGTCATCTCAGACTCACAGGAAGCAGAGCACAATGGGAAGACTGTAGCATAAAGATGCAAGTGGGAAAAACCAGCCAGAAATGTTATTGTGGGAAAGATGAATATAATGATTTAAAGAAAAATATTCAAATAATATTCAAAGTATAGACAGGAAATTCTCATTTATGCTTCTGGAAAGTAATCTAATTAGTTAATGTTTTAAAATGATTAAGGTCACATAATCTTTATATGACAACAAAATAATTTGTTGGTCAATGATTTTTTAAGTTTAATGATCAATGTCAAGTGGTAATAAAGTATATTTTTATATCTAAAAGTTTGTTTAACAATCCAGGGCATATAGAATCTGAGTTAATGTAATGACAATAATAGTGTTTAGATAATAAAGAATGGGAATAGCTGGGTTAAAATTATCTCCATTTTATCAGTTTCTGGACACAAAGAAACAAATATAGAATGTTTTCCAGCTACAGGCAGCAACATCTGGGCTCTGAGGAGTTCATGCACCTGGGATGGGGTCTGTAGCCAACTGGTTTTGTGCTGTCAGTCTAAAGATTTTTGAGTCCTAACTTTTATAACACTAGGTGGGACACAAAAAACGTTTCTGGAGATGACATGCGACGCAAAGGACACCATGTTAAACAACTGGGCACACGTATTTAGCCCAAGAATCAAAAGAAACCAAAAAAGGGGTTTCAAATAGAGTCTCAGGCAATCAGATTAATACAATTAATGCTAACTGCCTCATCATAGTTATTGATAAATGAAAAAGCAAAGTACAGAACTATATACACAGAATGCTACTATATATTACATTTAGTATATATACAAAAGGGAAGCTGGGTGCATGAGCCCAAGAAAGAATGTGAGAACAAGCTTAGATGCCTTGATGGTCAAATGTTATCTCAGAAGAACAGCTAGGATTGTCAATGCCACTGATGGTCTCTAGGAAGGAAACCTGTATGTTCATGGTACATTCTGAACTCAGTGCCGTGGGACCAACTCCTTGTTCACAACATGAGTGGATAAACTGAAACAACAGGACAAGCAAATCAACAGAACTTCACTTTGGCTGCTGTGATACAAAACAGCAAAAGTCTGCGCACACACAGCAGGTCACTGCAGCAGTCCAGCCAGCGGCAGCATGAAACACTGACCAGAGAAGCGGCAGCAGAGATGAAGAAAAGTCATGATGACTTAAAAATTAACCAGAGAAGCGAAGACCTCTACAACGAAAACAACAGTACTCTGAAAAAGGAGATCAAAAAAGACATCAGAAAATAGAAAGATATTTCTGTTCCTGGGTAGGCAAAAGCGCTGTAGTCAAAATGGCCATGCTTCCAAACTGATATACAGAATTAATGCACTCCAAATCAAAATACCAACAGCATGGGGAACCATGCAACTAGAGAAAACAATACTAAAATTCAGATGGAACCAGAAAAAACCAAGAATAACAAAAGCAATCTTGCATAGCAAGAACAAAGTAGGAGGCATCACAATCCTGGATCTGCAGTTATATTACAAAGCTACAGTGATAAAAATAGCAAGATCCTGCTATAAAAACAGACATTCAGATGGATAGGACAGAACAGAGGATGCAGAAACAACCCTAGGCACATTCAATGACTTGATCTTTGACAAAGGGACCAAAAACATTACTTTGGAGGAAAAGAGTATCTTTAATAAATGATGCTGGGAACGCTGGCTATCCATGCGCAGAAGATTGCATCTAAATCTGTATCTCTCATCACATACTAAACCAAAATTAAAATGGATCAAAGATCTAAATGTTAAACCAGAAACATTTAATCTACTGGACGATAAAATAGGTAAAACTCTTGACGTCACACGTATAGAAAAAGACTCCCTCAACAAAACTGGTTGCATGGGAAATAGTATCAAGAATCAACAAATGAGATTATATCAAATTTAAAAGCTCCTGCACAGCAAAGGAAACAACCAATTAGTGAAGAGAAAGCCTACAGAATGGGAAAAAAATATGGTAGTTATTCTGTAGATGGAGGACTAACGGCCAGAATATATATTAAAAAACTAAAAAAATTAAAATGTGTTCTGTACAAACATAAACTCCCTCTGAGGAATGTAATCATTGTGTACTGTAGCCATGATCTAATAAAATATAAATTTTTACAGTAAGAACACATGATAGTACTTGATTAAAGAAGGGAAAGCAAGAGTGAGGTGTCAAAAAGTTTCTAGAATCAACTGGATGACAAGGGGTGAGCAGGGAGAAAGTAGCATGTGGGAGTGAATCTATGGTTTTAGTTGTAATATGCTTAGTTTGAGATGCCTTTGGGACACGTAGCTGAAGATACTATGGCTCATTAAAGAGGTCTGCATGGAAAATACCAATCCAGATGGACCTGTCCTAAGTCAGCTCCCCGGGAAACACACATTAGAATACAGACTTGGAGTTGTGTGTGCAGGTTTACTGCAGATTGTTCTCCAGATCGGTATCTGTTGAAAAATGAAGCAAGTAGGACTGGGCCAAGGTCTGCAGCTGGGAATGTCCTTCAGAGCCATACTGCTCTGATGAAGAGCAGAGTCCCTGTACCCTCACAGCCAAGTCGCCAGGACAGGGGGAGGGAGTATGACCCTGGGAGGCAGAGGCAGCTGACCTGTGCTGAGACACGCTCACAAACTGGAGAAGAGAAGAGCGCCTTAGTCTGGTAGCCAGACTGAGATGCAGACAGCACACAACATCCTACAGGACCCAAATCTGCCGCGACAATAGCCTGCCCTGTGTTGTTTTTCATCTTTCTCTGTGAACACATTTTCAATGCGTTGCCGCCTTTCGCTGTGTCCCATGCAGCTATGGAGGCTCTGCTGTGGGGTTGTTTCTCCTTTTTTTTATTTTTAATCAAGGCCAAAGATTTTTCAAATTCTAGACAAATTTATGCTTAGTTTCCTAGCTGGGGTTTCTGTATCTGGAAGGTAATGCAGAATCAAGTCCCAAACTATCCTACAGCCAGAACTGGTTTCTAGTGTGACTGTTCTCACCAGCCACCCAAGATGAACAGTCCTCAGTGTCTAAGTGAAGGGGAGCATGTTTCTGGTCCCACACAGAAAGAGGAAAGGACTTCCCGTTGCTGGCCAAGGTAAGGTGCTGGAAGGCTGGCTCCTCCCACTCACACCCAGCCTAAACTCAGGCTTTGGGTGTGACCAGTCAGACACCCAGCCCCGCAGTTTATACTGAAGTTGCGTACTTGTGTGTCCCTGTCGTCCCCATCAACTCCGGGTGGGTGGGGCCTGAGCGTTTGCACCCATCACAGATGCCCCCCCCCCCCCCGAGGGTCACAGCGGGGAAGGCCTCCTCAGGCTGGGCCCCTGCTTCCCGCTGCTGGGGGATGGGAGGTGAGAGGCACTGTGCAGAGGTGCCCCTTTCTATTTTCTGCTCTTTACAATCAAAAGAAACAGGCAGGCCTCCTCAAGGCAAGGTCTAACGCAGTGCAACTCCCACGCTGCCATCGAGTTTCACATTCTGCTACCTCAGCTTCATGTGCCCCGACAGAAAAAGCAGCAGGAAGACTTGTTGAACATTTATTCCCAGGTTTTTTTTTTAATTTCCTCTGAAACGAATACGAATGCACTATGGTCTTTACACTCTGCAGGAGCTAATCCCCCACTGGAAGCTTCAGGGACCTCATTCCTTCTCGCGGATGCAATCTGTCGACACAGGCGTTCCTTCAGGCCCCTCTGAAAGGCCCGCAGTGGATGGAGCGGCTCGCTCTCGCAGCTCTATTACATTTATAACTGATTCTTTAAAAAGAAATTAACACCGGAATTGCTTCCAGAACCCAAATGCCTGCGTGAAACACTGTCTCCCCTTTGAGTGCAGGGCTCTTAATGGCTTGTCTGGGCGGCGAGCGTGCTGGGGCGCCCTGCGGCCACACGCCCAAGCCGCCACAAGCTCCCGGGAAAATGTGTGCTCTGAATGTTGAAAGAACCACGGGAAGTAAGTGATATTTTTGTAAACAAAGTGCTTAATACATGTTATTCACTAAGTAAAATCACATTTTTTCCTTGAATATTTTAGTCCAGGTATCAATTTCATTAACATAGAAAAGTCAAGCTGAAAAAAATGAACCTCTTCTAATAATGGCACTAAGAATTCTCCATACTTATCCAGTGAGCGCTCATTAGGTGTTTAGGAGGATCTGGAGCCAATACAGCCAGTAAGTCTTTGATTCGTGAAGCTTCTGTTTAAGATCTCTCATTTATTTTGTGGCTAGGTCAATGAGATGAAAATTGCCTTAGAATTGCTAATCCAGGTGAGATGATTTAAATTACTCAGGCTGTGGAAGGACACTGGTAAATTCTCTGTGCCCTTTCATACATTTGTGCTTCTAAATCAGACCAAGTATCTTAGCACAGAATAAGGGACCCCCAGCTCTTGTAATAAATCATATGGAATGAGAATCCATCAGAGTCGGTGTTAAAGTCATATATCTCACCACACTATCTGATGAAGCCTTCTGCTGTTTTCTTGGGTGGCCAATCACATGACAGATATATGACTTTGAGACAGGAACTGAAATAAAATTCCTGTAATACCCTCGGGGAAAGAGGCATTGTCACTGCTGAACCTTTTAGTCAATGACTTAATTCCCTTTAAACTTCCCTCAACCCTTACTAAGAGCTCTGAACCAAACCCAAAAGAGATGTTTAGTTTCCCTGCTGAATCTACAATACCTCAAGCTGCTACGACTTTGTGAATTTCCTTTCAAGGGTTCCAGGTACTAAGTGACATAACATACGCCCCAACAGAGTTTATTCAACATTCTAGTCAGCGATCTCAAGAGTGCTTCACCCAAGTGCAACCGTACAAGGGAAGAACTGCCAAGCCAATCATATACCGCTTCCAGAAAGTACGTTCTTAATGCATTGAGGCATCTGAAGACCATGTAGCACATCTCAGCCACCCACTGTTGGGCGGCCATGACCAGCGAAGGGGCCCAAAATGGCCCACACCAACCACCAATCCCTCTCATCTTTTCAGCAGCTCTGTGAGACAGAAGCACGGCACGGCTGGGTGACTTCACTCCAGAGAAGGGTGACAAGGGCAAGCCCCACGCAGCCATTCTGTATTCCCCATGTCTGTCTCCAGACTCAGTAAACAGTCACGCCATCCTTCCAGTTCTCCAAAAGCCTCAAGTCATCCTTGACTCCTTTCCCTCACTCAATGGTTACACGTCAGAAACGACAATTCACTTTATTTTCAAAGATGTCCAAAATCCAACAGCTTCTCACCACCTCCACCGCTCCCATGCTGGTCCAGACCACCATCAGCTTTCCCGAAGGTTCCTGCAGGGGCCTCCAACTGCGTCCCACTCCACCCCGCACTGCCTTGTCTCCACTCAGTGATCTCGATAAAGCCTCAGACCAATTCACTCTTCTTTTTGAAAGTCCACAGTGGTCCCACCACTCACTCCCAAGGTAGCAGCCAGGCTCCAAACAGTCCTCCAGGGCCAGCCTGTACTGCCGCCACCACCTATCCCCGGGTCCCCGCCTCACACTCACTCTGCTGTGCCCACGTCCACCTCTACCATGCTCCTCCACATGCCAGGGATATTCCTATCTTGGGACCTCTCGTTTTGAATCTGGCTCTGCCCGCAATACTCTTCTCCAAAGTAACGTATGGCTGGTTCCTTCACCTCCTAAGTCTTCCCAAAAACCCCCTCTCCCTTGGGGCTACCTGATCACTCCAGAATTTGCAGCCCCCAACTCCTGGCTGGCCTTACTCCTTTTCTGCTTTACTAGCTTTACTAGCTCTACAACACCTTAGTATCTAACCAGCTATTTACTTATACATTTATGGATCTTGATCCTGGTAAAATGTAAGCTCCACAAGTGCAGAAGTCTTGTCTGTTTTCCCCCCTTCTGCATTTATAGCACCTAGCAAAGAAACTGGCCCATAAATATCTGAGCAACGAATGAGAATGATTGAGCGATAAATGAATATTTGGAGTCTGAATGACATACTTTTGAACTCTAGGCCTTGATGTGTTCCCTCCCTGACACTCAACACCTGCACAACATCTCCAGGGTCTGTGACTAGGTATTACCAAAGGAAACGGGGGTCCTCACGGATTTCTGGAATTCTTTTAGACTACACATCATGCTCCAGAAGGTGAGGTTATGTCACAGACAAGCCCCAGTCACTGAGGCTGGGAGGACACCCGTGCTTCTTCATGCATGGACCTGGAGCTAGTTTCAAGGGAGGGGCTTGGAGCTGTTTGGGCGCAGGAGGATGTGGTGACTTCCGCCTCAGGGTCGGCTTCTAACACCAGTGCACACTCTTGTCCAACTCTGAGATTTCCTCCTGAGGAAAAAGATGCTCCCTCAATGAAGTATCATTGCAGAAAAGCAACTCACTAATGGAAACTTGGGAGGTAAGAGGAATGTACCGCAGGTCCAAAGTTTCATTTTTTAAAAAATTTCAGATTGATTTGAGGTTGGGGTAAAATACAAAAGGAATGCTGATAGCAGTAGGCCTTCTGAGGATCTTACTTTTTACAAAGAAATTAAAAGCAACATGGGAAAGAAATATCTGGTCACCAACATTTTGACCAGTAGTAACATGAGCGTTTTATGTTGGAGCATGTATTGTGCATGTGTATGTGAGAAGAAAAAAAGAAAAAAACACAATACTTTTTTTTAAAGTGAAGTTTTCTATTAATAAAGATCTACTGTCTCTGTTTCTTTTTGGTGTATAATGTCAAATTATCATGTTAGTCAATTTAGTGACAAGAAAACACAGCATCATTGAAACCAATGTTTCTCACCAAAGCACACCAGAATTCCCTAACTGTGTTTCAAATTCTAAAAATCACCTTATAATAGTTACAGAAGAACTGATAAAACAGAAGTACAAATTTTAAATGAAAAGTGTTGTCATACTTGCCCAAGAATTTAATTATTCTTTCAAAGATAATGGTTGGCATGATAATAAAAATGGAAGAAAATTACATGGTTCTAGACATGATTTTAGACCAAAAAAATTAGAAAGACATGAATTTTACATATCTACAGTTGTTTTAGTATCATTTTTTGCACTAAACACTATTTAGGAGAAAGTACACCCGATCACCTATAGGGCTGATACCCTTAATTAAGTAGTAATGTTCTCTCAGTATTTCATTTTTGTATAGTGTGGCTCCAGTAAGACTGTGTAACCCTTCAGAACAAAAGTTATCGTTTACTGCTTTTACAGCCCTCTACAGGGAAAAGCTTAGAGCAGACACACAGTATGTGCTCAGTCAACAGCAGCTGACTTAACTCTGTTGACGGTGATTACTTAAAACTCTAGCAAAGGCTCTGAAACTGAGTACTGGCTGGTAGAGGTTAAGATGCTGTGCAAAAGCAAACAACACACAGGGAAAAGAAGACGACAGAATGGATGTGTGCACGTCTGCATGATGTATCATATAGTGAGGCACATTCCAGAAGTTTCAAGAAAAAAACATTCTTTAAAAGTTAGCTTTGAAATAGGTATTTTGAGATGTGAATTCAGAGCTAAAATAAATTCTTACAGTTTTCATCCTGGGCAATGCATTGTAAGGGGATCCCAAAGAAAGACGTATAGCTGTCATTGTACCACACCAGAAGCTCGGTGCCCCTGGGGATATCTATACAGGCTCGGTAGAATATATTCGACCTATTCAAAACAAAAGAAAACCCATCTTAGTAATAGGTAGGACTCACGTGCCCCCGCCACATTTCTATTGCCCTGAAAATGTTCTGCCCAGCTCCACCTAAACACTTCATTTATAATAAATCTACATTTACCTTGTTGTCCCCAGCAATCAATTAAAGCCTGTAACTCAGTATGATAAACAGTGTACAGTTTATTTCCACAGTGTCCCTGCACAGAGGGTCCTGAAGAGACAGATATTTGGCCCAGGAGACAGCAGAAAGGGAAAGTTCATTTTAAAAACTCTGCCTTGCACTAATGAGAAAATTCTTTCTCTTGGCAAGCTGCAAAGACCGTGGCATCCCAACTCATATATAAATTAATATCATTGATTTCTTATTTGAAGGAAAAGCATTAAGTGTATTCTGGCAACTGCACTGGAGCTCCTCAAATTTTCAGTACAATGGAGCATCTTTGTGATACAAGGACTAAGAATAAAAAACTCCACTGCCTTTTTTCTGAGGCTTGATACAAAAAAGAAAAAACCTCTCATGTGAAATGGATGAAAATTCAATAAGTACAAGAGGAGCACTTTACGCTGGCTGAAAGATTACACTCTGAAATGATACAGTGAAGGTACCAAGAAATAAACACCTTTTACAACAGCTTTGGCACCATAAAGAAAAATCTACAGATTAAAAAAGAGAGAGGAGACTGAAACTGGTTTTCTCAATGAAGAATTGCTTCACATATTAGCCTCAAGTTTCAGATAAAAGTGTTTGGGATTGGTGGACCTTAAATTTCGCCTTTTCGTACAGAACTGGCTGTCGCAGGGCAATTTGTCCCTTGTATAACACTGCAGACATCACGCGAATCCTTCTGCACATTTTTCATGGCAGTGAGATATGCACTTGTCAACATATTCTGTCACCACAAAGTGGCTCTTGGCAATAGGATCATAAAGATCAATAAAAAAGTGCAGATTCTCAATATTTTACTTGCAGCTGCAAAAATTTCATTTATCTTGTTATTTTCCTTTCTTGCTGCCATTCTGTCTCACGAGGGCACTGCTAGCTAAGCAGAACGTGTTTTCCCAACATTCTATGAATATCTGACAAAAACTCCAGCCAGTTGTCCAGCCCTCACCACCACCCTTCCTCCCTCGGCATCTCTAAGAGCTGTGCATTTTATTAATTCTTTCCACTGCTACATAAAAAAATTAAAATTGGAGCTGCATTATAAATCACTGGCATCTCCTAACTTGAGAAAAATTGGGTCTACTTTGTACTTCACCCTTGTAACATTTCATCTCTCGGTTTGGCTTCCCTTAAGATAAACACTGCGCCCGGCAAATGAATGTGCTAAAACCAAATGACACACTTTGCTGCTGAAAGAGCAGAACTGTTTTTGAGCAATGGGTGGTCTTCTGAGGCACGGAGCAGGCTGAAGGGGGGAGAAAAATGTGTAAGCATACACCGTGCCGTACAAGCGGGCAGAGCTTCCAAAACTCGCAGAAATCTCTGCATGTTGAAGCACATCAAAGGGATTTTTCCCTTTTCAGATAATATTTCCTTTGCTGACATGTATTTAGTATTGTGGTTGGATGACTCATAAAGATAGCTTCATGGCGTCCCAGCGCAGTCGAAGCAGAACACATGCCAACAAACATTATTGTCAGCCTCAAAATAAAAACAAAACGTTCAGCTAAGGGTCAATCAATCAAGGGCGCTTTGAAGAAAATTCCATTTAGATATTACAAATCATAACAGAACGAATTTAAAACAGCTGACTTTCTGTGAAGAGGACATTCACGTACGATAAAAATTAGACTGGCTCTTCAGGGTCCAACTTTTCTATTTTCTTACTTTTGGACGTCGTCACTGGTGATGGATGCCAGTTTTTAAAATTGTGTTTTTGTAGTTCATTTTATAAAGATCTGAAGTAATCAAAAACAGATCAGCAGAGAGAGCTTGTAGCTTTAGCGCTGCCATAGAGGGGTGTTGTAAAATCCACTTAATATTGACAGATAGGTGATGACTCACTCCTGCCCCACTTCCTGAAAGGGGTTTCTTGTCCCAATTAAGAATGAGCCTCAAGAACCAACTCCCTGGGTGTTCAGCACAGAACCAGCTATGCTATCTATGCAGGCTGGGTAAGTATAGTTTTTACTAGTATTTAGCACTAGGATCTATAAAAACTTCACGACAGAGAAGGTAAAGCCTGTGTACAGCAGTGTATTCAAATATCGTCTTGCACTACTGCAATTAAACCATTATTTAATGAAATAAAACTGCATAGGAAACCAAGGCAATGAGTCAGATGCTGCCCAAATATGTTGCCCTTGAACTGGCGACCTTTAGAGAACAAGCCAGAGCTGTGCAGCCTTTAAGCTATAAGGGGAAGAAAGTTAAAAAAAAAAAAAAAAACTTGATTTAAAAAAAAAGGAAAGGAAAGGAAAATAAATAGCCACAGGCAGGACTCCGAGTTGCCGAGCACCAGGCCCTCTGCTTTGATGTGCCTAATAATGCTAAACAGTTGCTTCTGATTCTAAGGGGAACATGGCTGTTTATAACTGAGCTCATATATTTACTTGGCACGTGTTTTCGAGGGATTTTGAGAAAAGAGGGCTGGTGGTGGGGCTTTTCCCCAGTTGATTTGTTTTGCCCTCTCATCGACACTCTGGCCTCCTTAGGCGCTAGGCGGAAATGTCTGGGCAGCAGGTGCACTTACAAGACAGGTCTGAGTGGCCTGAGAGTCCACCTTGCTTCTCAGTGTCCCCAGGCCTCTCTCTGTGACTCCCTGCAGGACAGGGGACAGTGCCATCTTGCCTTTGTCACCTGCTGAACTTTGCCCGTGCATCTTGGGGAAGTGGGCCATTGTCTCTGCTTTAAAATCACCTCATTGCCTGAAACTACCTAGAACCATCAAAATGCTGAAGCCCAGTGCTCCAGCACCCACGGAGGGAGCAGGACAGGCTGCCGGCTCAGTCATTGCTCCCAAGCACAGCGGGCTTTGAAGGGCAGTCCTGGGAAGAGTAAGGTGCTTGGTTTCCAGAGGCTCTGTGCAAATGAAACTGTCCTCACAGGGAGAGAAGCTGAAGAACACTGAGAACCAGGGGCCCGTGGCTGAGTCTCTAAAATCTCTGAGGCCCTGCTATCTGTACACACACATCTGCAAATGCTGCCCCTCGTCAGTAGGATTGCCGGATCCATTCAGGCTTCTCTGGAAGTTCAAGCAATGACACATGGGTGACTTTAGCATGGGCACTGAACAAACAGGCTGCCTGTTTGCACCTTTGCTTCTGAGCACTCAGGAAATGACCGCCCTGGAAACTATGGAGGGTCGAGGAAGTTAGCAACAAAAAAAGAAAAAAAAAAAAAAAAACCACTCTCTGGCGATCTGTGCGGAGTCTGCAGGATTTTTTTTTCAATCAGTAGCAGCAAGCCTGAATTTGTGTCCGCAAGCCAAAGGGCTTCAGCTCTGTAAGTGGTAAATCAAGATATACTTTACCTGTACTGAACTACTGTTAGATTCTGTTCTCCGCAGTGCCTTGCACATCGGATATACCTCATCCAGCTCGACTTACTAGGTTCCCCACCATCAATAAAGTGCTGTAGTGTCCCATCTTGATCATATATCTAGAGAAGAGGTCAGAAGGTCAAGTAGTTAGAACGAATCATCAGCAATCATTTTTCCCTGCCTCCCTTGGTGTCTCTATGTGTCAGCTGCAGAAATTTATTGCCCTCAGGTTTGCGAGTGCTTATTGATGCCTGTAGAAACTCAACTGGAATAACAGAAAAATAGTTTTGGTGATGCAAGTCAATCGTGTTTTTCTTATCAAGCCCATCTTCCCTGTATTAAACATACTTGTGGTATCTCAAAGACGTGACCATTTTTCCCAAAGAATATTTAACCTGTTTTGACAGGCCAGCCTTAAGTAATGAGCTGCTGGATAAACAAAGCAGGCTGAAGGCGAGGCCTCACTGACATGGTTGGGACATCCACATAAAAGGTTTGGGCGCTCAACAGTAACTGTTCAAAGACCCGTGGGAGGCCATCACCGTCTGTCCGTCCAACAAGCTGGGTGACACCTAGCAGAAGGCAGTTGGGAGAGCTGGAGAGTTGTGAAGAACGAGGAAGAGAATTGGGGGCTTGGATGAAAGAAATGGACTCTGCCTCAGAGTAGCTGCAGAACTTCAGCTGTCAGGACCTGAAACTATTAGGAGGACACACGCAAGGCCGAGTTCAACCTTGAGGGTTGGAGGAACCTCACAAAAGGCAAACAAAATCGTGTTTCTATGTATCTTCGATTTCTTCAGTGAGGCCACCCTCATAATTACAGCCTTAGATGGACTTAGACAGATCTCCTCTCATGGTAGCATTTTATAAATAAGATTCGGGGTAAGCCAGGCCGAATCCCAGCACCCACGGCAAGACAGCAGCTGCCCCCCAGCAGCCACGGTGCCCTGGGCCACAGGGTGGCAAGTGCAGCTGAGGCCGGTGGTCACACCCTTACGGCAGGAGTTACATTACTTAAGGCTGGCCTGTCAGGGCCTTCCAGGAAGCGGGAGACAGTTAGAAGAGGGCCTTAGGGGCGCAGCTCTCTGACTATGACAGCATTAAACCACTTCCTTATTTTCTTTCCTCTACCGGGCGTTGAAGAAAGGGCTACATACCCAGCCCTTTTTATTTTTGAGGAAGGTTGCCAGGGTGGCCTGGAACTTGCAGTCCTCCTGCTTTGGCCTCCCATGTAGCTGGGATTACAGGTATTGGCCACTACCCCTGGCAAACTAAACATCTTCAAATAAAATCACCAGTGGGATCCAAGGAAGTGTTCCCCCAAGCACCCTGAGAAAGTATCTCTCTTACTCTTGCTGTTCAGCTCTCCACTTTCCCTTTTCAATCTCTCTCTCTCTCTCTTTCGCTCTCTCTCACTGAGAACCTCGCTGGCTACACCTGAGCAGGAGGTTGTTCATGTTAATTGTTTGATAATCTTCCTCTGCAGGACCACAGGATCTAGGAATAGCAGTGTTTTTTTTCTGTCACTAGTCATTTTAAAGCATCTGCACTTTTTTCTGCTCTTCTTGAACTCAATCCTCTCTACTCCCAACCTTCTCACTAACCCCCACAAATAAAAAACAAACATTAATCCAATAAAGACAATCATTTGAGAAGTTATGACCTTGTAAATGCACCAGAGTGATCACAGCTGATAATCAATTTAGCCTGAGTAGAATGAAGAGATTCTGGGGTTACATTACATTTAAGGCTAATGACTTCTTTAAATTCCTAGTTTGGGATAATGACAGAGAATGGAAACATTTCATGTGGTGGATACATCTGCTACATGAGAAAGCTAATGAGAGACATTTTATTTAGGGTAAAATACACTGTAGTTGTTTTTGCTGTTGTGTTCTTTAACATCTTTGTTTTTTTAGGAAGTCAGTTGAGATTCAAAATCTTAACTCTGAGCCTGCTGTTGACAGCTACTGCAATACTGAACAAAGGAATTCAGCTTCCCTGAACCTCATCAATGAAATAAAAAATGCAGATAATGGCCCCATCTCATCCCTACCCCACAAACCAACCTCCAGAACGGCTGAAAATTAATGAATAATCTTGAGAAGTACACACAAAACTCCACCCTTCTCCTGCCATGCATTTAGCTAGTCTCAATGCCAGGTACATGCAGAAGGCACTGGTCTTACGTGTGAGCTCGTGGAATGCCGTTCACTAACCTGGCTTGAAAATGAGTATTAGTGTATTTCTCCCACACTTCCATTTCAACAATAATCTTATTTAGGGAACTGTGGACCACAAAGCAGCTCACAATTTTTGCCTACCTGATGTAAACTGCTACTTGAAGAAAAGGTAGACGCTCTCTGCTGGGAAATAGCACACAGTCTGTGCTGTGCTGAGGTAGGCCTCTCCGTCTTCGGCTAATGCTGATGTCATCAGTCACATGACACCATGACCACAGTCCCACATGCAGGCCTGCACCCTCCCAGCTGAGGACAGCCAAATCTGACCCTTACTCCTCCTGCTCAGCCCTGCAGGCCCAACCACCTCCAAACCCAACTGCTTCTCCTCCTAATCTTGCTCAAGTTTATACATTCCTCCCATCTCTTTATCAGCCTGGCTCAAAGAGCTTCCTTTCTTACCTACCGTGCGGCAGGAGTCCCTTAACTGATCCTCCGGCAGGCTCTCCTCAGCTCTCCCCCTGCAACATATTCTCTACACTACTGCAGTTTTCTTGCAAAATACAAACCATTTCACCCAACTCCCCCCGACATAAAAATTTCCTAAAGGTTGTAAATGCCAGGTTGTAACAACATACAGTTACAGCATGTGAGACTTTGTCAAAGGCGCTCACCACAAGAACGTGGCCAGCACCTCCTAAGCATGGTTACTTAGGGGAGCCAAAGGCCAGCGCCCTTGAGCTTGCTTCATGACAGTTCGCAGCACTGTATGGTTTGCACTGTTAAGAATCAACATTTAAACTCAGCTTTCTTGTAAGATCAAATGGGCCAGGGAATTTTGATGCCTGCTTCTGTTTATTCCTCCAATGTGATAAAACAAAAGATACTTGAATCTGAGTGCTAAGCAGAAACTTAACAAAGCTCTAGATGCCAACATGGGTCCTACTCTTATTCTCCACCATTAGCTCTGTTACCATCTAAAAATTCAAGTTAAAAAAAATCTGATTAGATCAGAACTCCTAGAAGGGACGATGCTCTTCCAGGTAGGAGAAAGTGACCACAAACAGGAGATGTTTCAAAAGTAGCAACAACAACGTCAAGTCCAGCAAGGCATGCTTGGAGGTTGCATTAGCATCCGTGGGACACTGAAATGAAATTTTAAGTTAGATGCCTGATAAGTCCAAAAATCTTAAGAAATGTAAGGAGGTGAACAGATGCCAAGACCCAAAGTTATTTTGTTTTTATCTTTCAAAAAGTTTAAAGTAAGCAGAAAAAGGAAAAAAAATCATCCACAAAGTATGTAAACACCCCCTTAGCACCCAAAAAAAAAAAAAATGCTGAAAAGATAAAATGTAATCCATTCAAATAGTGAGAGTGAGGCAAGAGCACTGAATTTAGAGTAAGGCTTATGTCCGAAAGAGCTAAACATAGCCAAGTTTCTCTGAAAACTGTGCCCATTATTCTGAATGAATACGAACAACCAAGTTTTGATACTTGCTCTAGTTTTTCTAAGGAAGTCAAAGAAAGGACCTTTGGAGGTAAGAGAATGACATGTGAGGAAACATACAGGATGGGTGGGGGTGGTAAATTCTGCAACGGAAAACCCTGAAAACTGTAGACAGTGTACTTGGCATATTGGTTTTAGAAAGCTAGTTCCAGCACTGCTGAAAAGGAGTATAATGTGACACTGCCACACTTTGGCAATGTCTACACAAATGTGGTAATCACACGTGCTCTGGTTCATCAATTTTACTTTAGGAAATCACCCCAATGAAACTGACACATGTGCTTCAGAAGATGAGTCCAAGGGCATTCACTTCAGCACTGTTTGTAAGAGGAAGCACTGATAACAGAAACAACTTTCAGCACAATAATACACTGTCTTATCCATGCAAAGACATTTTATAAAACATTAAAAATTAATAAACCAGATCTACTTGCATTGTTTCAGTCAATATAAATAGTAAAAACACAATGCTGGTTGAGAAAATCAAATTGCAGATCACTGATACCATCTGTTAGGATTTCAAAATACATAAAATAACACTCTGAGATGTATATTCTACAGCATATTCTCTTGTAATATGTATAGTAAATATATAAATACACAAAAACCTGAAAAGACTGCAGGAATTTTTGGCAACTTCCTTTGAGTAAAAGCCTTCAGAAACAAGAAAGAAAGAAAGAAAGAAAGAAAGAAAGAAAGAAAGAAAGAAAGAAAGAAAGAAAGAAAGAAAAGAACTTGTACTTTATCTGAAATGCCTAATTTGTTTAAAAAAAATTCTGACACACATGTGGCAAAACATTAATGGTATTTACACTTCTTGTGGCCTAGAAAAGACCACGTTTACACGTACATTCTGTGTTTGTTTGCGTGTACACGTGTGTGCATGTGTTTTCATACTAGGGACTGAACTAGGGTCTTACACGTGCTAAGCATGCACTTCACCCCTGGGTTACAGCCCCTGCCCCCCTACTTTGTATTTTTCTGATTACTTTTTAACTGAAGAGAGAAAAATAAGGGACCACAAAAAAGCTATTTCTTTATTTCTTTGTACTTAAATTTTTGTATTCATTGTTAGGGAAGCTGTTACTCAAGGTAAAAACTTCATCACTTTGGGAAAATATGTATCACTATATTATCATCCTCTGATTTCTTTGTGATTGCTGGTGCTATTTTAAACTCATTGCTTCTGGTCTGTACTTTCTCTTTTATCTCATATCAATGAGAAAGATAAGTGAGAGAGCTAATTCTTATCTTTTTGAGGGAATTTTAACAGTTTCCAATCCAACAATATCTACTGGGATACCACATGTGGTTGAAATAATTATCACAAAATTTTTCACTCATTGTAAATGAAGACCACCAAGAAAAAGGCATTGGATTGCATTCCTGAATACCAAGAATATCACCCTATTTTCCTAAAGCAAGGCTCTGCTTTAAATGAGAATAGCAAGAGAAAAACATGCACCAGTGATGCAAACTGTAAGATTGCTTGTGAGTGGCTTACTCATAGCTTTATGCTGCCAGCTTACATAAATCACAGAAACAATACAAGCCAGGAAATGATTTGAGCTCATTTTAACATTAGCAGCAAGAAACAACTTTCTGAATGATGCAAACTTTTATACACTGATGTCTCTGAACAGTTTCTTTATTGCAATGTTTTCCAACCAATGGTTCTCAGGCTATATTTAGGCAGCAAACCAACTTCGTCTTTTTTTTTCCACAATGTTTTAAAAATTTTAAATTTTACTTAGATTTAAAACTTCTTTTGAAAAGCAAAAGATATGTTTCCAATTTGTAGTAATTCACTGTAGTTGAGAAAAGGTGATCCCCTTTAGACTGGGCATATGATTTTCTAGTTTTCCACAGCCCCCGATGATTCTTTATCATCTTGCATGCTGCCTACTTCACTAATTTACCTACCTGCTTGTCCTCATTAAGAATTTAAATTTGGGAAACACATTGACCTCTATCACTGAAAATCAGTCTGTTATCCCTGGGGATATTTTCTTTTTAAAAAATTTAGTTTTACTGGTACATGTATACAGTACATAATGTATGTATATGTACTATACATACATTCATGGGGAGTCTGTACACGTACATAACGGACCTTAATTCTTTTTTCATCCCCTTCTCTTCTCCCGCACCTCCCCATCTCAGTCCACTTTCCTTGTCAAGATCTGTCTCCCTATTTCCTATTACCTTTTAATTTTGCTCTTCATGTGTAATTTGGATTTCTCATATGTGAGAAATGTTGAGTGTCTAATTTACTTAATATTATGGTCTCAACGTGTATCTATTTTCCCACAAATGACTCAAGTCTATCCTTTACGGCGGAGGAGTGCTCCACTACGTTTAAACGCCATGTGTTCCTTATGCATTGCCCCAGACTACTTCCAAGATTAACTATTATGAGCTGTGCTGCTGTAAACATGGGCACTTCTGTGTCACTGTGCTACGATGTCTTTAAGTCTTTTGGGAAGATCCCTAGAAGGGGAGTAGCTGAGTCAAACAGAATTTCTATTTTTAGTTTAGTTGTTTGAGGCCTCTCCATATTGATTTCCACAGTAGTTGCACCAGTATACACAGCTGGGAGCATTTTCAAAGCAAACTGGTTAAGGCAACAGCCTGGAAACCCTCGAGTGAGTATCCACTGCTCTTGTGCTGCCCAGAGCCTCCATCTGATTTGAGATCCGAGCCTTCTGTACTGAGCTTTCTAGTCAAGGAGAGAAGAGAGGCTTTTTAAAAACCAGCACAAACTTTCAAATATCATTTTAAGTGAAGGATTCCTTTAATTCAAAACTATCTGAAATGCAATTCCATTATAAAAGGAGGGACACTGTCCTGGTTGAAGAATAAGGAGCCATGAGAAGCACCCCACACCCCAATTTACCCCCCCACACACACTGTTCTGAGACAACGCCCAGAACATCCCTACAGTACTACAGTGAACTGGGGACCTCATGTGGAAAAACTGCAGGCAGAACATGGTCTCCAGTAGAGGAAGCCTCTGTGAAGATTTAAGCCACCAATTTTTTTAAGAACTCTAAGTACCATGGTTAAATTTAGAGCCTAGGCAAATCAGATCTGGAAAGGAACTCAAAGAGCATCTGTTCCATCAGTTTACATGTAAGGACAGACAGTCTCCAGTTAGTGACTTAAGCAAAGTGGGACTAGTTGGTGACAGAACAGGCCTGCTCCCCAGACCCTCTCTAAAGCACTCCATCTCCTTGCCTCCCCATCTGGTTCCTCCCCATCTTCTGCTTCATTTAATTCTCTCAATACCTTAATGACAGCCCAAGTCCTTAAACAAGAACACTTTGAACTGTAACTCAAACATGAATTTGTTCATCCCAGAACCTGGGTCCCTGAATTTTGTCACAGCAAGGAGGGAAGGCAGATCCAAAGGTCTGTAAAGGATTGGCCAATTTTCAGGGAGCAGGGAAAGTTCAGACTCAGTTTCCTTGTGCCCAAAACTGGCACGCTCCTATGCTGACGCCCTAGACTCTGGCATCTGGCTGTGCTGAAATCCCAGCCTCCTCCAGCGTGCCTCCCACAGCTGAGATGCAGAAGCATGTTTTATGCCCAAGCATCGAACACAGGGCCCAGCACATGAAAGGAAATAAAACAACCAGAAATGACCTAACCTGAATTCCCATAATAATTCTAAAGCTTCTTAAAGATCTTGAATTTTATTGAACCCCTGAGAAGAAATTACCACCACATGCAGTGAAACTTGATTCTAAGTACTAATTGCTCAGGCTAAGAAAAAATAGTAACATTCTCATTGGAGCCAGCCTTGAAATACGATGGTGAATTTCACGTGATGATTAAAAATGTAATGAACAATCACCACAGAAAGGGCCCAGAAGGGATCACTGAGAGTTTTCCAGTTTATACCTGTGAATCTAATGCTGTTTTTGTTTTATTAAATCTTTTCACAGTACATAGAAGATCCAGGGAAGAACAGATAGAAAAGTGATTTCTAAGACTTCCTTTGCCTCTGCTCCACGAAGCACCTGTGTGGAACCTCATCTCTCTGTAAAATCAGAAAAACAGAGTTTAAATAGTCAAGTGTACTCGTAATTTGAGACACAGTTGAAAGCACACTGCTTGCCAAGATGGATAAAAAATGTTTTACTGTGAGATTCTTCTGTGTGCCCCCCACCAAAATTTTGACTTTCAACTGTGAAAAGTTAGGAATCAGAAATACTTTTATTGGGAAGTAGGTCTTACTTTCAGTAGCGCTGTGCTGTTAAAGGAGACCTTCCTAAGGATCATCAGTGAAAACAAGCATACCGTAAGTCACTCCGGCTAACGGTGGGAGAGAGGAACAGGGTACAGAGCTAAGAGAGCACCCTTGGCCATGAGTTCCAAGGCATGTGCATTGCAATTGTGGCCCCACTGCAAGTGATGATGTGACTTCGCAACACTCTTTAAACTCTGGGGGAAGCTACGTTCTTCAGACCTTCTCTGCAAAACAAAATGGTGCCAGTAACACTCCCTACCTCAAAGGGCTGATACAAAAATCAAATGAACAAATAAATGTAACGGACTTTAAATGATGTTGGGCACCCATGAATTACTCAAAGAATATCAGCTATCCTTAGGCCAACATAATGGCTACATAAGAAATGTCACCTCAAGCAAAATTTACTACCTGCTTATGGACACTACCACAATATATGTGTGGCATATGTAAATACTCTATTGTGAAGGTTACCAGACCATGAAGTCATTGAGGGTGGCAATGCATTTTAATCATTTGTTTAAATTTAATCATGCACACCTCACATGGGGCTTTGTACACGGAAGGAAATCAACCTGTGTTGAAAGAGAGGGAGGGAAATAGAAGAAAAATGATTTAGGATGACATCCTGGGGATACAGAAGTAGAACACTTGTTTATACCTTTATCTCTCAGACAACACATGACAAAAATGCAGCTTGGATGTAAACGCTGTCTGGGAAAGAGTAAGGAAATAAGTTTTCAGTTCCATAGTTTTCCATTCCTAAATTTTATCAGTTTTAAGTTTAACACGCAGTCCATCGTCATCCAACAATACAGGCGTGCACGGCACCTTTGAGAACATCCCCAGAGCATACCCAAAACCAACAATTACAGAAACCAACGAGTTGGTTCAAACACAAGGGTTCACCAAAACTTTGCTTCCATTTGCAAACTCCACAATGGACCACAAACAACCATGCCCATCTTCCCCACACAAACACAAACGCAGGCACTGTCCCCCAAATTGTAAAACAAATTGGTGCCTAAACTGAGGCACAAGCTCATTTCCACGTGAGCACTCAACATGCAGGCTGTGAGCCGCCTGTGCACTTCCTCCCGGGTGAGGAACGGTGTGCGCTGCAGCCTGACGCCCCAGATACACAAGGGCTCCACACAGCTCTGTCCTCTTCCACGAGGAAGACGGCACCGACCACTCCAGGCGGCCTCCTGAACCTTGTTTTCAGCCTTCAGAACGAACAAACCAAGACATGAAAGCCCAGTGACGCAGCAGCACAGGCTGAGCGACCCCAATCAACATCCAAAGTCCAAAACACTCCAAACCCTGACCCTTTCTGAGCATTATGCCAACCCTCAAAAGTTTCAGATTTCAGGATATTTTAGATTTTGGATGTTTGGATTAGGGATGCTCAACTAGGAAAGTTTTACGTAAATATTTCAAAACCCAGAACAACTCTGAGATCTGAAACACATCTGGTCCTGGGCATTTCAGATAAGCTGAGCTCAACCTGCACCCCCCACGTGAGTGGAGCCCCCGCTCCCACTTCTACAGCAAACGCGGGACAGCGGAACCTGCTCACCAGGGCACGCTGTTGTGGCACTGGAGTTTCTAAAGTACGTTTACAGGCTAATTTAACTCTTCCAATAGCCTCGGAGCTGGGGTCCTGGTCTACGGATAAGTAGTCTTGGTCTGAGCAAGGTAAACTGAGTCACCCGCAACGCACACTTGGTGATGGCCACTGTGTTATTCTTTCTTCTTCTTGTTTTAAAAATCACAACCCATTTGTCCTATCAGGGAGAAACAGCAGAGCTTTTTCTTTAAAAGCATTTAAAATTTTCCAAACAAAGGTCATAAAAATGTTCATAATGATTAATAATATCATTTATCAAGCAAATTCCTATTTTCAGAACAAATGTCAATTTAGTGAAATTACTTAATCTGTTAGTAAAATTTACACAACCGGCAACTATGCAATGGATAAAGACATAAATCCCCAGCTCTGTGTAAAGTCACTCTGCTTCTACTGGCAATGTGCCATAATGGCCAGGAACATCAAAAACAAGCAGAGCGTAAGTCTGTGGATGAAGACGCATATTTTAAAAGCTTCTCATTACAGCAAATGATGGCTAGTGTGCCCATACTGTTTGTGTTCAGTTTTAAATGTTTTTCTCAAACATGTAATACTATAGGTCTTCTCATGTGATAATTTCTCCTTCCTGCTGCCATTAGAATTAACTTATTTTGTTGTTATTTCTAATAACCCTTTCCTCTCACTGTGTTTTGGGCTATTTTGGAATGTCTGGAATGACAAGACTCTAAAACAAGTCTTCAAAGGTCAAGTAATAAATGCCCCATAAAATAAATGAGTAATGATTATATACACCGTTGCTGTATTTTCAGTAATGCTGATATAAAGCTATATACTGTACTTTGTCAATTCACATTCATCAAGTTCCAGAAATATTAGAAAATCATTACAGGTTTATGTTGAGTTTGCAGATAATACTAACATATAAGTCAAGACTGAAATATGGTAATCAGAAAAACAGTTGAAAAGTGTCAATAAGCTGTAAAACACCCACGGTGGTGGCTCAGCCTGCATCAGAGACCTGGCCACGTGTGAGCAGAGGTGCAACTGGATACCACAGTCACACAGGGGGGCGGCTGCTGCCAAGGGTCAGGTGAGCAGAGGGGAGTCAGGGGTGCTGAGGGACATCTGATGCCACAGAGCCCGGTGCTTCTGAGAACCGCTGAGCACTCAGCGAGCCTTGCTTTTTCTCGAGGACAGCGGTGGCCGTCAATAGGCAGCCTGCCCTCCATCAGTCCGTCTGCAACCCTCTTCAGACACGCTTTCTCTGTTGATCAGAAAAGGACTTCGGGGAATCAAGCTCCCGTCACCGGGATTTTGTCTGTGATCTGAACAAGCCTGAACCTTCAACTTTCCCCTTGGCCGAGGCAGATCTTCTGCAGAAGGCCTGACAGTTCATCCATCCTGCGTCATCCTGGAGCCAGCTGCTGTCTGACTGGTGAGACCCGCCCTCTTTGATGTTGTACTCTTTTGAGAGTGCCCTGCTGTGAAAACAATTTTATCCGTCCAAATTAAAGAGAACTATTTCTGCATCCAGCTGTTAGCTGTGACATGTTGGCCATTTTTCAGGGCACTAGCTTGGTGCCATGCACAAGCCCTGCTGCAAAGCTACCCTTCTCCCCCTCTCCCGTCAGAGCAACACTAGCCAAAGTGCTCAACTGTTCCTGGTGTCCCACACGCTCAGACAGAAAACACTAGGAATCCTGTATTGCTAAGAACAAGCTTGGAAATATCTGCACAGAGCAATTTCTATTCTTGTCTTTTTGAGCTTTAGGGTCAGCATTAAAATAGTTCACAAATGTAAAATTCTTTGACAGAAGCCACCCATTTACAACTTGCTTAAATCTGATTTCTTAAAATTCGGTTTTATCTAAAACATCCAACATGTCCTGACTTCTAATAAATATATTTATAAAGAAAATGAATTTAGATCCTCTAAATTCATCTAAATGAATTTAGATTTAGACATCTCCCGAGTCCACATTTTTAAATTCATTCAGAGGAGAAAGCCCTGCATAAATGAAGAAAAACTCCCATGAAACTTGAATAAACAGGGAGATCTCGGTGATTAAGAAAACATGTATCTCCTCATAGTTATTAAGGGCCACGCAGGAGTTACGAAGACTGCTGTCACACATTGTGCCTACCGTAAACAAAGGGCAACTTCCAACAATACTGCGTTTCTCTCATAGCCCAAAATGACTGAGTAGAACACCCGCGTTTCCAGCTTCTCCCATCCTGGCCTTGCTCCATTCACTCCTTTTTCTTTTCTCTTCTCTCTCTGCTTCTCCCTCCCTTCCTGTTCTCACATTTACACGTGCTGAGATGGATCAGTGCACAAGGTCTCAGAACTTGGCATCAGGGAACCCTTTCTTGGACTGTGACTAAAAAGGTGAGCAAGTACTCACTACTCTGTCCTGCATCGCTGACAGGCAGATGGGGGCGGGGGACAAGTGTCAACTTTGGAAGTAAACCACAGAGAAATTTTAATTCACATCCGCCACATGGAAGAAACAAAGCTTTAGTTTTCTACCAAACAGGGAGGAGGGTTTTGTTATGCTGTCTGCACACCCTGTGATGCACGCTTGAACTCTCCACATGGCTCATGTAGCGCATCTCACAGAGCACTACTTAATCCACTGTAATAGAAATTTTGATTTATTTATTCTAGTGGGAACAACATCGTACACATCTTGGTGAAAAGTGTTACCGATTTTACACTTACGCGTAATAGCTACCGAAGAGTCTGATTTCTAAGCAGCAGCTGGACCAACGCCTAGGTGCAAACTGCTATGTTAGCAACCGTATTAAATATTTACAAAGTAGGAAGTGGTGATGTGTGCAAGGAGAATGCCCCTGAAGAATCAGAGACTTCCACATTTATGCAGATATCCATACGCCATGCCCTGGCTTTCACCCTCTGCTTTTAGTAAAAACTTTCTGAAGACACAGAATGTTTGTCCCAATGAAGTCATGGTTTCCTATGGTTTTACTTCTCTTCAGAGCAGTCTACTGCTTTATTTCTTTGCTGAAATGTGTCACTTTTTAAATTATTATGTTTTTCTAGGTCTACAACATTCTTTCCCTAACCGTACCAATAAAGTATGATTGTCAGACATGCTTTATTAAGGGGAGAGCCACCATCTGTGGAGAACAGAGAATGTGTTTTCAGATCTTATGTAATTTAGGAGATACTCCTTACATCAAGATGGGATACCGCTGAGTCTGCACTTGATTCCCAATTTACACCATCCTGTTCGGGATCAAAGGACAAAGGCACCCCTGAAGCCAACTCCAGGCTCCGGCCCTCTGCCCTCCCTCTGGTGGGAGACAGTGAGACCCCCCCCGGGGGGGGGGCTAACTCGGGCGTGTCCCAGGGGCACGCCCTGAGGTTGCTGGCATCCCAAGATAACTGGGTGAGGAGAAACTCACTGAAACTCCAAGACTGTCCTGCAGCAGGATGGGAAAAGGCATGGGGGTGGGATGGAGCAGACTCTGCTGTCTCTAAAGCACGTTTCTTGAGGAACCGTGTGCATACTGGGTCAGAGGACTGAACAAGGGATGCAATATTGCTCCAGAGAGTGTCCTTGTCTTCCCAGCTGAAACAAATGTGTCCTTGAAAAACACCCAACAATCTTTGCAGAGTTGAGGCTGCTGCAAAGAATTTGGATGAGACTTCAGTCAAGGAGAGACCGAAGGCTGCTCAGGGCCTGACACACAACTGCCTCTCTGCAAATGCAGTTCCCTCCTCCCAATCTAATCCCAAAACTTTCCCACGCTGAGGGCTACTCTGACCATCACACGTCTTTTCCCTTGGTGACTCTGCATCTCTCCATCATGCTTCCTTGCCTCTCTGGGCCCAGTATCCTTCACATAAGGATCCTCATAGGTGCCGTATACCTAATTGTGAATATAAGCCATGTTACTACTCTTAAAAGAAATATTCTCATGTGGAGTCTTATCTTTGAGGAAAGCTTGAAAGCAGATGACTTTTTAAAGGACAGTGAAGGAACCTGGAAGGGCTGATGTGACCTCCATCAGGTCACGGCTGCTCCCTGGGCTCCTCCTCCCACACAGATCATGTCTGGGTCCCGGCCCATCCTCGGGAAGGACCTCTGTGCTGTGACGGCCCCGGGACAGATGCACAGGCTCCCTAGCAAGGCTGGCGCTCACAGGAGAAGAAGGATTCTGCAGAAGGCGCAGCCCCACTCCTCTTTGGAGAGCTTTCTGCAGCCCTCATCCAGCCCCTGTTGGCAAGGCCTTTCAGCCCCACTTGCATAAAGAACTTCAAACTGAGACCTTTGAAGTCATTTCCAAATGAGGTTATATATACAACCTCAAGCGCAGACCGACAGGCTTCGGAGGAGGAGGCCTGCTTCGGACAACCTGCACCAGGTTCCACAAGCGGACCACACTGCGCGTAGTAAGCCATGAATTAACATTTTTATAAATCCTGTAATTAACTTATGAATAGCTCAATTATATGTTTCTAGGATTAACAGCATTAAGTTGTTAAAGGTAAACATTTAAAGTATATCACTGTTTTTGTAACCCTGTTTTGGTACTTTTTCATTTTTCAACATATGAAGAGCTTTAAAACATGGAAGTGTCCCAGGTCTCTAACAACCCTGGTTTGGGGACTGTTAATAAAGCTCCTTTCACACAGTTGGGGAAGCTGGTTGGCAAGTTAGGGACACCATGCTTTCTTACAGAGAGACAGCCCTGTGTTTCTGAATAGGCATTTGAGGCCACAAGGTGTGACTGCCTGGGAATCCCACCGGACCAAGACATCCTGTAGACCTGAGGATCTCAAGGCACAAGGACTACCAACCCTACAGTTAACAGGGGTTGTGATTAATGTCAGTTCTCAAAGAAAGTCACCCACCTTATCACCACACTACAATACAGTCAGCTTTCTGAATTTTAGACATGATTTAGGGTTCCCTTCTCTCTACAGAAAAGACTGAAGAGAAAGAACGGAATTGAATCTCTTACATTTGGGGTCTACAGATGGTGTCAGGCAAGGCTGTAAATGCCTTGAAATCACAAGAAAATGGTAAATGTGTGCATGAGTAATCTTTGGGAAAGAAAGTTCAGTTTTTACTAGATTTCTAAACGGGGTGCGTGTGCTCACATATATACATTAAAGACCACTGTGAAACCCCACACTTTCAAACAGAAGGACAACATGGAATAGAGAAATGGAAACAAGAATATCTGTGGATGAGTCAGAATTGGGGGTGTTTTATAAACTTTTCAGTAGATTCTCTTTAGACTGGTGTAGACAAAACCTTGAGAGATGCAGACTCACACTCTAGAAGGGGACCATGGTACAACCTGTGAGAAATAAGAAACCAGTCAATTACTCACAGTTGACAATTTTATTTCTGTAACTGTATTTTTAAGCAAGAAATATAGAACAACAAAAAAGTTAAAACAAGACAAACCAAAAGCTAACTTGAAGACTTTCCAGAAAGAAGACATCCTACTACAAGAGAAAACCACTAAAAAACGATGGCCTTAGATGACAAGATCTTCCAGGAGCTTAGAAGCTGCTTAGCTTTATCAGTGAAGGAACACCCTACAGGCCCCCCAATCATGGGCAGAAATCTCAAGATACAAACGAAGATTCTGAAAATGCTTCTGATTTTGATGACAGTGAAGATAGTGAGGAAGACTTCACTATGAGAAAACGTAAAGTAAAAGGAAATAAAGAAGTGACGGTAAATCCCCAATAGAAAAGAAAGAGAATAAATCTAAACCCAAATGTAATGCTTTGGTGGCTGCAGCAGACTCTTCTTCAGCTACAATCAAATCAGAATCTCAGTCCTCAGCAAAGGAGGTTTCTTCTAGAGAGGCTACTAGGAAACCATCACAGATACACAGTCCCTCAGGTTAAAGCAGGAGACCAAAGTGGGTCCCATCAGAGGTGCCCACAAGTAGCAGCAGCGACAGCAGCCCACTGGCAGGCATGACTGTTAAATCAGAGTCTTCACTTTGGCTTATCCAGATTAGCAAATTACACCTCTCCATCCAAATGCCACTAGTAGCCAAGTGTGGTAACAAAGAAATGTTTGATTGAGAGAATCAGTTTTGCAAGTGTGTGTATAGTGGATTTATAGTTATAATTGAGAAGGAACTGTAATATAGAGGAATCCTTTACCATATCATAAAAATGATCTTTAAGATGATGACGCTCTGAAAATCTCTTCAGGACATTGGGAGAGGTTTGTTTATAAATTATCTTCTCATGCTATTCCTTCTGAAGAGCATGCTCTCTTTCTTATGTATCGTAAGTCATTGTCGTTAGCCTGTGGCAGTCTGACGTGGAGGAAGTCTGTGTTTTCTGCTGACATGATGTTCCTTCCTAGCTGTCTAGTTTATGGCCATCACCATTTTGTTCAGGAGACACTTCTGAAATCCTATAAGCTATTTAAGCTACATTGTCAGTTTTATTGCAAGGATGTTTTGTATTTTCTCTAAATCTTACAGTAAAAATTAGAACTATTTTATACAATGGTTACTGTACTATAGAATGCATCCCTTATTTGGAAATAGATGGTCACTGTATAGCAAATAGAATTTAATGACATTTTAAAAATTTTTCACTGTAAAAATCTTCAATAAAAGTTTCCAAAAAATTCTCTTTAAAGGGTGACAGATTTCTTTGGTCTCTGAAATACCTGAGCTCTTTTTCTCACTTCCTCCTTTCCAGGGCTAGTGACCCTGGGTTTCCTATGTTCCTTTCATGGTAGTCGGCTTTTGTATTTGATTGAAACTGAATTTGTTGATTTTGTCTAAATCTCTGACCACATTTTCAGGACCACAAGAGATGCAAACTGGAATAGAGTCAATTGGTAGGCATATTTCATAAGACATATATTTTTAGCTTAGCAATCTTGTGAGCAGGCCAGATCATACCAGGCAGCTCAGTATTTCCACTTTATGAACATTTAGGACTGCCTATTGCTGCAGTTAGTGAGTCAATGGTTATTAATACACCAAAGCATCCCTTTCTGCTGTGATCAACCCGTCTGGTGCTATTATTTTTCCAACTAAAAAGAAAACACATAATCATACTACAATAACCCACCAATAGAATCACTTGCTTGTAAGCTCTAAAGTTTTGTTGTTTGTCAAAAAAACAAATTAAAATATTGCTTATCCTCATCTGGCTATGCCTTTATATTTCATAACACATTATCTGGTAGATAAGCCACAAACGAGCTCTAATCTGACTCTGGCAATACTAACTTTGTAACTTAGAAAGTCACTAAACCTGACTCTCCAGCCCTCCAATGCAGAACACGAACATCAAATTAGAGACTGTCTGGCTCTCTAGCCCAACCTCTGTGGCCTCATGGGTTGTGACTGGATACATTTATCTTAACTGTAAATATTTCACTGCTGAACTCAGAAGAATGAAAGCTAAAATGCAACGATTCTGATATAAAAGTTTTTTTCAATGTACAATAAGGGGAGGTTAGAATAGCATCACCAAAGTAACACACTGTTTATTGGACTGTGCAAATTTAACTAAAATTTATACCTTCTAGGATACAGTACAACTATGTCAAGAATAAGCCCTTTAAAATTTAAATTTAATAGCTGAGCATGGTGGCGTACACTTGTAATTCCAGCACTCGGAAGGCTGAGGCAGGAGGATTGCCACAAATTCAAGGCCAGACTAGGCTACACAGTGAGTTCAAGGCCAGCCTTGTCTCAAAACAACAACAACAAAAAACCAAAAAATTTAAGAAATGCCATAAAATTGAAAGTGAATTCAATTATACAAACATGTTCTCTGTATACTCAGATTTAAGTGAAAAGAAAGTATGGTATCACACAGCCTGGGTAGATCAGAAAGTGTGGGTCTAATTCTTAGAATCAGTGATTAAAAGCTGTATTATTCTGGAAAAATCATTCATCTGTAAAATGAGAATGACCTTAATATCAACTTCAGAAGATTTCTACGAGATGACATGAGGTCATCTACACAGGAGCGTAAAACACAGAAAGTGCTCAATAAACTGCACAATTACCAGGTTTTTTTCTAGTGGATTTTTTATTTTTTCTTTCCAAACACATTTCCTTCTACTTCAATATTCTGAAAAACTAGGTAAAACTAAGTACAAAAGAAAAAGACATCGAAGTTTGGACTTTTGAGTATTGTATGCTGAGCGGAATTGGGCAGGGCAGAAGTGTAAGTCCCAGCTTTGTGATCTTACACCAGTTACTTTCTCCGAGTTCATTTTCTTATGTGTAACAAGATAATAATGACAATTTCACAGGGGGAGCAATAACTCCCCCTGTGGCAAGAGACATATGGCATGTAAAAGGCCGAAAAGACTGCCAGACACAACTACAAAAGGAAATGTCTAGAAAAATAAAAATTATTTTCTGTAGTTCACTGGTGCCCATTATTATAAGTACTAAAAGTGCTTTCCACAAATCATAACAAATTTCAAAAAACCTACATGTAAATTTTTAATTGCATAATAATTTAATATAGAAATGCCAAAATATTAAGTAACCTAAAATATTAATTGAGGCACATCTAGCTAAAAACATTTGATTTCCAAAACATCTCAAATTGATCTCACTGGACCACACCATGCTTAAGTTTAAAATAATATTTTAAAGAGGGGGAATATTACTACTTCCACTTCCTCATAATAATCAGAATTGGATGAATTTATCTTACAAAACAATTTTAAGCCTGGAAAAGAATGACTCAAAAGTTATATCCCAGTAAGTAAAATCACAATAAGCTTCATGAGATTTGCATTTTTCTCCATTTAGTTTTTTTTAACAGAAAAAAGAAATAACAGTAAAACAATTTCAAAACAGGCTCGTAGGAAAGTAACAATAATCAACACACTGTGGATTGTTTTGGTTTTTTAATTTAATTTTAAAGGTAATAAAACAATAATGAATGAATCGACACAGTGATGACAGTAGGAAATCTGTAATTATTACTACATTGCACACTGTTGTCCTCTAAACAGCTGCTCAGACTACCAGCTTTAGGCTTGCAAAGTCAACCAAACAGTACAACAATACCTCCAAAGCAGCTCACATTGCGTACTGTTGTGTTCACAGTACCAGATACCGGCATAAAACATTTCCCAGAAAATTACTAGCACAAAACTTTCCCCTCAATGAGAAACCAGCTGAATAACAATCTTCGCTGTCTTGTGTTTATATTCTTTCCTTTTCCCTTCCTTCCTTTCCCTTTTCTCTCATCACAGTTTCTCTTTTCTTTTGAACAGTTTTTTCCCCTATTCATAATATCTATTACACATTTTGGATCTTGTTTACTCTTTCAGATTCTCACACTAGTAAGACAATACAACGTTTACATATGTGAGTCTGATTTATTTCACATAAGTATTCTCTTGAAAGGCTCAAGTTTATCTTTTTTACAGCTGAGTATTATTCCATTAATAAAAAATACATCTTTTGTGCATTCCTCAGTTGATGGTTATTTCAGCTGTTTCCAACATTTGGCTATTACAAATTGTGCTGTTATAAACACGGGTGCACATATATCATTGTAGTATGATGTTTTAAATTCTGGGAAGACACCCAGAAGGGGCATAGCTGGGTTAAATGGGACCTCTCATCCTAGTTTTTTGAGGAATCTCCACACTGATTTTCACAGTCACTGAACCAGTCTGCACTCCCAACAGGGGAGAAGGCTTCCTTTTTCCTCATAGCCCCTCCAGCATTTGTTATGGGTTGATTTCTTGATGGCAGCCATTCTTTCTGCAGTGAGATGGAATCTCAGTGTTGCTTTACTTTTCATTTCTCAGATGACCAGTGATGCTGAACATTTTTTCATATATTCACTTGCCGCTTGTATTTCTTCATCTCAGAAGTGAGAATTCATCTCAGGCTCCCATTTTTGGATTGGGTCTTTAAATTTGGGGGGCCTGATTTCTTTCACTTCTTTATATGTTCTAGACATAACTCCTTTATCTGAGGGACAACTGGCTATATTTTTTCCTACTCTGTGGGATGTCTTTTTTCACTTTGTTGGTGATTTCTTTTGTTGTGCAAAAGCTTTTTAATAATGTGAGATCCCATCTGTTGAATCTCTGTTGTATTTCCTGAGTGGTCTGGGGTTCATTTATGAAATGTCTGCCTATTCCTATGTCTTCAAGATTTCTACCTATTTTGTCTCTCAGTAGATTTAGTGTTTCTGTGTTAACATTTAGATCATTGATCTAACTTGACTTTCGTTAGTGCATGGTGACAGACATGGGTCTTCAGCATCCTTTTTAGTTGTTACAACCACCTTTTTAACAAGTATCATAATTCACTAAAAAACAATGGACTTAATTTTTTTAAATATATTTTTAACTTCAAATCTAAGGCTCAAGGTAGACATGTCTAATAAAATAATGAACTCATAAACAACACTAGAAACAATAGTATCTACAATTCTAAATTATTTAAGATTTAATAATTTGCCTTCTCTTCATAATCCATTTATAAACCCAAGTTTCAGCAAAGGTAAATACAAATACCAATTTTATGTAGCATAGGAAAGACTGAATGCTCATTCATAATACCCATTTCTGAGACACTTGCCTTGCAACAATTTCATCAGAAAGTAAAAACATACACTCTTACCAAAATAGTTCCCATTTTATATTATGTGAGAATTTTTTCTATAAGCCATCTTTGCATTTCTTTTGCAATAAACTAAGTATGAGCCAAATTCTAAATGGTATAATTAAAACTCAGTAAGTATCTTTCTTTTCCTTTGAACGGAATAATTGGTCCTGCAGAGAAGCTACATAAATCTTGACTAGTTTGTACATTTTTGCTCTCAAGGTTGTAATGTCACCATCAGGGCTATTACATCATGTAAATAATTTCAAAGATGGTATTAATATAAAAACTGTATCACATAACCCTAAAAATTTAATATAGCTGCTATGGCAATAACTAGATCATTTTTCTAAACAAATCTATATTCCATCATGTCATTTTGAACTTTTTCTGACCTTTTTTTAAAAAAAAATGAAAACTACAATTGAGACCAAATGTTTTATGAAAGAAAATACAGGAAAGCTGATTTGGCCAAGTATAGACAATTTCAGATTAAGAATGTTATTATATATTAAAACAACCCATTTTTCATAAGCCACAGTCATTATGGTATCACTTAGGAAGTCTATAGGCTTGGAATAGTACTTAGAATGTATTAAATTGTTTAAGTTGTGACTACTAGTTACACAATTTCTTTTTTTAAAAAAGTCCTATTCAGGGTTTATTTCTGTTTACATGAGGGCTAAAATTGTGTCAGCATCCTTTCACAAATTATGAGAACATTTCCAATATTCCTCACTTGTCTAAGCAGGGTATGCTCCAAGTCCACCAGTAGGGATCTGAAAACCATGGACAGGGCTGACCCCAATATAGAACATGACTTTTCTTATGCATACCTATAATCAAGTTTAATTAACAAATTAAATACAGTAAAAGGAAAAAGTTAACAATAAAATACAATAACTGCAACAACATCCTGTAATAAAGGGACGCGAATATGCTCTCTCCCCTGCTCCCTTACTGCACTGTGCTCACAGCGCTTGGTTTTATCTGCAGTTGCTCCTGGGAATGAGAGTGCGGGTCAGGGGTCAAGTGTACACCAAACAGAGGACGCACCTCCAGCTTCCTTTCACCACCGTCCTCCTTCCCGATCACCCGCCACACCTCGAGCCCGTTCCTGGTATCCACCCTCTTACTCAATTCACCCTGAGTCCAGAACCTCTGAGTCTTCTCAATTCAATTCTGCACCTGTACCCAAAGTTCTCAAATCCCCAGATTTTAGGCCAGGGCTGGATCTTGAATGGAATCAAAACAGTAACGTATGACCTACAGAAATGCAGTTACCAGGTGCAGGACAGCCTGCACACAGCAAGTAAGGTCGGCCTTCCCGACAGACATCAAGAAAGCAATGGCTTCCCCAGAACACGTCCTAGGGCGGGACCTGATGGCCGACACCATCCATACCCTCCTCTCTGGAGTTCTCCATGGCAGACGGCACACAAGCATGCACACATGCGTGCACACACACACACACACACACACACACCCATTATGGAGGGGAAAAATGCAAGATTTAACTTTGACTCAATCATTTTCTATGAATTATGAGCGGTGCCCCTTCTGTACATGCCCATGAGGAAATCAGTTCACAGACTACCTAAAACAGGACGCATTCCTAATATGTAATTCCCTAAGAGGTTCCACACAATACTTTGAAGCTCATTTCAACCAAATTAAATGTCTAGGTTGATGGCGTAATACATGTCTTCTCTTTCTTATTTATCAAAGGACTCTGAGTTTGTTGCTAGAATTCTCATTTACTTAGCAAATGATGTAGCACACTAAAGGGAAGGTGGGAGCCTGGTGATTATCAGGATTAGGACGGGCCCTGGCATTTCTCTCCACTGGCTCAGCTGGCATTCCAACAGCTTCCTTCTATGACTTCAAAAACAAACAGCAAACAACTAAAACAAAACCAAATACTTCTTATCTAGTATGTCTAAATGCTGAACTTCTCTGATTATGTCTGTTTTGTTTTAAAAGGTGGTATCTAAAAATCCACATTTACCAAAGAGATAAAACAAGTAATTTTGCTTGTCAAAAACTTTGCTGGTTTTCCTTAAAACATGCAACTTCCCCAGAGCTCTAATGTACAACTCAAATAAAACAAGTTCAATTTACAACATTTCAAAGATACTGCTACTGTGTGAATCAGGGTTTACCTGTGTGTGAACACAGATAAACAGCAGCAGTGATAGGGCACTTAACAATCTCTGCTGAAAGCAAATGGGTAAATGTTCACATGCACGTGATAAGATAACCTGCTATCAGAACCATTCCTGACATTTTGGTTTTCATATCGGCCTTTTCCTTCTAAAGTATGTTTCACACTTCCTGCAGCTTGGTACAACTGCCAACAACTCCCGTTTCCTTTTGCACTTAGGATTCCAGAACACTATGTCATACAGTTAACCAATATTCACGCACGCACTTATTTAAAACAAAAAAGTACTAAAAGAGGAAAAATTCCTCGAGAAACCCAGTGGTTTCTGGCCTCTGTCAGTATTTGAAAAGGAACTGGGTGAAGGTTGAAGAGATAAAACTTCCCATATCTCAGCATCAGCATTCCCCAGCAATCACTCCAGAATCATTGCGTATTTCTTATTAACCCCCTCCAATCTTCCTTTTTGACTTGAAGCCAGTAGACTATGGACTAAATCCTCTAAAAACAAAATAAACTTCTCGGGTGGGGGGTTTAGCTCAGTGGCACAAGCGCCTGCCTGGTAAGAGCAAGGTTAAGAGTTTGATCGCCAGTACCAAACAAAACAAAACAAAACAAAACAAAACAAAGCAAAAAAAAAAAGAAAAGAAAAAATGAATTTCTCCTTTCAATTATCAATTCAGGAATTATATCTCAGCCATGTGAAGGTAACTGACACAATGAGTATACATGATTTATTAAAAACAAGTTAACAGCACAATGTATTAAATATATGTGTTGTAATACATGTATTTAAAATATAATTATTCTCTTGTAGCACAATTCTGTTGAGTAAACATCTTTACATATAGTGCATGATTAAATACATGATAATACAAAGTAAAAAGCCAAAAATATCCGTATCTTTTGTGCAAGTCTCCAAACTTTCATTATAGTACAGAGGTCTTTTTATGAATGTACCTGAAATATACACTTAATGTTGGGTTACTTTGGTCATCAAAAGACAGTCACTGAAGCAAGTCAATGTGCCTTGCTTGTGAGCCAGCAATAGTCATGTGGGGCCCAGAAGAAAAACAGGAAGCCAGTTTGTCCTTCCTGTGAGCCAACGGCGGCCATGCAGGGCTGGGAGTAAGAAGAGCACCCCTTATTCTCGAAATGACTTTGAATCACTTTGTGCGTGACACCTAGGCTTACGTTAGGCAATAATGTTTGTAAAATTATAAGCTGGATATACCAGCATTTTTTTAAACATTTTTCTACATACCACCTAAAATTGCTTTGAACATAACAACATGCCACACTTTGGGAAATGCTGGCCTAAAAAGTAAAAACACTGCCTAGACTATGTATCCCAGAGGGCAACTGACTTTAAGCTAAAAGGATCTAGTTTCCTCACCCATAAATAAAATTCTACGGTAACCTCAAAAGCCTCTAAATTCTAAAATTCAATGATCCTAGGACTCCAAGAGTGATCCTCAGTTAAATCGTACAGTAAATCAAAGCAGAATTGGACCCAGATCCTTGAGTTTCTGGCTCCTCAACTTAGTGTTCCAATTTAGAGTCCCATCTCCTAACATGTTTGCAAATGTGCAAGTGACTTGCAAATGGGCATGTGGAGAAATGACAGCAAGCATATGCCTAGCGCTAACTCTCACGCCAGGGACCGTTCCAAGGTTGCGTCTTATATTATCTCACTTCAATCGCAGGACCATACATTAACCTCTTTCACAGACAGGAAACTGCAGCACAGAGGAGAAATGCCCTGCACAAGATTATGGAGGGAGGAAAGGATGTAGCTGGAAATTAAAGACCTAGGACCTGGTCTGCAGAAGGTAGGCTTTTGCTCCCAAGCCACACTGCAAAGGAGGGCTGCTAAGGCTCCCACACACACACACACAGCCGGCAGAGCTCTGAGGAGAAAGGAACGGTGGGATAGAGATGAGGGAGCAGATACCAAAGAGTGACGTGGGAAGTAACAGGAAATGTGAAGGAAACTAAAATGAAATATACTGCGATGTATTCCTCTGCCTGACTTCAGCGTAAATAACAATCAGCAAAATTCAACCTTTTCCAGAACCTAGAGAAGAATATGAATATATCTATCTATCTATCTATCTATCCAAGTAACATTACATTCCCCAACTGTTGCCAAGAGAGAGACACAGAGAGACAAAGACAGCAACAGAGGGAATCAAAATTAAAGGAAAAACTGTACCCAGAAGACTTCAAAATGAAGTTAAATGTGCTAAAATATATGTGTAACCTTAGACTGGCTACTTAAACAGTTTATAATTAGTTTATTTTTTCTTTTTATAGTTTCATTCTTCCTACAAAAGCAAAGAAAATAATAGCAATTAGAAATACTTTTACTGGTCTTTTGGGTATGTACTTGGTAAAATAGTCTATTGTATGATGTTGTATATTTCAATGCAGTTCTCTGCCAACATGAACCCTATAAACACATTAAAATGGCCAGGGCAGAGAGAAAATAGAAGTAGTGGGATCACCATGTAACATGCCAAAGAACACATTCAAAGTTATAGTCTTACAAGCATAATCTTGAAAGTTCATAAACAGAATGATTTCCAAAAGAAGATAAAGGTCTGCCTTCAGAGTAGAATGGGGCTGGAAATACCATCTTATAATTAAAATCTTCCCCCAAACCATTACAAGAAAAATGTTCCCTCTCACTTCACAGAGACCTTTGCAAAACCCAACAGAACGATGTGAGTCAGCCTAAAAGAAAGCTTCACTTCTGCTGTCAGATCTGAAATCACTTGCAAATATTTCTTTATATTTTCATTTCCTTTTCTTTAGTAAGAATGAAAAAAGTAATAAAAAAGTTTTCCAAATATTCCATGGCAATGTGACAGTTAACAAAACAAACAAATGAAATGTTAAAATAATTATGGTGAACTCTGCTGTCCACGTGGATTGGTCTGGTTATTTTAATATTTGTGTATCATGGATAAATGTGTGTGTAGGGGGCTAAGTGTGTATGAATAGATTCTTAGGAATTCAGAAATCCATCCAAAATCCAGCAGCTTTCCATGACTTAATGAGTCCGATAATGGGATGCAGAAACTTCAATTCTTATATCATTTGTTTTATTTCAAAGCAGTCAGGGTTGATTATCAGCTGCAGCAAGAGTTTGGTGCTGAGGCATCGTCCCTGGGGCTCACAACTGGAGAGCGGGGGACACGTTGTCCCGTTACCAGCTTTCCAGTCACAGCACCCCTGCGACAGCCACCCTGAGACACATCAAACCTACAGGCCTTCACAAGCCGGCAGAGCTGCAGGCCGCGGGTGTGCGGAGAAGCTTCTCCTCTTCTCTCACAGCCCACGTTGCCCTTTGGTTCTGGAGAACAGCGTTTGCTTTTTCGCCAAGACAAATTTCACAAAATCCACGTTGCCTTAAAGATTTCCCCCTAGCACTTTTGTCTGAATCACAGAGTTGGTCGTCATCTAACAGAGTAAAATGTTCTTAAGACAGGTAGGGAGAGGTAGTTTCATTCGTGTCGTGTATCAACACTTTGCATTGTGTAAAACTCTGTATATACACTTCTGTATCTTTTGCCTCCCTGTGGTTTCCAGCCTGTGTAAATCATCTAACAGTTGCCAGTTCGGGGATGACCATGTTTTTAGTGGTGGTGATACTGGAGGTTGAACCAGAGCTCTCTAACGCTAAGCTCCACTGCCACCCGCCTGGGAGCAGCATCTCCCCAGCCTGCCCTAGATGGCCACAAACTTGCATGCTTGAGCCTCAGCCTCCCAAGTATCTGAGATTATAGGTGTGTGCCACCATGCCAGGACTATCCATGATTTTTTAAAATCATGACAACCACAGAGACCATTTTCAGCAAAAGCTTTTAATTACTTAAGAGTACAAGGATCAGTGAATTTTCTTAAATAGCTAATGTTCTTTTTATGCATTATTTTGAGGAGATATGGCTGTCATTATTGTCTGCTGGCGCTGAAGATTCAGTGTCCCTCACTGCAATGTGATTAGCTTCTTAAAACACCAACATCCTACATAACATCTTATCACACATCTCTGCCTGTGGAACAGGAGCTGAAGATCAGCCAGTGTATTGAAATGTACTCAAAATATTAATTCCTAAGAGCTAAACCACATACTGTTTAGCAGAAATCCTAAATGAAAATGATTGGTGGAGATATGAGATTAATAATTTTCTGTCTGTTTGTACTATTTCAACTTAAATCCATTTACTTAATATATTTTATGACACACACATGAAAAAATTCAGTTCCTTTAAAAAAACACATTCACACACCCATAACTCAGCTTTCCATATGTGCTACTATGATTTAAAATAAAAATTTAAATGCTTTTAAATAGGTAGAGGGACTCTAATATTCAAATCTATTGACATATCAAATCAGAGACTGTAGCATTCCTTCATTAATTTTTCATGTTGAAATTAGTATGTACCATTTTACTACATTTCTTCTAGTGCCAGTTTGAAGCACTAAAAAAGATGTCTACTAAAAAAATTAACTGACTTTAAATGTATCTACATTCTTTTAGTGTTACATTTTATACTAAAGTACTAATAATTAAGGCTACTGAGAGACAGACAGACAGACACAGACCGACAAAGAGACAGGGACAGAGACACAAACAGATGAATAATGAACTCAAATGTAGTGGAAAAATCATGGCAGGAAATATATTATGTAAATCCCACACTTATTTTCAGATATATTTTTAGTTTTTAGTAGGGGAAAAAGTCGAACTTGGCTAAGTTTGAGAAAGACATTTATTAAAAGGACGAAGTGAATTTGTTGGAACTATTTACACAGAAGTAACCCAAAAGTTTGTGAACTGATCCTTAACTGGTTTGATGAAAATAGAGTAATTAATAAATGACAAAGACAGAATGCAAAGTTCATTGTGGCATTTGATAAACCACCCAAGAAGTTAAATCAATGCTTTTCTGTTTAATTTCACTATTTGTTTTTCCATTTCAGCTGCCAATTTTCTAACATGCTACAGAAAGATGAGACTTCTTTTTCTTTCTTGTTTTTTTCTTTGATTGATAAACATCACAGATTTTTGTTTCAAATCAATTGAACTTTTTCAAGATTATCCTTGCACTGCTGTCACACTTTTGGTGAAGCCATTATTCCATCACAACTCTTTAAATAGCACCCCTTTTAAGCTATTTTGACAAGAGCACCATAACAGTTCACATCACCCTTGACCTTCAGGGTGTACATCATCTTGTCAACATATAAACAAACACAGTGCTGGTTGTATTTTAATAGATTTTGTAAATATCAAGATCCAATTCATCAAAAGGTCCTCTGTGAGTGACAGCTTTGAAGTTCTGAATTTTATTTGCAATGCTAATTCTGACTTTTAATTTAAAAGGGATATCTTGCTTGTGTTTTGTTCTTTTGTCTTTTTTGTTTTTTCAGGAGTGTATAATAAACTGCCAGAATGTTTGTTTTCCCTTTCTGACAGAAGCCTTGACTCTGTTTCAAAAGAAAAATGCTAGTATCATGAAAGGTGATTATTTCACCCGAGTTATAAAAGAAATACATATATTTGCACAGAAAATTTTTCTTTTGCTTTTCTGTTCCTTAGTTTTTGTTGTTGTGTTTTGCTAACTGAGGCTCACTGAGGGACAACTGCTCTGCCACTGAGCTATGTCCTTAGCCGCTTAGCCTCGCAGGAAGAATTTATAGGAGACTCTGACCATTGCCTCCTTTGCTTGGCAAAATGATAACCTATGATAATAAGGGTAATTTGTTTTAGGTGGCAAAGAGATGACAGAGATGACTTACACTATTCCCACAATCAAGTAAGTATTTTCTTTTTACTTTCATAGAGTTTTGCTGGCGATATCTTCTTTCCAAAACATAAAACGTATTATCAATATTAATACGTCTTCTCTCCTTACTAAGCTTTCGCCAGGGAGGTAAGTAGAGAAATATAGCATGATTTGTGGACTAGGAGAATTGGATGGACAAAGAAATGTACTGACTGTCAGAGAACAGCCTCCAAGACAGGATTTGTTAAAGACAGTGTGCAAAAGTTCACCAGACTTCAATGACTATAAAGATATCCACATTCTGGCAATAGAGAAAAATATTTAAAAAGTATTTAAAAGTTAATATATCTAGAAGAGAAAACTTCTGATAATTAAGACCCCTCAAATAACATTACAAAAAAGGAGACAGCTGTGAAGAGATACTGATCTCTGTGTGTGTGTGTATACGCACAATGGCAGTTCTATCACGTTAGAAATCACACTTGGAAGTCGTCTTGTGAAGCATATTTCTTTGAGTCTGGGCCAAGGACTAAGCAGAAAACACAGATGCATTTGGAAACATTCAAAGCTTCCTGAAATGTCAACACACTTTGAAAGCGCTTCACCAGAGATATGGGGATGATATACCTACTCTTGTGAAAAACTAAACAAGGAAACCCATTAGAAGGTACTTACAGAAAACCTAAGATTTCGAAACTTCTCTTTGATAAGTTTCGAAGAGGAAACAGAGAGAAACAACTCACATAACCTGCTGTTACTTAAACTGAGGAATTTATTTATTCTGTATATGTGCATTTTGAGCCAGCAAAAATTCTAATTTTGAAAAGTTTGAGAATGTCTCCATGTTTATGTACCCCATGTGCTAAGGAATGGGATCCCTAGCTCCGAAAAGATCACAATACAGAAATTTAGCTCAAATGATAAAGAAATATTGGCTCTCTCTACAGAAATACTTTAAAGTATGACCAACAAGAAGATAGCTATTATAAAAAGGCATAATTTAGAATGAGACACACCCAGGTTGGAGACAGTAATAATAGTTAATATTTACAGTGTATGTTTGGTACCAGGCTTTAAGTGCTTAATACATGTTAACTCATTTCAAACTCATTCCTCAAACTACTTCATGGAAACAATACTATTACTATATGACTTTGTTTTGGAGGCATAGAGAAGGTAAACAACCAAGGATACACTTACAGTAGAGAACAGAGCTGAGGTATAACCTTAGGTCATCCTACTACAAAACATATGTCATGTCACCAGGTACATAATAAGCATTCAATACCAACAGAAAACTATTATTATTGTTCATTCAGCCAACATTCACCAAATTTGAGGATGTACATTTGATTAACCACAATCTCTGACCTCAAGTTGCTTTTATTCAGTCAACTGACAACAAAGACTGAAATTTATGAATAGACAGACACAGCCTCTCAGAGCCTCAGTTTTTGACATATGAAATGGGAATAATTAAATCATCCTCAATAGAATGATTAAAAGATTAAGGAGAATACTATATACAAAGTGCACAGAACAATGCCTGGAATGTGGTAAACGTTATTAGTATTAATAATTTAATGTAAAGAATATAGTACTGTGTGTTATTAAGAATCAACACACACAGGACTGCACCAAATTCTCCAATCATATCTTGATAGAATTACAGTGGTAAGTGCTTAGAGGCTAACACTTGACTCAAATATGATTTTTAATCTTTTCATGTTGTAAACACTTTAATGAAACATATGGACTTTGTTGCTTTAAAAATCCCTAAATGACAGTTTAAAGTTATCACGATCCTTTATGTGTGATTCTAATGTTAAAAAAGACGAATGCACTGTTGCATGCATTATGAAATTATTCTCCATGTTTGAGAATTTCCTGATGCTTCAAAATGTGAGTCAAGACTAAGCTAACCACTGTAAAGAATGAAGAAAAAAAGGGAAAAGAATGAGGGAAGGAAAGAGTAAACGAGAGAGGGAAGGACTGAAGAGGAAGGAGATGGGAAGAAGGATGGAGGGAGGAAGCCAGGGTGCAAGCTGATGCTGCTTTTATGAATAGGAACTGCCCGAGTTTGATTCTCCTGGCTTAGACCCTAAAGGGAGCAGAACTTCATATCCTAGATTTTTAAAAATACAATAAAGAGAAGGAAACACAGAGATCCCACTATGTAATAAGCACTAAAGGTTCTAACACATAAAAAGCAGCATGCTACGAAATTTATAAACCTTAGTTTTATGTAAATCTTCTCAAAGTTAGTTGAAGTTGGTGTCCCCATTTTATGTGAGAAAATGAAGCTAAGAAGCGTTAAAAGGGGTTCACCCAAAGATATCTGAAGTAGAAACTGACTCAGTCCTCTTTATATAGAACCAGAGGGTGGAAGGACACTGGAAAGTTCACATAACAAATTTTATTTACTGTCCTCAAACTCTGTGCTTGCTTGCAGTGCAAGGCATTGCCCATCCACATTGATTCAGTGGCTTACAATTTAATGAACACTCTGGGATATTCTTACTACACCTGGAATCATGGTGTCATTAACGACAGCATACAAAGCAAGTCCTGAATTCTGCACAATCCTAAATGGCTTCAGAGTGACCTCCCCCATCTACCCTCTTCTCCAAAAAAAGCCCTTCTCTAAGAATATCTCTAAAAGCTCTGTTTTTTAGGATCAAAATCATTTTTCATCCACTGATCTTTTCAAGCACACATTTAAAGTCCCACTGTGGAAAGGGTTAACTCTCATAGGGGTTAAATCTCATCACTAATAATGCTTTAATATTTTCAACCCCAAATAAGCAGTCACGTCTCCATTCACTTCTCTCAGAGATGCTGCATTCCAGATGTGCTCTTACCTCTGCACATACAGATCTAAAACACGTAGAAAGGAGAGCATTCCAGTCCTTTCACTTTTTTTTTTTACTCCCTCCTCAACTGTCAGATTTTCCCAATGCTTCCAGCAATAAGAGCAAATAAGGAAGTGTTGGGAGTGGGAAAGGTCTTTCTTTAAACTCTGTAAGTCTGTGTTTCCAGCTGAATTTACTGCTAAGTCACGGGCACCAGAACCACAAGCATTAATCACACATTCCACACCTTCATTTTTGTATCAGAATACAGAACACAAAAGTTATTAATGACTATTAATTATGACTATAGCAACTCCTGGACAGAAGGATCAGTAAAATTCTAGAAGATTTCTTTCTTGGAAAGAAAGGTAACAGTAAATATAAAGTCTTTGGAAATCTGTATTATTGGCTACAATAGACTCCTTAATTGTAATCTTATTTCCTAGAGTCTATTAAAATGTAAGAATACATGTCATGTGTTATCAAAGATATATCTTCCTTAAACAGAAAAAAAATGCTCAAAAAGAAAGCAAAAATAATGGTAGATGCTGGGCGGAGTGGTGCACGCCAGCAACCCCAGGGACTCCAAACACTGAGGAAGAGGATCACAAGTTGGGGTCCAGCCTGGGAAACTTAGTGAGATCCTGCCTCAAAATAAAAAATGGCCGGGGCAGTAGCTCAGTGGTAGAAGGTCCCTGGGTTCACTCCCCGGGACAAAAGCGAAATGAGGAGGAGGAGCAGGAGCAAGAGGAAGGAGAAATGAAACAAAACTGAACGTCTGAAGACCTGGGCTGATTCTGGAAGCACACATGTGGTGGCAGCACCTGGGGAGAGGCCCAGTCTGTAGCTAATTAGCTGAGCCAGAGAAATGGGCATCCCAGACAGTACTGGTCCATCACACGTGAGACCCCCGGCTGCTCTGCTACTATAAAAATGCTACACTAATTTCACCAAACAAACCAGGATCAGTTGAGGATGCAGCACCATGCTTGCAAACTCAAGCAATTACCCATCTACAAGGACATTTCATCCCAAGCGAAAGGCACACGCAGCTGGGAGATCACTCATGGGCCCCTGGGGGCAACCCTTGACCCTCTCTGTCCCTTCGCCAATGCCACCTGACAGGCTTTCAGACTAATGGGGAAGACTGAGCCTGCTTATGCATAAATCTGAGTCAGAACCAAAACAAACTTGTGGAAATTCCTTGGAGGTTGGTTCTTCATGCCCAGAACCTGTCTGCTGTGGGCTTAGTCCCCACTTCCCAGTTATTAAAATGAAAGAGATTGAGCTTAAAAGTAAATCTGTCCAGCCAGAAATGGGCATCCATACCCCGACGGACACAAAAGCACAACAGAATAAAGTCATACACACAGGGCAAAGATCCCCTGTAGCCTGGACAAAGTCCTAAAAATGAACGCACATACACTGTTCTCCAAGATCTCCAAGAAAGGGCTTTTTACAGTTTGTCTGCACAGTGAGCGGGAGTCTTTCAGAGCTCGAAAGTCTTTCAGAGACTACGCTGGCAAACTGCCTTCTTCTTCAGATGTCTGAAACAAAACTAATATTTTTTTCTAACTTTCAATGCTCTCCTTCGTGCAGTCACAAAAGTGGCCAAATGCAGAAGGAAGCATCCCATTTCCAAACTTCAGGTGACTTCTTCCTCAAGCCTAAGGGCAACTTCCCCAAGCAGCTTGAGATCTGCCTTAAATCTATCAAGCACACAAGCGCAGTGAGTGTGGAGGAGGGGCCATTCAAGTAGACTCTGGATTTCTGGCAAATGGTTCACTGTGTATTTCATTTCAAAGACCTAATTATGCCTGCATAAATAAACTGTGCTGCGTGGCTGGATGCATGGCCATTTGTCATATTAAAACAATGGCATCGAAAGTAAATCCCCATTAACATTGTTTAACTTTAATGCTTTGGGGTGTTTGCCACTCAAATGATTAAAAAATGGAATGATTTATGATACCACAACTTAAATGAGGCAACAAAACAAATAGATTATGAGTCACCAAGACTTAAAATGTACTAGGAGCCCAGCTGGGTAAGCTGCGAAAAAGGTATCCACCCCAAGAGTCCCTGGACTCTACCGTCTGTGGCCTTTGCGCTCTCTCTCTCTCTCTCTCTCTGTGTGTGTGTGTGTGTGTGTGTGTGTGTGTGTGTGTGTGTGTAATTATACCGATTCAGCAGGGTACTGGGAAAGTTTTCAGGAAAATACAACACTAGATGTTTTTTTAAAAAAGGCTTTCTAAGTTGCCCACACTCATGTGCTGAGGTAATGATAAAGTTCGGGCATCAAACCTTTGGGGTTTACAACATGAGAACAGAGAAGAAGTAAAAATAATTGTCACAGATCTCGATACACTACTACAGACCATTTTTAAAGATTCCTTCATTTTACTTTTTTTCTCTATAAAACTACATAGTTTCTCTATAAAACTACATAGAATATCTTTATTTTATATGTAGAAAAAAACAGAATTGGAAGACATACTCTTTCAAAAGTCATAGATCAGTCCTCTAAAGCAAAACATGTTACAAAGGCCAATAAATTAATAAAAGACAGAGTTACCAAACTTTCCAGACTTCTCTGGTCTTAACCATAAATTCTCCGGATGCAGGACATCGTGGTTGTCAGTGCTGTCAAACTTGTCCACTCTCTTCCCGGGTAGAACCATTTTAATCCTTGATCCCTGTCCCACCTAAATTAAGCCATTGTAATTGCCAAAAACAACAATGTTTCTGAATTAGACACTGTATCTGAGACAGAATTATTCTATCCAATGCCAGCTCTACGCTGGCCTACTGTCTAAAGGAGCAGATTTAAATAATACATTTACCAATGGAGTAGTAACGTTTTGCCTCAGCCCTTAAGAACCAAACTCCCAGCATCTGTTCCATAAAAATCCTTTGAGGTCTTTTAAGACAAAGCACCATATGAAGTGTGTCTAAACAGCACAAAAGTAAACTAAAATTTGGCAGCATTTACCCACCAATATGAGTAGCTAAAGTGGACAATATAAGATAAAACCATTTCCACTGCAGTCCGAATTATCCCGCCGGCATCTCCACTGAAATCGTTATTTAGAAAACCATCACAATGGCTCTTCCTGTGTGCTACAGAAACAGTCACTGGGGGGAAGAATGCCGGTGGCTGTGTCCTGCCGCAGGACAATTACAGAGAGAAACGCACAACCAAACCCAGTCCGGTCTAGGTGACTGGACTGGGACTGACCAGTCAAAATTCTGGTCTTCCTTAAACAGAAGGAAGGACTTCTAGGACTGACCATCAAAATTTGGGGGAATCCTATCTTCTCTGCCCTTCCTCATGTCACTATGGTATACTTTGTTTAAAGGCTCCAAACCATGCGTTTCTCCAGCTTTTCAAAATATTCAAACATCTCAGCTCTCACTTTTCCCACCCAAATCTCAGCCCTCTCCTTCTCGTCTTCACATCATGCCTTTTCAGCCACTGTTTAATGAAAGCCCACAGAACCCTAACCTGATACTGCAGTGAGGCGGCTAGAAAAGGCAGATAACAAATGGTGGTGCGTGCCTGTAATCCCAGCCACTCAGGAGGCTGAGCAGGAAGGTAGCAAGCTCCAGGCCAGCCTGGGCAACTCAGTGAGACTCTGTCTCAAAATTAAAAAATAAAAATGTTCTAAAGAGCCGGGGATGTATTGCAGTGGTACAGCACCCTGAGATGAAACCCAAAAAAAAACTTGAAAAAAAGAAAGAAAGAAGGAAGAAATTGTATAAAACAAGACTTAAATTCAAACAGTAGAGTAAGAGTTTGCACAGGAGGAATAAGACACCACATGCTTGTTTAAAATATCAGCATAAATGTGGGATGAGAACAGAGGCCAATATAAATGAAAAATAATACAACCAATTGTAAAAACTGCTTTGGCAAACTGGGACACCAAAAATCCTAAAGATGAATGACCAACTTTATTTATTTTGGATTCTTTAAAAACTAACCAATGAAATGCAGCCACTTCTACAGCCCAGACATTTCTTTATCTCTGGCACAATGCAACATCTATAAGAGATCAACTTAATTAAAAAAAAGAGCAACAGCCAGCCACACAGGTTCTGAATACGTTAATACCTCTAAACGAGAGCTGAGGACTCTGCACTGACCACAGGGGTCTTCCTAATTCTTAAGACACAGAAGGACCCAAAGCTGAGTCATCAGTTGTGATGTACCTGGAAAGCACAGCTGAGGTTCTCTATCAAAAACCATTAATATGAAAGACAGGACACGTAAATGGTTTAGCACAGAGAAAGACCTACTCTTGTATACAAGGAATCAGGGAAACAAGCTCTCAACCAATGTACACAAATTGACACAACTCTTCAAAAAGGCAAATTAAGCAATTAAAAGCTTTTAAATGTATCAATATTTTAACTACAAAACATAATTATTTATAGCAAGAAAACAATCCTGGGACTGAACATGTAACTCAGTGGCAGAACACTCACCCAGCATGTGTAAGACTTTGGGTTCAACCCCCAATACTGAGAAGAGAAGAAAAGAAAATAGTCATGGATATGTAAAAAGAAAAGCTACAAGAATTCCCCCTATAGCAGGGAAAACACAAAGTAACTAAGATATCCAAAATTAGGCCATGATTATGAAGAATATCAGTTACATAAGGACATATTTAGTAATTTTCAACAAAAAGTCTACATTATAGAATATATTTTCTAGGAACACAATACATTTCAAATTGCAGAGCTTGTCTGCAGGTGGTGGGCTATGAAAATTTAAAATACTTCCCTGTATTTTCTGAACTTTTGGTAAGGAACAATAATCACTTGTTTACCAAGGAGTGCGGGGAGGGGTCTTAGTTTAATCAAGAAACTGGGCACTGCACTATGAATCAGCTACACCCCGTTCCCCACAGGCAGATTCAGGTCTGAACTGGGTCTGTCCACTTATGACACGGCCCCACAGGACAGGGTAGGACATCACATCATGGTCATGTCACGCCCACTCTACAAACAGAATTCCTAGAGGAAGACCATGTCGGGTAACCATGTCAAAGAAACACTATTTGGATATGACACATTTCGGCATCAAAACAGTATCTAAGATATTTTTAAATTAGGCACATTTGTTTCCGTTTAAAAATTTCCATTTTCTTCTTCTCAAAATATTTATCCCTTTCTAAACTTCCAACTTTCTAAGATCTACTTTAAATCTTTTTGGAACAAGGTGAACTGAGGATAAATAAACAAACACTTAATAAAATTTTAAAAATATATTCAAATTAGACTGATAATTAGGCAGGTGCTTATGCTGCTGAGCTAAATTCCCTGCTAGACCAATGACTTTTTTAAAACACCAATGGATACTGGGGGTTTACTGGAGATATGATGAAGGAACATTCAAAATTTTTTAGCTTACAATCTTCAAGTTTAAAAAAACTTGAGAAATAAATCAAAATATAATGGCTTCTACAACTAAAACTGACTTCCTCTGAAGGAAACGCGGTGATGACGGGATTGCGCCATAGTCTCTGGGGTGGCCTCTGCAAAGTGGAAGGCCCGAGCCCTGGGCTTGGACATAGTGACAGTGAAGGTGGTGGCTCCTCCTCCTGCTCTGGACCTCAGCATGGTGGAGGGCAGTTTATATGGATGAGAATCAAACTGAGGTTTAACCGGGTAGTGTGACTGCCCATGTGCTTTAATGAAAATGTCTCCACTCAGCTTGCCTGCCGAACTCCTTTCTGTTGTTTAATTTCCAAAAAAGATATTACTGCTCGTTCTAAATGGAGGAACCATCTGAGAAGGGTCTCCCTGACACTGCTGACAATGTGCTTCTAAAAACAGAAAATTATAGATTATCAGAGAAGGAAGTTTAGAAGGATCAGCTCAGGGTCTGAAGCCTGTCTTGTGAGGCCACCCAAAAAGAAAGCTTTCCTGCATTTCCCGGGCCTGCGCTCTAATCTCCAGCCCACAAACAGATGCATTCCACTAATTCCAAGAGGGGGCAGGGCCAGGCATGCTGGGCAGAAGGGACAGTGGTGGTCACCACCACAGCAGGCTAACCTCCCCGAAGGAGGCAGGCCCAAGCAACCCTCCCTCGAAGTTCTCTCCTCGCCGTCTTTCTCCACATCCCTTCTCTGAGGCTCCAACCTTTAGGAGCCATTTTGTTCTTTTTTCCAATCTTCATCTTATTTCCCTTTATGTGATTAAAATTTTGCATTCCTTACTTTTCTGGTTAGTTTACAGTTAGTTTAGGTTCACGCCTCTCCTTTTTTTGACATGTAGGGAACCACAGCTCACGCTAGCAACTTCACACTGGCCACACTGGCACTGTCAGTTTCCCTGGAGCGTGGGGAAAGCGCCCATCACCTTCCAGCTCCAAGTCCCCGTGGCCCCCCTACCCCCACCCCGGGCGGTCTTTGGTCTTCGCTTCTCAGCATCCTCTGCCTCAGAACAGAGACCTTTAGATCCTGACTCCAGCAAGATGGCCTCGTTTGTGTCAAACACTAAGCAGCCCCTCTCAGCTCCTGCAGAGGAGTGGCCGGACCTTCCCACAACCACCATCAGAAAACAAAACAACGCTCCGACCAAAAAGCTGCTCATTGGCTTAGGCTGATTCTTCCATCTGCACCTTCTTTTTTCTTTTTTTTTTTTTTTTTTAAATTTAAAAGAGAATAAAACAAAAGGGGGCAGTACAGAGCAGATCAGAACAGGACAACATAGGCAACACAGTACTTTACATTACGTCAACTGGACATCAACAGTATCTAACGCCATATCTCTTACTCTGCTATAGTTGAGCATAGTTTCAATTACAATAATATCACACATAACACAGTAGTATAAAGCCATGCATACAGGCACCTTCTTACCCACGCTTGTTTACGTAGATGCTGCTCATCGAATGAGACTGTAACCTTGGGTTACATCCCAAATACTAGATAGTACAACACTTAAATGCCGGAAAGATACTTGGAGCCCTGACAAACTGCTCATGTGGAAGACAAACTACACTCTGATGCTGAGCTTAATGGAGCTAGGGATGTCCCCAGCTTTACCATAATCTTGGTCAGTCCCAATGAAAGGGAAAGCTCTGGTGTCGGTGAAATTGATTTTCTACAGTTTACCACAGGCTGACATCTTAACTGTTGATTCAAACTTGCCATATGTCCTCTTTATCTCTAACCCAAACTCCTCAAGTTTCCTCCTAAAGATTACGTTGTAGTTCCTTATTTTCACTTCAAATCTCACCTAACCAACTTTCAAGACATTTACTAGTGGGGTGTGGTGGTGCACACCCATAATCTTAGCTCTTGGGAGGCTGATACAGGATAATTGCCCTGAGTTAGAGGCCAGCCTAGGCTACACAGTGAGTTCAAGGCACCCTGAACTACACAGTGAGATCCTGTTGAAAGAAAGAGAAATAGAGACCGAGAGAGACACAGAGAGAAAGAGATGGAGACAGAGACACAGAGACAGAAACAGGGAGACAGAGACACAGAGACAGAGACATAGAGGGAGACAGAGATAGGGACACAGACAGGGACAGAGGAAGAGAGAAGAGAAAGAAGAGAAGAAAAGGAAATTAATTTACTGACATGGCTACCTTATTCATCAACCTTATTTCTTAAATCACTCCACTGAGAGAGAATCACTCTCCATGTCAACTTTTTGAACGAAACCATGTTTATTCCTCCTCTGGACTGCTGCATGTGCTGCCTGTCTTGCCCTGAACTCTAGCCTCTTCTTGGTCAGTACTCCAGTACACTGCTGTTGAAAAGCCCAAGCACAAACCATCCTCTAGAGGGAGACTCACCTCCCAGCTGGTCCTTCACCTCTCAGCTCTCCCTGGGATTTGTCATCCCAGATGCTCTTTTATTCTCACCTAAACATCTTCCTCAGTATTTATGCCTTCCTCAGACTCCAGGCTCCACCTGGGCATGGCGGTGTCTTTTCAGTGCACTACCCCCCAACCCTAGACAGTGCCTGGCACATACGGAAGGTTATCAAGCCTGTGCTGACTGAGTGAACGGCTCATCCCAGTCACACTGCAAGCTCCTCTAAAATCTAAACTGCCTCCATCAGCACTGGACACATCCCCACAACTTCTGGTCCCTCTCCTGGTATGACAGCTACCACATGTACAAAGTAAATGCTGTCTAGAACTTCATACTTTTCCCCATGTGACATACTCCATGATGACTCTGAATGGAACTCATTGCTCTGGAAACTTCAACAAGACTAAATAGATACCTGACACCCCATCATGAGAGGTCTTACACCACCAGGTGAATCTGAGAAAAACCCATCTGTGGCACTAACCCAATAGGTGACAGGGACACTAAAAATAAACCCATTTTACTTCCAGCTCATTACCTGGAGTCCCAAAAACATCTAAAGTGCCCCAAAAACATCCATTTAAAATTTTTCAGACACAAACTTGCCACGCTGCAAGGTCAAGCGCATGAAAATTTCCATCATGCCAGGCCACTACAGTTTTCAAAAGTAAAAGTCACTGCTACTCTTCTCCCTTGGCCAGGAAAAAACTGCCAGTACCAACGGGACCTCAAATGACCCACCACCTTCTAGGACTGGCCAAGCATAGCTCCCTAGCAGAGAAGCCTGGGTGTGGGTAGGCTGACTGTATACCCTAGACCTGACCCCCTTCCTGGTACTATTAAAACTGCATAGCTCTGGAGTCACTCTGGACCTGCATCCAAATTTAAATGAACTGTCAGGTTGCTGGGCAGCTCCGGAGGCCCTCGGGAAAAGTCCCCAGAAAGCCCAAAGCCCTGTCAGACTCCACAGCTCGCTGGCAGGGTGGCAAGATCCAGCTATGTGCACAAAAGCAGGAGGAAAACATGAGTCTCACAACAGGACCTGGTAGCTGGAAAGCCAGTTTGTTCAAGGTACGAAACACAAGAATCTGCCAGCTACGGAGGAGTGAAGTACATTAGAGAGAACAAGGAAATTACTGGCTAGCAGACAACGTCACTATGGAAAGTGACTCCACTGTTCAAACATTTAGCCTGCATTTATTCTCAAAATTATCCAAATTCTTCAGCAATTATCTATTTATATGGTTGCTGTCTGGACATTTCCTTACAGTTTCTCTCCAGCCTTGTACACAGTGTAAAAACGAGTTGCTATTGAAACCGTTTCCTTACTTCCATCATAACTTGCAAACCCCTTACGTGGCTTCTGAGGTCCCAAAATGTCTGGACTTTGGAAAAGGTTTTCAGCAAGGATTCTGTAACAGCAAACAATTTTTTTTTCACTTGTGGCACATAATTGAGTTGGTTTTCTTATTTACCCCTCCATAAGCACTGTGAGCAGTGATTCAAATGTGTCTATAAAGATGTTTCCATTTTCTTTGATAATGCTAGATCTTGAACACAAGATGTACAATGACAGCAAACATTCTTATGCGGAAACTAGTTCAGTATTACTTTGGCTATGCACTGTTTGCAAATCAACTTCTTTCTGTTTTGTGCATTTTAGAAAACGAAGCTCTTAATAATGAGTGCATGAGTCACTTACTGGGAGGTAACTTATAATTCAAATTGAATTAACTGTAAATGCAAGCAATTTGAAAAAGAAAATGAAGGCCTTATGTTGCCCCTACTTATGTTATCACTACATTTGTCAGGGATCACACTGCTGTGTGGAGGTGTTTCGCTTCAGGCTAACGGGGAGAGATGGAAAGCTCCCCAGGACAGTGCAGGTCAAAAGCCAGCTCTGCTTGCCTTGGAGAGTTGCACAGGCAGCCTCTCGCCCACAGCCTCCCTGCTTGCTCCACCCACTGGGCAGGTGCGACCCAGCACCCTGCAACCAAACCAGCAAGCTAAGCTGGTTGTGAAATGTCTTGTAAATTAAAGAGCTGTGGACAAGATTCACTGTAGTTTCTAATACTGTTAGAGTGCAAAAGAAATTTCTTTGTGGGTGTTTATCCTGCAGGTATTTTGGCAAGCACGAACCAATACACTCAGGATAGTAAATAATATTGTAATTCCAACAGCAGATGATATTAATGATGGTGATATATTCAAAAGGAGGTGAGAGGTGGGAGTCAGGGGCAGGAAGGAAGAGAAGGGAGGCAGGCAGAACAGGAAGGGAGAAATGATCCACACGTGTTCAACAATGGAACTGAACCATATTGTGAGTATATAACCAATAAAAATTATGATATGTGGAAAACCTTACAGTTCCATTACAAGAAGCAAACAGCATATTAAAAGAAAATACTAAGTGCACTATGAAAGAATGACAGCTAATTAACTGGGTTAATTTTTCTTTCCTTTTTAAAGTACTTTTCCCAACCTCCTTTTTTATAGATATTTCAGACTTTATAATCATAAAAATAACTAAAGTAAGTTGATAACCAGAAATGCTGTGAAAGACAGAACACGGCATGTGGGCAGGTGACTACTTACACCTGCGTACTCACGCGGCTCGCACGCCTCACTGTGAGCAGAGGAGCTAAACAAGATTCTTGTAGAACATTCAGAGAGTCAGAGTAGGGTCCTTCCTTCTGGGGAAGGATCCTGCAGAGGCCTCCATGACAACGCACAATGACCTCATGGTTCACAAACTCCAACACATTTTAGGAACAGTGGCATCATTCTGAAATCATTATTCCAATGCCCCACTGTATCGCCCACCACAAAGGCGGAAGTGAAGGCTCTTCCCATCACTTGAAACAGGAAGAGAACGGAACAAGAAATCTGTGAGTACACTGGTAACAATGTAGTCAGCCCACACTTGGCCCAAAGGCCACAGAGGTTTTTAATGAAAGCCTCTAAAACCACGTGTAAGCAGAGTTCTGCAGGCCCTCCCTCCCCAGCTGACCTCTCCAATCCTACAGATTTTCACAGCAGCTACACACTTGCAACTCATAATTGATTTCTCCAGCCACATCCTGTCCTCTAAAGTCCTACCGGCATCCGCCCTTGCCCTACTGGAGACTGTTCCCCATGCAGCACCCAGGGTGGTCCTTCTAAAACCTGTCTGTGGTGCTCACCGGAAATCACTCTGAGGAAAGTGCAAAATCCTTGCCACATTCTAATTTATCTGACCCCAGCTTCCTCAACTTTATCTCTTACCATGCTCTTTGAAACCAGATAGGCTCAAGATTCATTCTTTTTTTTTTTTTAATCAGATCTCTCCTCAATTTCAGACTCAGCAAATAAAAAGCAGGCTACTCAGTCAAAGCTGAATTATAAACAACCAATACTTTTAGTATAAGTACGTCCCACACAGTCACCTACAAAATGAGCTGCAGCTTTAGCAGTGGCAGGTGATAAAGTAGCACCTCAGCACTGCCAGAGAGAGTGGATGAAGGAAAGAGAATGCAGAATGATGGAGACCAGGGAGTCCTACAAGAGGCGACTCTAAAGATGTCAAGATTTGACCAAAATAAGAAGGGAAAGTCTTCTTGATGAAGAGCAAGCATTGTTAGGGTTACATCAAGGGAAATTAGCAAGACACTGACAAGGAAGGGGCGGGGAGGGCTCCGTTAGTTCAAGCTGGAGATCAGCAGGTAAAGGATGGCTGGGCCTGGAAACACAGTGGGGTGCCACTGAGATCCAGCTGACCCTCTGGGAAGTCTCCTTCCTTCTCTCCACTCTCCCTGTGTTTCCTTATCTTATCTCTCAGGTTCAATTCCCTAAGCTTCGCAGCAAGAAATAACATCTCACCTCCTCTGTGAAACCCAAAAAGCACTCTTTGCACATTATTCCCAATTGGAGTTACAGTCTCTTCCATCTCAGTAACCCATACAATGCCTCCAGTATATTAGTTTCTTCATAAACATGTTTGAGTACTGGGAAATTCAAGCTCCCTGAGATAACAAATATGGAACTTATAGTCCTGGAACACAGTGTGGTCTCACCATGGTAAGGGCCTAAGCTACAGAGTCGCTGTGAGGTAAACTCTATGGGAAACCAGTATGGTATCTGTGGAGGAACTCAAGATGGCTGCCCCAGGAAGAAGGTGATTACAGAGTCTCTGTGAGGTAAACTCTATGGGAAACCAGTATGGTACCTGTGGAGGAACTCAAGATGGCTGCCCCAGGAAGAAGGTGATTACAGAGTCTCTGTGAGGTAAACTCTGTGGGAAACCAGTATGGTACCTGTGGAGGAACTCAAGATGGCTGCCCCAGGAAGAAGGTGATTTGCCTTCATTTTGGTTTACTTTTGCCCTACTGTGTACTGATGTGCACAGAGCTGGCTAGGGAAATGCTCTGCCCCTTGGACTGGCTTTAAGCAATGAAAATGGGTCTACTCCCATGCATAGCCTTTGAAGCAACAAAATGACAGGTCAGTGATGCCCCATCTATAGCTCCCTACTGCTAAGTGTGAGTTAGGCTGACAGATGCAGTCTTGGCTGGGATGGAGCTTTGAGAAAGAGGCCACAAGGTCCCTGGGCAATAAAGGCTGACATCAGAGCTGACGTAGCTGACCCAAAACACAAGATACCTCCTCAATCTGTGTTACGCAGATCCCTCCAAACATAGAGGCTGTTACCAGAATCCGATACTCTTTCTGCATAGCTCTCTCTGCATACTGCAGAGGTGCTATTGTGTTCCCTACCTAGCTAGCACAGCTCACAGTACTCACATAGTTCTCACCATTCTCACTCACTCAACTCTGAGCCACACCCCTCTTCACAAATTAAGAAAACAAGTTTGGCACTGGGTCGTGGCTTTGTTCTGCCTGGACTTAGGACCTCCTTGGCTCCCCAGAACTGCAGATATGTCTCTGTCTCTTTTCTCCTGCCATGGTTTGCATTGGAAGTGGTAAATTGAAATTTACTAGTGAGAATTCTAATAACTTTTCCCTGGGATTACAATTTATAAATTCTTCCAGACCATGACAAGGTTCGCAGGGCACTAATAGTGTCCACCAAGTAGTTTTCATCAGGTCCAGGTGGCCAGGGTAAGAGGAGACAGTGGCACAGACCAGGACCTTGTTATCAAGGGATTTTGAGTCAGACAGTGGGAGTCGACAGGCACGCGTGAGTAGAGGAGGTAAGAGCAAGGACATTACAGCCCATGAGACTCTATAAAAATCCTACCTTTACTGCAGGGATCCTCAGGCAAGTCACTTTGTATTTCTGCCATCAGCTAAAAAGGTTCTTATCTGAAAAATGAGTATAATAGTCCTCATCTTACTGGGCTATTCCGAGGGTAAATTAAGATACTCCTGTAAAACTCTTAGCAAAGTGCCTAGCACATAGTTTCAGCTTAAGTATGTTAACTTTATTATTGCTATCAGATTAAAAGTGTTTATTAAATGCTTTCTCTGTGCTAGATAGTCTTTGCTCTTGGGAATACAAATATTTAAAAAGCCATTACATTAACTCCAAAATGTCAAAAAGGCAGTGAGTTAAAGACAGTACACTTTAAGTAGACACCTCCTTGGGGAGATGTGGGATGGGCACAGCTAATGAACTCAATTTGGAGCAATGTCAGGTTATTCAACGGTGATGTTCCACAGATGACTGAGGACAGAGAGGGATTCAGTGTGGGAAAGGGTGTTTGAAAGCCATCCTGAGGAGGAGCCACTGAAATAACAGGACCGCGTGAGTGAGCGCCTCAACTATAAGAAGGCAAGATCAGAGATAGGTGGAAATGGAAAGCCTAGGAAAAAGACCAAAAACAATCAGCAAATTAGTAGAAAATGTGGCAAATTTACAGACTGTAGACCACAAATGTATGTAAGGAGCGGATGACCTCTCTGTATATCACAGGACTTCACAGAGGGGCTGACAGAAGGAGGACAGTACCTCTGGATGCAGCTCTGATAAAACTTTAGGGGTTCAAGGACCTGCAGGTGGCCACGCAGCTCAAATCCAGTGAAAGTGGAAACTCAGATCCCTGGTACACCTCCTCCTGAGGTACTCTGTGAGGATTCAGGTGCTAATTACACACCATGCTTTACACAAGGGGTAAAACCTTCTGTTATCTTGGCTGCTTCCTTACACTCTCCCAGGAGAAGTTCCAGATGCAGAAAAGATGGAAGCTACTCTGCTGTCTTTAAAGTAGCTCTTTAACATTACATTACCATTTTATCCATCTACCCATCCTCATCTGTTTACTACGAGGGGCAAGGAAAGTGGTAAGGGAGGAGATTCTATGAGTCCCCACGAGGACCGGAAGCAGGGGAGCAGCAACCTTAACGCTGGAACTGGAATTCACACAGGAATGGGACTATACCAAGTGTCAAGCACAAGAAGGGCCAGGCGACAAAAGGGGCAGCAAACACAAGGAGGAAGCAGACGGGGAGGCCAGCAGCAAAGTGGGAGGAGAGGCCCAGTCTGACGCTGTGCTCTCTGAAAGCAATGCCAGGACCACCTAGGGCCTCCTGAGCCCCAATCCAGAGCTACTGAGTCAAAACCATTTGGGGCGGTACCCATGGTGCTTGACTCCCTTTCCTCCTGGAGATTCTTACACAGGCTAGCGTTGGAGAATTGTGGAGGCAGAGGAAAGTCACTGAAAATGCGGGTTTTTAAACACCCCAACATGAGATTTACCACTGTAGCCATTTTTAATGCATAGCTTAATGGTGTTACATATATTCGTACTAATTATCATACGACTAGTCTTCAGAACTGTTTCATTTTGTAAAACTGAAGCCCTACATGGAATATAGCTTATTACTATTCATATGTCTGTTTGTTTAACAGATTTCCCAAAGTTTAGTCAGCTATCCTAGATTCACAGCTGATAAGGGAGCCACGGAACACAGGTACTACTGCAGGCACCCAGGGGGATGGATGAGGGTCTGAACTGGGTTAGTTTAAACGTATTTTGATTCCCTGCTAGGATGCCATCAAAGTATTAATGCCATGTACTGTAACAGAAATAATCAAGAGGAACTACACAGTATTATAAGAACATTCATCTACATTTGTGTGTTAGAATTGACTTCTTTTATCCACAGTATCCAGTGCAAATTGTCACTTGAAACTTTTGCTTTTCATAGGGCCAGCGCTCACACAACATTCAGAATCTGTGTGGTATCTGTATGTTTGCGTTCACCGGTACATGGCTGTGCACACCTTTTATGAAAATGGCATATGCCGGACACTAGGATGTTTTTCAGTCCAGAATTTGATGTCCAGTGTTAAACTGATCTAACAAGGTGCTCCTGGTTTGAGGCCTATGGGTGAGAGATCTTTGACTGTTAGGACCTCCTTGTGATTTTTTTAGATGTTACAAAGTCACCACCCCTGCATTTTCACATTGCAAGTTGGTTCTTTCTTGTGAGGATGTTAAATTAGCACTATACTTGGCAAAACCATGTTCGGCTAGGTTATCTATGTACCCCAATAATCACAGATATTCTTATTGCCCTCCATTAAAAACTGGAAGTGGGGGGGGTCAAAAGATATTAAGTTACAGTCAGATAAAAGAAATAAATTCCAGTGTTCTACAGCACTGTTGAGTTAATATGGACAATGATAATGTACTGTATATTTCAAAAAAGCCAGAATGATCACTGAATATTTTCCCTACAAACAAATGGTAAGTGTTTGAGGAGACAGATATGCTTACTCTGATTTGAACATCACAGAATGTATCAAAACATCACAAAGTACCCCAAAAATGTATACAATGTAAGTGTTAATTTAAGAATAAAAGTTATAAAATAAAAAAAGCCAGTCAGTGATTCTTAACATCCATGTTGCATGGTATTCCTTTAGTACATAATCCTTCCTTACTTGTGACTACTGCTAAGTAAAACTGCACTGAAATGCAGTGTTATTTGAATTTAATTTTGAAATAATGAAGTCCTAAGTATGTATCATGACCTATTATACAGTCTTTTGTTTTAAATGAAAAATGATAAAAGTCCTTGTATCTATGTACAGAGTCCAAGAGACACAAAATTACTACCAAAATCCAACTGAAAAGGGGGGAATTCTCAATCCTTGCATAAAAGTTACAATTATTTTCTCTTTAATTTGCATAGCCATCGACTATTACTGCTTTACACATGGAGAAATAGGGGTACAGATAAAGTATTTTCCCTAAAGTCTCACACACAGCTAGATTAATGTCTTCCTACTTTAAAACATCATTTCAAAGAGTGGATCCTTTTCTGTTTATGCTTTCATGTGTAGAAAGGAAACAGATATTTTCTCTTTCCTTCTTGGAGGAGCAATAGTCTCTTTCTAGACCTGGGAAAGACTCTGGTTTTATTAAAGACATATGCTATAAAAGATATGAAAATATCAGTAAAAATGTTTCCATAAGATCAGTAGAGTCTGCAGACTGTTAATTAAATCTCCCACCAGGAAAAATACAGACAGGGAAGGATGAGACCGAACACAAAACCAAAATATACTCAGGGCGAGCCACATTTAAACAGTTAGAGTAGATACTACCGAGACAGCACCACTGGCTGCTGCTTTTAAAATGTGGTTTGTGGTCTCAAGGAGAGGCTGTATCAATCTTTACCAAAACAACCATTCAATGAAATAAATGTGCGTTACATTATGTAGTCATCACTCAGAAAGCCATTCTGAAAACCATCATCAACACTGATTTGTACTTTTATATAGTCTGAATTTCTTATAATGTACATTACTTTTAATACCAAAAAATCCACTTCTACTAATTTAAAGCTTCATAATGAAATTTTTTCCTTTGTGGATTCACTGGTTCAAATTTCATATTGTAATAAATTGGAAAAAGCTGAAATTAAACCTTGCCTGGGTAATTTTTTTTTTTTGTACTGGGGATTGAACTCACAACCTCTCGCTTGCCAGGCAGGCGCTTATGCCACTGAGCTAAATCCCCGGCCCGGTAATATTTCTTTAGTGTAATATTTTTTAAGATTCTCATCCCTAGGACATATTTGTGCATATTTTATATCATAAATAAATTTTCATGTTATTTTGAAACAAACACAAAAGCTTCCATCAGCACTGCATTCTAACCCTAAAATTTACAACAGTTAAGGCCTTTCTACCATTTTGTAATGTGCACGGATACCTGAGAATTTAGCACTATTACTTTTGTGATAAACATTAATATTCCCAAGTGTGCTAACAACACTTAGTTCTTAGTGCTTTACAAGACACTGAAAACATGACTTGATTACATTTAATTTGATTCCAATTAAAAAGCACTTAAGTTTCTACTGAATTAGATTACTCTGAATGTTTCTATAGAAGACACTTCATTATCTGAGGCAGCTTTAATTTAAAATGATCACAGGGAGTGAAAAACACTGTTCATTTTAATACAGTGGGCTTCATCCCGTATTACTATTTCACAATGGCATGTTGTAGATTTTGTTTTGTGAAACAGCTGTAAGGGGCACTTGGAAACACATTTATAATACTGAGCACCTCACTCACAGCTAACCCAAGACAGAACTGGGCACACAGCTTTTAAGTCTTAATAAAAAGCAAAAATGCAACAGGGGGTTAAGGGGTGTCACTTAAACGAAAATAAGGACCAAATACCAAGACACTAAACCGAAAACCTTGCCTTTTATTTAATTTTTAAGCAGTGAATTTTCTAGCTAAAAATGAAAATTAAGTTGACTTTTTAGGTAACAACAAAAATGCAAGATACCTCGAAGTTCCCCAACTCTCTGAAATGTAACGTTTCCTCTTTCACATAAAGAGCTACCTGAACATCAAATTATTATGCTTTCATAATCAGGACAAAAATCAATACTTTTTTTTTCTTCCCAACACCATCAACAATTTTCCACAGTGTTATTATTTTATAAGCCCCAGTTTGTGTTAAAGTTTGGAAAGCAGAAAATGATTAAAAACAAATGTTCTAAAGTCAGTTATTTTGTACCAAGCACAAATGGTAGGGCTGGCTTTCACTGGACAGAACCCCGCAGATACTGTTGGCATGTTCATCTGCTGATATTTCAAGAATAAAGGCAACTTTGCGGTGTGTGGTTAGTGATTAAGCATGAAGTGAACTTGTTGTGTGTATTCTTGTATAGGAAAATCTGCAACACTTTAAGCATCTCATATTTGTAGCAATGTCTTTATTTTGCCTTTCAGAATTAACTGACCTAAAATTGGGTGACTCTACGATATATCTATTGGATAATTAGAACTCTAAGGACCAACAAATAAAACACATTATTGACTTTTAGATCTTCAGCCAAACAAATATTTTACAGCTGCAATTTGCAAAAATTATTTCCTTTTAAATTGGCATCGTATCAAAGTCAGTGCTACTGAACTGAAGCAGATGAGTGTTATCGAAATCCCCTCCAAAATTAGGATTAAAATAGAAGAACAGTGCTATAATCTTCAGAACAACCTGCACTTACTCTTGTGGCCTAGGTGTGCCTTCTCTGAGGGCAAACAAAAGTTCACACTGTAAGCTTCTTTGGAAGTCGGCTTGACCTTGAGACCAGGAACAGCAGGGTGGGTGAGATAGTGGCCTGGGTTAGTGACCAGTAGCTCTAGATATCAGAGAATGTGCTTATTGTCAATGATCATTGCTAAAATCTGTCTATACCACACTGGAACAATCAATTTTGTAAATGATTGCAATAATCAAGGAAATTGCCTAATTTATAAATCCTTGCATACAGCATTTTAATGGATTCCTCCATTTTAATGCTGATGTCCTCAGAGCTAAATGAATTGTTGTCTGGGCTGTCATTACACAAAATGATAAAAACATTCCGTCTGGTAGGGAAACCACATCTCATGGATATTCAGACCCTGAGCCCATAATCACTCATTAGTGACTACCACGAAAGTTTCCCCCTGCTAAGGAAGCTGTGCAAGGAGCAAAGGAGTGCGGGGACATATTTGCATCTGACCCTTTTGACAATCCTTGTTCAGTTTTAAAATTTGAAAAATTACATTATGATGAACTGTAATTCGCAGTATGCATCTAATGCCAACATACTCATATCATAACAGTTTCTTTCTCTCGTTTTTGTCTGATACTGTGCCATTTTACCTCCAAATCGCAGTCAGCAGGCCCAGCACGCCTAACTTCCAGATTGCGTGTTACATCACCGTGGACAACGCTGGATGTGCTGAAGCACGTGTGTGATGTCCCAATCCCTTTGCTTCCCCTAATAGCTAAATCCATGGAGGCCGCCTAGAAGCCCACACGGCATGCGTAGCTCTTCCCCTAACCCCACCACACGTAGACTGCTCTTCTAAGTTAAACCTTGGCCAATTGATTCCAGCCAATAGCATGCTGTCAGTGCTTTACTTACTGCTCAATCTCACTAACCTGACATTTATGGTGCACTGATTGGCCTCTGTCAGTGGTGCTGGTTGTAAATTCACTTTGAAAAGCTTTGTGTTAACAGCCTTCAAGCAGGCTCCAAGAAGAGTACGCACAGGCAGCCTGACAATTGCTCGACCTCCTGCCCTTATTACAGTGAGTAAATCAGGGTTTGAGCCATTAGGCTGGAGCCCGAGGCCTGCACAAAAAGGATTGACATGACGAAAGGTCAACCTCTGTCACACATGTGTAACAATTTGGATAATGGAATTCTGTAACTTATCTGAGCGAGGTGGCAAATGCTTATAAGGAGAAGTATATTCTGCTCTGGCTTCTCTAGTTTTCGTGTTAAATACATCAGAATCTATATTTCTTGTGTAAATACATAAAAAATGTCTGAACTCATGAAATCTTGGACTACATATGACTCTAAAACAGAGGGAAAAAGAAAGAGTCACAGGATCGGCATCATTCTATACCCAGGCACCTTTAGAATGGCAAAACAGTCTCCCCATATGACCACGTATTACATGCAACCTCTGAAGAGACGGGGCTTGGATACTGTGGGCAGGATTTCCCATCTCAATAATATACAGTTTTTCATATTTAATTTTAAAATTTTAAATCTATAACATTATTCTACAACTATAAGGAATTCTAGGGTGACATGTAAGTTTACTCAGATAATTAAAATGGCTTAATTATTTACAGGTGCAACTCAGGGGTAAAATACTTGACTAATATGCACAAGACCCTGGGTTCAAATACCAGCACTGGAAAATATAAAATAAATCACCACTGTAAACAGTTTTTTCAAACTTCTTTAAATAAGAAGGCTCCTCAGTAGGTTTCTCAAGATCAGTTTTATCATAACAACATTTTCATCAGATTTCTACTACCATCTAGTAATGGGGGGGCAGAATTTATCTAACTAGTATCATCCAAAAGTCTGACTTCACTTCCTACTTCCTACTTTTAAGATAGTGTGGAAAAGAGAAAGAAAACTACATGATGGAAGAAAATATGCAGTTATGAACTACGAAATTCTTGTGACTCATTTTCTTCCCATTGACAAAATGGTGCCAATTAATAAAAGCAATCTGTAAACAATATGTAAACTAAGTGAATGAGAGAACTAATCCTGTGGATTCAGAACACATCAGCTGTTACACGGTATTTGTGACTAAAACACTGCAGTATCACGAATATGTTTGGATTAAACCTCATTCGTGTTAGAATTTCCAAATAGCTGTCCTAATGTTTTTAAAGCAGAGTCATTTGTAGACTTAGAAAACCAAGAGTGGCACTGGTTAGAGGGATATATAAACCAAGAGGACCAGGAGTTTAATTGGGCCTTTTCAAAGCCAATTTAAAATATGAATTAAGTTTTGATTTTTAACACAATGCTGGAAACCATTCCAAGAGGTGGCAGATGGCTTTACAGTTTATGTAAAACTACAAAATGTTCACACTCTATCAAACTAGCGGCACTATGAAAGACATCTTCAAATCAAATGAGGCAGAGCCAGAGAGACGCACCAGCTGCTACTCTGCATAATTTAAAACATATCATAACATTACGATGGTTTTCAGGAGAAATTATTTGAATTTCACAAAACCGACATACTCAAAACCAACCTGACATGCAGACTTATTATATTACATGATAAATTGCTAAGAAACATAATTTTTACTTCAATATAACTGTGATAATCATATAATTCTATCCCGTGGTGTTTTAGTGAGTCAGGCCAAAATGAGCTAAAATCTCTAAAGCAAAATATATAGCTACAATACTATCACTGGAACACTTTTTAAGTGATTTTAATTCAAATGATTAATCTAAAATTATTTTTTCAACATCCAAATATAAGCAAGTGGGTAGATTACCACAAATACGGAATTGGGTCATTTATAAAAACATACGTAACATTTAAAACATGAAATCAATTCATTTCCTCGTAGCACCAATTACCTATGATGGTTATGAAATATAAAAAATTAAGCAATGTGTAATATATTTTTAATACTGGTTTTCATTAACATATTTTGACCTAAGCTAAATGGTAATGATGAAAAATGGCCCATTTGGTTAAAAGTAATACTCTTATTAAATCTAAAATAGTATGGCACAAAATCAAACCACAAAAAGGCCCTTATTATGTTATCCTTGATTTTCTGAAGAAACACAGTGAAGGTTTCCATAGTTCAAATGAAAATGACACACACAAATTTACTCAGGAAAAGAGAAGACAGATTCTATAAAATCAAATCCCTTTCTAGTACCTTGACTGTAATCCTAACAAGTCACTACATTATCTCAATTAGCAAAATTAGGTTAGGTTGAAAACAAGTATATTTTATTTCACCTTTGCTAAAATTTCTATCAAATCACACGTTAGTTGAAAAGCCTGAGTAATTCTAGTCTATCTTAAATTGTAACTTTATTTTAAAGTTCCTTATTCTAATCCAGTAGAATTTTAAGTACACAATATGTACATTCCTCAGGTCTACTCATATTAAATTCTGATGTTAAGCAAAAAGGGAAAACAATGTGCAACTAGATTAATTTATCTCAAGGGAAAAGGACACATTAATAATTAAGATAATTTTTTCATAAGTGTTGGAATCAAATGTGCCTGTTCTCTTCTTTACTAGAAAACCCATTAGGAAAAATTATCTCATACTCATCAGTAAGAACTAATTGTTGAGAAAGATTCTATTTTCTTTCCAAAACATTCAGATTTTGTTCCTAATATGTCCAAACAGCTAGCAATGTATCACGCATCCAAGTCTTGCTGCAGCAAATGAATATAAGCAAAACGGCTGTTTGAAGCACTTTAAAATGATTCGTTTTAAAGTATCTGAATTTACTATTTTTAGAACACATTAAAATTTAAGTACCAAAGCAAACTGACCAATAAATAACTAATTGACTTTGCTAATTTCCTTAAACAAACAAAACACAAAACAAAACAAAAAAAATTGTATTATTGCTAAAAAAAAGAAAGAAAGAAAGGAAAGAAAGAAAGAAAGAAAGAAAGAAAGAAAGAAAGAAAGAAAGAAAGAAATAGATTTCAGTACTGAAGTAACGGAATATATTTAACTTTCTTTAAATGCACAAAAAGGGGCTGGGGATTGAGCCAAGTAGTAGAACACTTGTCTAGCAAGCAGGAGGTCTTGGGTTCTGGCCTCAGCACCAAAAAATTAAAAAGCTAAACGCACACACAAAATATTAATTTAAAAATGCTTACAAACCAACCACATTCTACATGGCCAGTATATACTAAGGAGTCCTTTTTCTACAGAGAAAATAGAGCTTTTAATGCTTGAAAAAAAGTAGTAACTAAAGTGCATCTGTTTCTGTAATAAGCTTTCATGTGCATAATAAAGTACGACCTTCCTAAAAACAATGAACTAAACTACAACAAAATCCATCATCTACTTGGAAATAGTGACAAGAAAAGATTAGTGATCCATTTATTGTATTGAAATAAAAATAAGTAACCTTGGTAATACCTAACAGAATATGAGTACTAAACTCTAGTATAAAGACATTTCTTCAATAGCAGATGTCTTAAAAAATATGAGAAAAACCTACAGTTGACTTTTAAAATGAAATTGTCCTGATTTAACTACTTTAATCTTTAAAAAATACCTGCTTCATGTCAACTTGATATTCTGGAAGATATCTAAAAGAATATATTCTTAAATAGAGGTTTATTACACATGTCATTAAATAATTACTGTCAAACATAGACCTACAATGTATCTCAATTACTGATTTTTCTCATATGAATAATATAATGATTGAAGCACCACTTGACAGACTTTAGGTTTGAAAAGAAAGATGAACATTTAAGAACAACCCAACATTTAAAATCTTATAAATGTAACTTAAACAGTCATGCTTAAATTTTTTTACACTTGTAATTCATATCTTAGATGTAATTATACTAATAAAAATATGAAATGTATTTTTGTGTGTGTGGTACCGGGGATCAAATTCATGACCTCACACAGGCACTTAGGCCATTGAGTTAAATTCCCAGCCCCTGAAATGTATTTTAAAAGCATTTTATCTTATAAATAAACACTGACACTAAATTACCTGGCCCCAGTTAATTACACTGTTTGTACTCTCCCAGGAGACAATTTGCATGGGCAAAGTTTTAAAGTCCCTTCAATCCCCCAAATGTATGTGATTCTAAGTGTTACAGGCAATAAAAATGAATAGGTTAATTATGTCCTGAATTTAGAAGTAGAAACCTATAGATCATTCAAGCACACACCCAGAAGTCTTCTACAACACAAACCCTGTATCTTCCCATTTAACTAACATACTCTAAACAACAGAAGAAACTCACTTTGTATCTACTAAGTTCAAAAAACACCTGAACTAAATTGCCCAGCTTGTTTACTACAAGAGAATTTTAACTTCCAGCACAAATGGAGGCACAAAAAGGGCTCCCTAGTTCTCAATGACAATATGTTATAATAATCTGTATGTGCAGTGGCCTCCTGCCAACATCCCAATTATTCAGAGCTTCCTGGGAAAAACAAAAAACAAAGAACTACGGGATTTTTTTCACATTTATGGTTTTGTCCTCTGCACTCTAAAACTAAGCATTAAAGGGCAATGTAAAAGTGTTCAGCTTACCATCTCCAAAAAGATTAACTCTGTGCCACTAAACAAATGCTTCGTGATTTCCAAAGGGAAGTACTGACAGACCTTTAACTGTATGGAATTAGAGTGCCTGGTAACAACACTAAATAATGAAAAGTGCTTGGAAGTATTTTTATAAACTTTACACTACATTGGAGTTAATTAGAAACAAAAATCAAATAAGAAATCTTCCAGAAGCTCTGACTATATCCCACTTGTCCTTTATCTTATGTGAAAGCTGTGACGTGCACCTACATCTGCGTTAACTGTGCATCAAGCTGTCTTCTCCCTGCCAGCAAGCAGATTTCTAGAAAGTAAATTTCTGCTTGAGACAGAGCTCATCTTTGGTAATATAAATATGCATGTTTTGGGTCACACAGACATGCCCATTTTTACTCTCACTCAGCCTGAAAGACTGAAAATGTAGTTTTCCAGTAACAGTGTAGGTGTGAAATGAAGCCTGGAACCCAGGGCCCAGATTCCAGGGTAGGGCCTCCCTCTGGCCTGCTGAGCTGTGGACTCACATGGTCGCTCCTCCACCATCAAAGAGGTGTTCTGTAATGCAGGCCTCAGCGCCTGAACACTGACAGTTGAGCGCTGTGGACCCAGGTTTGCTTGCCCAATAGCGTATCTCCTGGGTCTGACACAGACAGAGTGGGGCCTTGGCAAAAATCTGAGTAGATTATTGAGTCCCATGAGTTTTACTTAGTGAATATGAGGCAGTTCTCAACGTTGACCATGCTGACAAGCCACTGACTGAGCAAAGCATGCGGAACAAACAGTCGCAGAAACAACCCATTACTGGAACACTAAGGCCCATGTCACATTGGTCTCTGGTAACTGAGAAGCTGCTTCTCTGACTACTCCTACTTCATTGTTTCACACAGCCATTGTCAGTCAGGTGTGCACATTACTTAAGGTGACAGCTTCCAGCACCACCAGTTTCAAAAATAACTCTCCACGGGAGGGTTATTTTCCAGGCGTGACCTAAGTAAGTATCTGCCTCTTTTGGAGTGGACCTCAACGATCAAATAGAAGTCCTGGGAGAACTCTCAGTTTAACATTTTTCACACAGGTTATTTTTAAATAGTAACATCACCTGTTAGGTTATATAAAAGTGTTCCTAATTTTCCCCCTTCTATTTTGTTGAAAATTGTAATTTCACTTTGTGGTGAAAGCGTAAAAATTTGTGATTTTGACTCAGTATGATTTGCAAAGAACTTGGCACCGTGAAAGTTGTGAGATGTGTTTTGGTCACTCACACTGAGCACTCACGAAGTTGTTTTTACCCAAGAAAATAAGCCTGAGGCTCACCTTCCTTCCCCTGGGACAGAAATGCAATGGGCAGAGCTTGGAAAGGGGCACCCAGGTCACCCATCCCTAGCTCTAACACCCAGCAGCCTCTATGCTATCTCCTGGGCTGTTTTCTCTCATTACTCCCAATTCAGGGACAAGGATCAAACCCTTTGCAGCTGGAACCAAGGCAAGTTAAGGTGGGCCCTGCCTCGGCCGGCGCGGGACCCAGCTCTCCAGCTCTCCCGGCTCCCCGCGTGCAGACACCGCGCGTCCTGGCCCAGGGAAGCCGCCCCACCGGCACGGGCCAGCCTGGGGGAGCGCGCGGCCTCACTTACCTCCCAGAGATGCTGCGTGTTCCTCACGGCGCCCGCCTGCACCTGGTCCGGGGCCAGCAGCACGCCCTGGAAGGGCCCGATCCAGGTGCCCTGCTGGATCCTCTGCGCCGCGCAGATGCCGTAGGCCAGGCCGGGCACGGTGCTGGTGCACAGGCACACCTCCCGCGGCAGGTCGCGCAGCCACTCGGGCAGCTCGGGCGGCGCGGCAGCGGCGGCGCTGCTGGTGCCCACTAGCCGGCGCAGCGAGTGCAGCGGCCCGTGCATGGGGCACTCGCCGTGGCGGTGGTCGGCGCACATGTCGCAGCCTGCGAAGACAGGGGCGTCAGCCGGGGAGCCCTGGAGCGCTGCCCCCGCCCTGCCCGGCCCTGCTCTCGGCCCTGCCCGCCGGCCTCACCTCCTCCTTTGCTGCCCGAGGGCTCCAGCCGGGCCAGGGTGCACCGCCCCGAGGGGCCCACCCCGCGCTCACCCCGCGTGCACACCCGGGCCCTGTGGTCCCCTTTTCACAGGACAGCGAAGTGCTGACATCCCGAAGCAGGCCTGGGCCAAGGAAGCCTGGACCCCTAAACCCGGCCTGGCCTGGCCCGGCCCTAGGGTGCCTGCGGGTGGACAGGGGCGAGGCCCTGTGCGCCACGGTCCGACACTGGCCACAGCTGGCCGACGCCGCAACCGGGAACGGGTCATCCATTCTCAGCTGGTGGAGAGACCCAGCCCCAGCCCGACGGCACCACGCCCCGGCACCCTCTGCTGTGGGCCGCGCCGCTGTCAGGCTGACCCTCCAACCGACCAGACCTTCCCCATGCCAGGCCGCAGGCGGACCCACCCAGCCCAAGGCGGCGGCCTCGCACCCAACTGCACCCGGCACCGCCGCCCCCCCCCACCGCCGCCGCAGTCCCGAGCAGGGAGCCCAGGCGCCCTGGGATAGCAGGTGGCCTGGTGGAACCCGGAGTCTCTGCCCCTGCGACCTAAACCCCTGGCCCGGGCTCCCGGGGAGCCCAGGGCACTGGACCAGACAAAAGGCAATACTGATGGAGGTGGTGAGAGCCGGGCACCAAGGATAGTCCGGGCAGGGCTGTGCAGGCGGGGCCCAGCACTAGGTCCTGGCCACCCCAACAGACAGACAGACTGCGCCCAAGTGCCCAGGACTTCGTTGCAGCTGGGCCTCATGGGTCACCCCTGTTACGAATCCATCAATAAGAGAGTTTCCATCAAGGAACACGAAATTACCATCCAGCACTGTGTACTTCTTAGTGGGTGATGGCTGGTTATGCGAGCACCCTACCTCTACCTCCCGGGAGGCAGGCTTGGGTACTCAGCCACTCCACTCCACCCAGTGTAGCCCAAGCAAGGGCGCACTCCAGGGGTGTGCCCAGGCTATAGTGAGAAGCAACAGCGTGTCTCCTTCACAGAAGCTTCCTTTAACACCAAGGGTTCCTCTGCCAGCAGCATGCATAATGTTAGACCAAGCCTCCACGTCTAACCCTACGGCCTAGGTGGGGATATGCAGACACTTAACCCTGTGCCAGCTCCTCAAAAACACACATACTCCACCGCCTTGAGCTTTTGACTGTGAAAACAAAAACTTCAGAACAGTGTGGGAGTGGAAAGACTAAATAATACTCAGGATTTCTGAGAACCTACTATGTGTGGTGCATCTGTCTTGAACCAAACTATCACCATATTATCTCAGTACCATGATTCCCATTGTACAGATGAGGCCAATGAGGCTCCTCGAGCACTGTAAGTTGATGAAAGATCAGCAAAGCTAGAAGGTGACAGAGAAAAGATTCACAGTTGGGTCTATCTGACACCAGTGGTTCCAAAGTGAGATCAGAAAGACTATTGGAAGATGGAAAATTTTATACCCAGACTCATGATTCATTCAATCAATGGAATGGAAATATTTCACTGAGATAATTATTTGAGGGCCACAGAAACTGCTGCAGCACGATTGAATTAGATATTTCTCCCCCACACTCTTAGAGCTGAATAGAATAGAATTAATATGAGAATTAACTGATAATGCCCATAATTTGAATGTTAGTGTTCAATTACAGAACGGTCTTTCAGCACCTTAAGCAAAAATAACTAAAAACAAATGACAATAAAACAAAAACTATATGCCCATGAAAATAAATGTAAATCATCCCATGGAGTTCCTTAATTGATATTTCCTGTCTGGTTGACTCAATGAAGCAAAGAACAAGAAGCAACAGTATTTCCTATCACAACTCCTAATAACTTGCACCAGATTCTATCAACTTCTAACATCACTACATGGACCATCGCATCAACTACATCAGTAATAAAATGAGGAGAAGTGAACTCCAGCTACTGTCCCCACAGACAAGCAATATTTGTAATGAATAAAACTATACTATCTTTTCTCTAAAATGTTTCTCTAAAGCCCTCTTCAGTTTACTGTTTCATTTTTCTCCACAACATGTTGAAATAAACTTAATAACTGCATTTTGCAGAATACTGAAAAACAGAGTTTTCCCCATTATCTAAGGAAGCCACCTGTTTGTGCAGACCACCACAGAGTTAGAGCAGTCAATGCACTTGATTTAGGCCACCCAATATGAATCTTTGTGAACCACTTCCAGCTGTACCACAATAATCTGTCAAAAAAGTTGACTGACTGCCATCAAAATACATGCTATATCAACACTTTTAATATACAAAACCTTCTAAACTGAAAACATTTGACTTCTAACCCAGAGGAGCTTGAGGGTGTTTAAAACAATGACTTATTTCCCAGTTGACAAATAGCTTCCATGCTGACATCCTAGAAAATATTTCTAGTCAGTGAATCATAAACACCTGTATAAGAAGATTTGACAGGAAAGTCATCTACTTGGAGACACACATGTACATGCTCTATGATGTATACATATATATATTTTAACATACATACACAGCATTCCAGGCAAGCCGTACATGAATCCATTTGCATTCATAAGCGGAAGGCAAATAAATGTTCCCACTCTCAGATTCAGAGAAAAAGCTTTTGTGCACATTCATAATTATTGCTCATAAAGAGTTTTCTGTTTGTGAACAGTATTTTTATATCCTCCGAGCAAGATGCACTGAATGCTCCCTTAGCACCAGGAGCACACGCCGCCTGGTCCCTCTCCTGTCTTGACCAGCTCTCTCTGCATCCGTGGGGAAGCAGAGCCACCCTGGGCTGCAGACCTGTTCACCTGCTGACTTGGGAGAGCAGACGGCACCCTTCCCTCTTGTCCTTATCACGTGCCTGGCTTCATAAGTCATGTATAACTTCTATTATTTTAAATGAACCTACTTTAAGGGCAAGGGAACAGTCAGAGTATTTTTTTCTTTTTCTTGTTAAGCAAAGTGAAATAAAAAACACTCCAGAGCTGCTGGTGTCCAAGAGGCAGTCTGCATGTTGGGGGCAAGAGAGGTCCCCAGGCTGGAAACTGCAGGCCTCCGCTCCCCAGGGCCTTTCTGAAGCCCTCTGCAAAGACAGCCAAAGCGCAGCTGGAGAGCTGGCTCCCACCCTCCTGGGTAGCGGGGCCCACTGAGCCCTGCATCTTCCCAACCCTAAGGTCAGGGCCCTGAAGCTTAGATCTCCTTAACCCTGCAGCTACAGCCCCATCTCAGCCCCGGAGGTGGCCTAGTGCCGCCTGCTGGTGGCCTGCGCCACGCAGCCAGGCCAGGAAGGGTGAGAGGTGGATGGGGCGCAGCAGACCAGTGCCCCAGGGGACTCCTTTCCCTTGCTGGATCCAATGCCTGGGCTCCCTCGGGCTCCCCTCCACAAGGGTTCCCCAGAGGAGGTCAGGACAGAGTCAAAGTGGCTGTGGAGTGCCCAGGCCCCCTGTACCACCACCCACCCAGCCCTGATCCACAGAGCAGGAGTCTGAGTGCTCCAGAGGCCGAGCCAAGACCCCAGAGGCCAGGGTGCCCCACTGGAGGACCTCCCTGGCCTGGTCTACTGCAGGGCCAATTGTGGACTGGGCCCTGGACTCAGTGGGAGAGACAAAGGGGAGGCAAGGAGGCGAGGCAGGAACATGGCTTTGTCTCTCGATGACTGTATTAATAAATTAGGGGAGCACCAGCGTGAAAGGGCGCAAGCACTGCGGAGATAAAGCTCCCGGCCCTGGCCTGCGAGGCCGCTTGGACAATGGAGATGATGAATAGGAACCGCGAGAAGAGATCGAAGCGGGCCTGGGCTGGCTCCACTCTCTCCTACAAAACTATAGGGCAATTAATTGTGGCTTGTCCCCTCATCCTTCATCTCCTAGTGGCACATATCGATGGCGATTACTGCTGATGGACCATTTTATCACCTTAAATAAACAGTCGCCACCCTTTCTAACCTCAATCTAATATATGGCTCTATGTTCAGTTTCAGGGCGCTAGATAACGGACGATGTAAAACAGCTAAATCGTGTGTGTTGCGGGATGGGGCCAGCCTGCTCATGAAAACAGTGGGGGCAGCATAAAAGTCCACACGTCAGGAGGGCCTCCCTCCCATTGGGGACCAGGTCAGAAATCCAAGTCCTTGCTGAGCTTTGACACCAGGAACATGAAGCAGGAGGCACAGGAGGAGCCCACTCGTGGTGGCCGTGGGCCTGAAGCTTCCCAAACAGGACTGGGCTTTCCAAACTGGGTGGGAAGAGATGGGGAGGGCAAGAAAAAAGAAAAACTCAGCCTCCCTCACCTCTTTCCCAGATTTCAGAACTGGGCTCCCAGCACTGGACAAACTGATATTGGCCCCGGATTTCCTTGTCTCTCCAGCCCTTCTCCCCAAACCGTTGGCCGGTGTGCTGCTGCCCACCAGGAAGCCGCCAGCCCTGCTCCTTCAGCCCTGCACACACCAGCTCTGCTCCCTGGCAGGGAACCTCCCATAAATCAGGAGGGGATAGTAACTGCCCTCCGAGGCTGGGGAAGTTTCCTGGTGACCTAACTATCATATGCACCCTACCAGTCTTATTGCTTGTCCCCTGCTCAGGTAGGCATGAGGGACTTCTCCAAACATTGTGAGAATTAACTGGCTCTGTAGAGAGATGATCCTCCATCTTCCCTACAAACACACAAACACCAAGCGCACTCCTGACCACCTCCCGCCAGCTTCTTAACAGCTCCCAGAGTCAAAGGGGACGCCAGCACGAAGCAGCCTGGGGAAATCAATGCACTTGGCAACCCAGCGGCAAATGAAGGCAGCAATACAAGAAAGAGCCCAGCCCTGTGCGCACCACTATAGGTGGTGCACTGGGCCTCTGAGGGAGGGAAAAAGCTTCCACGGAAAGTGCGCTTCATCACAGAGTAAGCCAACGTGCTGAGGACCTCAATGGGCTGGCCTGCAGTCTAGGCTGTTTTAAAACCTGTGTATGTGTCCTAAGTGTATAAAGACTATATACCCCTTCCTTCCCTGTGGAATTTGCCATAAATGCCAACAAAGTTTCAGGGTGAAATGAGTGTTTACTGAGTTCTTCTCTTACGGAGCAATGACACTGTATTGCTGATCCCAGGCAAAAAGGTATACTTCTGAAGGGGAGGAAGAAGTCAACAGGCCCCTTTTCCACCCTAGTTAAGAAAAAATGGCCTGGCAGCTTTTAAAACGCAAGGTGACAAAATGAAGCAATGCTGAATGGCCATTTCACAGAATTGTTTTAGCGAGAAAGAGTAAAAAACTAAAAGAAAAAACGGTGGAAATCTACACATGCTAAATTAATAGTGACTCCCTTCTGCCTCCACCCTGCCTTGCATCACATCCCGCCCACAAACACCCCCAGAATCAGGAGACCTCTATTTGCAGTCTTTTAAGTGAACATGCCAACTTCCCAAGCCAAGGGAGAGTCTCACTTCCTCCAATAAGATTTGTTTTAAGCCCCCAGTTAGATTTAACTCGCCTTTCGTTTTTGTAAAATACATCCCAAGTTTCAAAGGGAGTGCCTAAACCTGCTTGCCCAGAGAAGTTCCTGAGACGTCGAGGCCAAGCCCCACCGGCTTATCCGGAGCTACCTCGGCTTTCTGTTTTCCTCCTCAATGAGCCTTTAATTAGTGAGCAACAACGGTACAGCTCTAACTTCCCTTTCTGTCTACACTTTCTTCTGTACTTTGAACACTGAAGCAGTTCAGCGGACTCAAAGGGAGACACCAGAAGATTAACACAGCAGGAGTATTTTAAATAAAATTAGAATTCATCTCCTCTAACAGGAAAAGAGATACCCAGGCAATAAACTGACTCAATATTCATATATTAATTAGTAACTTAGCCTAGTTCTTTCTCTGGGCAGTCTTGTTTCCTCTGGTGAAAATACACGAAGTCTCAAGACAGCAGTGTAAACAACGGAAGGGCTTCAACACACAGCCAGGCCCGCGGAGCGTGCCGGTGGTGTCTTTTCCAGCACAGGTTTAATTCAGAAAAGAAACTGCACCCTCCGCGAGGCACTCTCACCTTGTGAGGACACCATTTCACTTAGCAGTAAAAAAATGCCTTTCTAAAGCATTTTTCACTTTTTATTCCCACTCAGAACTGCTGTAAAAACAACACATACAAGTAATTCATTAGGAAATACGTATTTGAAATTCATTAAGACAATATAATTTTAGAAAATGTCTTAAAACTTTGAAATATAACAGTTCTCAAGAGCACAAGAAATTAAAAATGAAAAAATCTTATTTTAAACCAATATTTTACCCTCAGGATCTGGAAAGGAAAAAAGTAAATGTAACTGCTCTTTTTGTTGGTAATTATCATCTTCATTACAACAATTACCTCCAACTAGTGTTAAACGATTAATATACCTCAATCACTAGGCTCATTCCACCCGGTGTTTTTTCATTAAAGCACTTTGGGACTTAGGTTATTTTGCTCTTACAACAAATTAAGAAGTTCGTGTCGCAACTTATTCAAAATAGAATAAAAATAAGTATGTATGAGCAACTTTGCTCACAGAAATACCAGATTAAGATAAAAACACAGCAGAATGAACGTTGATTCTTCAAAAGCCTGTATTGTTTTCTACTAACATTCTTAATCTGCTTTAATGTTATCGAAAAAGGTCTCTAAAAGTATGCTTAATACTTTATCCTCCAAACCTAAGTTGCAAATATATCACAACTTCTGAAATTGCCACGCAAAAGGAAATGTAAAGCCATACACGCTGTTGATTTTTATTCAGAGCTGTGCCTCAAAACCTCAAAGAACTGTACAGCACTGTGGATAAACGTCTGGAACTGTGAGTGTAGAAATCAAGCTAGAAGAGTCCCAGTGTTTCCTCAGGCATTTATCGTTTGGTCGAGGGAAGAGGAGAGTAAGTTTTCTTTTCTAACTTTCTATCACCCTTAACTTTTAAAAAGTCCAGCGTGGATTGCACGCGTTTGCCTGATGGAGGTTGCGCGGAGAACGCGGGATTCTCAAGGCGCGATCCTGCCCAGAACCCGGAACTTTCTCTTCTCCAAGCAGCGGCCAGGTTTCTTTTCTACCTTTTCTAGATACACAGTAGGCCCGAGACTAAAGCCTGTCTGCAGGGACGGACCCGCTGTCACCCAGAACTTCTCCTGGCGCGGCCCGAACTCCGGCGGTCCCCCGACGTCCCGAGGCCGACGGCGAGCGGCCGCGGTCACTCGGAGGTGAGGAAGGGACAAGCGGACCCCAACACCACCGGTCGCCCTGCTGCCCGGGGACGCGGAGAGCCTCTCCCCGTCTAGCGAGGCCGAGCCGGCCGCCCAGGCGTCCCTGTCACGGTCCGGCAGGGGGCGGAGGTCACACGGCCCGGGCCAGGCGCGAGAGTCCCCGAAGCGGCTGGGCAGCGAGGACTGCACCGGGCCGGCTGAGCCCCTCTCCCGACCCGCAGGACCCCGGCCCGGTCACCCCCCCCCGCCTGCCTGCCCGCCCCGAAGAGCGCGGGCCGCGGCTACGTACGGTTGTTGGGGTCGCTGGTGTGCTGGTTGAGCGGGATGATCTCCATGCGCTGCTGGCCGTACAGGTAATAGTCCAGCTCCTCGGCGCTGCAGCGGAAGCGCGGGGCGCCCCGGCCGTCCCGATCCCCGCCGTGGCCGCCGCCACCGCTGCCGCACTTGGCGGGCCCGAGCCCCGGGCCGGCGCCCAGGCACAGGTCCTTCGCGGGCAGCGGCTCCGCGGCCACGGCGGCGGTCAGGGGCGCGAACACCGGCAGCTGCGCCACGGGCAGGGCCGAGAGCCCCGCCAGGGCGGCGGCGGCGGCGCAGGAGGCGGCAGGGGAAGCGGAGGCGGAGGCGGCCGGGGCAGGCGCGGAGGTCAGCGCGGCGGCGTTCAGCGCGGAGGTGGTCAGCGGAGCGGGCCGCGGGCGCAGGCCGTCCGGCGGGGGCTCGGCGCGCTCCGGGGGCGGCGGCGGCGGCAGCGGCTGGGTCGCGCCCAAGGGACCCGCGGCGCCGCTACCCTTCAGCGGCCCGCCGCCGCCGCCGCCGTGAGGGAAGAGCTGCTGCCAGTGCTGCAGGTAGGCTGGGTCCACCTTGAGGAAAGCCGAGCCGCCGGGCTCCCCCGGCTTCAGCATGTCCGACGCCTCGAGCTGGGGGCAGAGGGCGGGGTGGAGGGCGCGCGTGAGCCGGCCGGGCCGGGCAAGGGGAGCGCGGAGGGCGCTGGGGCGCGGGGTCCGGTTCCGTCTCCCAACTGGACGAGGCGCAAAGTTTACTCGGAGCCACGGGCGGCTGAGGGACCCGCGTGCACTCCGTGCCGCCCCGCCCGCAGCCCCGCTCCCACCGCGAGGCCGCAATTCGGCGGTCGGCGCAGCCCCTGCCCTCCGCAGCGTCTTGGAGCTGGAGCCTAGCGCCGTGGCGCCCGGGCCGCGGGGCCTCCGGAGCCGGGAGACGGGACGGCCTCGCCCGCGCTCCCAGTCGGGGGCCGCCACCCCAGCACCCCGGGCTCTTGGCCCTAGAGGAGCCCCACTCTACCTGCAAACTCAGAGCTGCTGGCGTGCGCGTGTGTGCGTGCGTGTGTGGCGGCGAGCGAGCGGGCAGAGTGCGTCCCGGGCAGCTACATGCCCCAGTCAGCGTAGGTGGTGAGCCTCGGGGAGCCGGCGTCCGAGAGCCTCTGGGGACGCGAGCGCAGGACGCGGGAGCGCGGGAGGCGCGAAGCGCTGCGGGCGCAGGGGACCGGGGCGCGCGGAGCCTCGGTAGCTACGGCGCTCTGGGCCGCCGCGTCCCGGCTCCTCCGCTGCGCTCTGGCAGCCTCTGGGTTGGACACGTGGGTTTTACGACAGCACAAAATACAAGTGTGTGTGCGTGCGCGCGTGTGTGGTGTGGAGAGGGCGGAGGGGGTGGGGAGGAGGCGGGAGGAGGCCGGGAGCGCGGGGAGGGGAGAGGAAGAAGGAAGTTCTGGCTCGACTGCCTTTCGCAGCCCGCGCCCCTCGCGGACAGACGCCTTCTCGGCTCTCCTGCCCCCCATGGCTTTGGCAAGCGGCGTCCTGCTCACTTGTTGGGTCTCTTTCTGACTCTGCTGTGTCTTTTCTAGGTACCGGCTAAATGTCTGGATCCTGAAAGCTGTGGAAGTGCAGAAGCCACAGTGCATCTCTGCTTGCGCTCGAGTGCTTGCGCCGGGCGGAGCGCGCTCTGCAGGACAAGGAGATCCCGTTCTTGGACAGACTGCGCTCTATCCCGGCTGTTTTTCCTGGAGTGCTGCTGGGGGCCAACGTCGACTCGCCCGCCGAGCAACCTGGAACAGCAAATCCGTTGAGAGAAAAGTTGAGGGCGGATGGAGCGCCAAAGCGAAGCCCTCGGTCCGCCGCTAAGCAGTGAGGCTCGGCGGAGCTGGAGGTGGGAGCAGGGACTCTACAGAGCAGCTCGTCCCGGCGGAGCTGTAGCCTGGCCGAGGCCGGGAAGCGGCTGACACGGTCTGCACACCCCAGCGCTCAGCCAGGCAACCCTCTCTGGTCGCCTTCCTAGGGAACTCCTCCCTCTCCTTGAGAGCACGAGAGTCAGGTACCCAGAGCTTAAGTCTGGTGCCGCAACTGCTTTTGGATATGAGAGAGGCTGTTTGCTTTCTACTGCCTGCGCTGGCCCTGGAGTCGCATAGGTTTCTCTCGCTAGACATGGCCTTCGGGGGTGCAGGGTGACCCGCAGCCCCACCACCACCATGCCCGCGCAGAACTTCGGGCCACATTCGTTCTGTGTGCGTTCTGGCATACACGAATTAGGCACCTGTCCTTAGGTCATCCACGAATCAGGCGCCTGGCATTGGTGCTACTCGGTGGTAGAAGACACCGACAGCTGGGTGAAATTGACCGATTCAGGGGCTTCCCCCGCGCCAGAATTCTGTCCACACCTCACAGAGAAGAGACATTATTCTTTTTCCAAACAACCCAATTAATTTAGCATTTGCCACTGAAAATGTAATAGTGATCCTTTCCTGATTTCAGCTTGCTTTTTTCTTCCCTCTGCTCATTTTATCTGAGCATGGGAAACGCGGTGTTTAGACTTTGTCTAGGTCGCACTCATGATTCCTCAATGTTGGTTGGACCGAAAATGTTTTCACTGGCGTGGTTATGACAAGATCATCTGTCATCCCTGAGTAGATTGCTAGAACCCAGGCCTACAGCAAACACAAGGGGAAACGCACACCTCTGTAGACCCCAGAGTTAACCAGGCAGTCCTCACAGACTTCGGATAACTCTTTGGGGAAGGGAGGGTGAGGTCCTGGGCTCCCTTCCGTTGTAGCTTGCAGAACTGCGGCGAGACAGTGTTTTTTGCACCTTCCCAAGTTCACTGCTGAGAAACCGGGACGCTTCTCGCTTCTCAGTGTATTGGGAGAGGCAGGTCCCACAAAGGATAAAACCCAGATGCAAAGGCAGCGACTGCCTGCACTGGCCAGGAGTCCCCAAGAGTCTCTCACAAAGCCCTCTCCCACTGCAGCAACTGCTTCAGAGGCCTCATGCTGCCCACACTCTGGCAGTGTGTGTGTGTGTGTGTGTGTGTGTGTGTGTCATCGTAGCGCAATTAGCTGACCAGTTAATGAGAGCTTTAGATGTGCCGGGTGTGGGTTGGCACTTTGTGTACATTTAGCTCGCCTGGTATCCATGCAGGAAAGCATTAGCATTAAACCCACTTTGTTATCAAAGGGGACCCAGCAGGTACGGAAAGGCTAGGTAGGTTGCCTGAGATCACAAAGGTATGACCTGACCCAGGCCAGTGGAGTTATCAAGTGCACTTTCTGGCCCATGCTAAGTGAATCCCACCCTCATCCCATCCAGACTGGTGATGGAGGGTGTGCTGGAGACTTGTGGCTTGCTTGGGACCAGGTAAGAGGTATGGGAGGCCCCCTCTCCCTCTGTGCTATAAACTGAGCAATTGTCAGATTCCATCAGCAACCCCAGACACACCTAAGAGGTGAGGAGAGGGGACCCTAGGTCCCTGAGCGTGCAGAGGATGTGGCATGAGGGGAACAGACAGAATTAGAGGGAGCTTAGCAAGCCTTCAAGGTGAGGGAAAGCAAGGAGCCTCCCCAGCAGGTCTGCAGCGAGGGCTGGCGGAGGCAGAGGTCAGCGCCATCCTCTCACTTTGGGCAGGCTGAGCAGCGTCGGGAGGGTGGCTGTGAGGTAGGTTCTACCACCGAGCTGGGCTGCAGTCACCACCACTGTTACCTGTCCTGAGGTGTGACTGGAGGTGAGCTCCCGGGCTGCAAGGATGTATGTGATCCGCCCCCCAAATCTGCGCCTCTCCTCTTCAGCACTTACCACACCATGGAAACAAATCACTTCGACCACTTAGGGAGCGATCAAACCTTTATAAAAATCCATCGCTCCCAAATCGATGAATGAATATTTGCTAGGAATTTGTTCCAGAGAAATAAATAAGGTGCATGAGTGTATTAAATGCAAACGGGGGACATGGTGGTGTTTTTCTTCACTGATTAATGACCTCTAAAATGAAACAAGTGGGAAGAAGAGTTGAGATCAATAACTTCACTACCCCAAATTTATCATTTTCTCCAGAATTCCCCCCCCCACCAAAAACCATCCTTAAGAAGCCCATTGCACTTTTAGCTGGGGGGAGAAGGCAGAGCACGAAAAGAGACAAGGACCGGCAGGAAAGCAAGGACATCTGCTAGGAGAGCCTTTGTCCGATTTCCTTTGACACACAATTAAAAAGTTTGCTTTCATATTCATTCTTTCCTGGTGGGGGAGGGGCATGAGTGGTGGCCGTGCTGACAGGACTCCAATAAAGGATTCACAGCGCTCCCCTGCCTGGGGTGCTCGGGTCTCTAGGTTTAAGGTCACGGGTGGCTGAGTTAATAATTCATTAATACAGACATTTATTCAGAAGGGTTCTCTGAGATCCACTCTCCCAGCCTCCTCCCAGAGATTTATTTTCCTGAGAAATGGATTGGGAGGCTGTGGAGTTGCAGGTGAGGAGGAGGAGGTGGAGGAGAGCGAGAAAAGAGGCTGATTGCAGTGGGAGGAGCACTGACTTGGCCATGCTGGGGACAGTCCCTTTAGCCTGCCATCAAAAACTTGGTTGAAAACATGGCATGCAAACGCTACAGGGATTCTGGCTTTCGGTGGTCCTTTCTCCTGCTACTACAGATGTTCATTTATTGTTCAGAAGGCGCCTTTCCAACATGATTTAGCTTGAGGACCTTGAGATGCAGGCTTGGGGGGGACTGACAGCAGCCTACTCCCAACCCACACAGTCCTTAACAGAGGAGTGTGCAGCCCTGCTCAGATGGGAATCTAAGAGATCTCCTCTTCTTCAGCATAGGCGAATTCTGGTGGACACTTCAGTCCTCGGAAATGGGACTGTGAGGGCATTACAAAACATCACACAGAAAGTCCAGGTCCTGAAATTTGCAGATATAAACAGTAAATGTATAATTGTCAGATAGTGACAGGTGCTATGGAAAGCAATAAAAAATGAGAGTGTAGATAGGAGGAAGGTGATACCACTGCACATCCACTGCTCAGAGAAGAATTTTCCTAGAAGGTGAAGTTGGAATAGACTTTAAAGCAAGCCCATGCCAGGCTTATGCCCAGAGTGTGACATTAGGTCCCCCAGCCTGTGGCCCAAAGCAGTACAAGCCCCTCCTCCAGAAAATCCTCTGAGCACTTCTGCAAGGGACCTGTCTTTTCAACTGGCTCTCGGGCTTCCCTTAGGATGCTGTGAACTATGTAATATCCTTTTGACAGGCCATTCACCATCACATCTGTTGGGGTCGCCTCTATCATTGGTGACCAAAACTCTGACACTGCGACCCCCCTCAAACTGTCTGGTAGTCAGTTTCTTCACATGACAGGGTGGGACTAATGTGGCTTTCTATCCTAAGCTTTGTAGGAGGCAGCTACCAGAGCCTGACTTGAGTCTGTACTGTGCTCTGCGCTCCACCCCTATCCAGGGTGCTGTGAATCTGAGGTGTGTGCATGGAAAGACTGAAAACAAGAACATCCACAGCATTTATTTTAATCACTGAAGTCTGCCCATTGATCTCCTTGCATCTTCACTTCTTTGTCCTTACTCAGGGGTAGAGCATAGCGCCAACCCCCCGAAAGAGGGGTTGCAGAGTGAGGTGGATGGAGTGGAAAGCGCTTTCCAGCTCAGGTTGAGGAAGCAGATCTCCACTCACTGGACACACCCTCCTGGGCACCGCACCAGCTCTCCTCTTGTCACACAGGACTGAGAAGGCATTTCGCTAGGTCAGAGATGGCCTTGGAAGTGAGAGCAAGCGCAGACTATTTCTGAGCACTCTCTCATCCTCTGCCAGGCTGAGGCAGACAGCACCTGTTATGGTACTTCAAATGCAGCAGAGCACTGGAGCTCCTTTCACCCGGTCACCCAACAGCTGTCACTCACACAATGCCTCTCAATCTCCCTGGGCCTGATTTGGATTTGACCTGCTGACCCTGAGGTGAAAGGCTCCACAGTCCACCACCAGTCCCTAGGCAGTCCATTCTCCCAGGAAAGCCTCTAAATATATCCTTCCCATGTCCAGGGAAACCAGCCCTTATACTCTGCAAAGGTCTTCCGAGTTTAAAACATATCTGTGGCAGTTCAGTCGCATAAAGATCTAATGAATCCCCACTGAGAGCAGAACAGCTGCTCTTTTAAAAAAAAGTTTTGATAAGACAAGGAAAAGTGAAATACTTAGATAGGGAGAACTATCCCTTCAGGTACTTAAGGATTCCTGCCACTGTCTTCTTCCCATTCATCTTTCCCCCAAACATCTAGTCTTCCATTCTTCCAAGAGTTTGTAAGAATAGACAGACCTAACCAAAGTAATCTTACAAATTGACAGTGATATATAATATCTAATGAGCACCTCTGATGTGGGAGAGCCTGTTGACAGAAATCTTTGGGAATAATCTCTACTTTGAAGTTCCAGCCAGTGCTACCTGCCTGGAAGACAGTCTTCTTTTGGTCATAGGATCATTGCCTAAATTAGTAGAAGCCTGCATGCCTTAAGTTATCATCAGGACAGTGCCTCTGTTTCAAATTAGGAATATATGCTATGGTTGATTCACATCCCACGGGCTGGCAGTTCCTGGCTTATGGTGGATTCCCCTGTACACCTTGTGACCATCTCAGGAGCCAGGATGACTTCCAGTTACCCCATAAACAAGAAGGCCTGAGGCTTTCCCCACAGGGCAGCCTGAGGAAACCAGACCCTGACTCCCATGGGCTCTTGCGTACCCTGCAGGCACCCTGGGGTGCTTCTCTGCTGTCCATCACCCCTCACCTGTCTGGACTAGAGTCCTTACCCTTCCCTGAACTAGAACAACACTATGGCTTATTTCAAAGGACATTTCTGGTAGTTTATGTCCTCCTTAGTCCAAATTTCTAAGTAAAGAAAGAAGAGCCTAGTGTCAGATTACTTTTGTAATTGGAAAACTCATCTTTAGACCTAAAGATACTATACAGGTTGCAGTGCAGAAAATCAAGAGTGTACATTTGGGGCCCTTGCCCTCACCCCCATGATTTCATATTATGGTAGTGTTTTAGAGACCCAGCTTTCCCCCCAACTCCCAGGCTCTGGGGCCCATAAGTAGCATAAGAGTTCAGAAAACAGAACTCTATCATGCTTGTGCAGGAAATTGTCAAGCCAATCTTCTCAAGAGGAGTAGATCTCAAAGGTATTCTGCATTCAGTGGGCAGAGAGGAACTGAAGATGGGGATTCCAGAGCAAAGACACACAGACAGGACCCTGAACACAGGCACCGGAAGCCCCAGGTGACTTCTCCTCCTTTATTCTTGAGAACAAGTAGCCCACTGGTGACTCTGTCGTCTTGGTGGCCCCAGTTTTATTCCAGACTTAGAACAAAGCTTTCATGAGACTGTCTTAACCTAAAATATGCTCAGGTGTAAGTCTGGGAATCCACTGACAAACTCAGACACTTAAAAAATAGTTGAGGGGAAGTGCCCTCTCCTCACACCAGAGGAGAACCAGAGAATGGCCCCCGAGATCCTCCCATGGCCATGGTGGAACCCAGGAGCCTGCACAAAGAAGCAATTGGCCCGCCCTCTTGGTAAGTGCCGTCCTCTGGTATGAGCCAGGAGGAGTGTCTTGAGCCTATCGGTGCATGGAATCAAACATCCCAACACCCTCCCCACCCCACCCCCACCCCCCGTTAGCAACTGGGGACAGAGGTCTGAGCATCTCTTGGCAGAATGACTGTGTGCAACATAGCAAATATGGGTGGGTCTCCGCTACTTTTTGAAAGCAAGTATTGTTTTCAGTTTTTTTTTATTATGATTAATTGCTTTACTCTACTCAATATTCTCTTTTGATTGATTTTATAATGTTCTGTCTTTGGTTTGATTTTGCTATAATTTTTTTATTTTTTATTTTTTCAATTTTTTTTATTTTGCTATACTTAATAGACTAGACAACTATTGTGAAGATAATGAGATATTCTATGGTACCTATTGCTGTTATCCTGGTAACCTGCTGTGAAGTTCTATACCAAATTCACTGCACTGTCTCGATTAGCTTTGTTCTGTCTTGTTCTGTTGTATTTCTACTACCTACAAAATAAAAAAAATAAAATAGTTGAGCGCAAAGTGAAGCCCACAGCACAGCAGAAGGTGCTCTGGGCTGGGATTGTAACCTTGGCAATGCCATTTCTTGGCTCTGGGTAGTATGAGCTATGGTTTTCTAATGTTTTGTTGTTGTTGTTGTTTGTTTGTTTGTTTCTGTGTTGTTTTCGAAGCACTGGGAGTGGAGACCAGGACCTCCATCTCCAGTCCGTTTTAGCCTTTAATTTTGAGCTAGGGTCTCACAAAGTTGCTAAATTGCCCAGGCTGAGCTGGAACTGGGGACCCTCCTTGCTCAGCCTCCTGGAAGTGCTGAATTCAAAGTTCTCCTAAGGAGAACTTTAAAAGGGGATCATAATCATATATTCTAATCATTTTGGGAGGTGGTGCTGGGAACTGGGTACTGGGAACTGGGCATGCAGACACACCCAGCCGGAACTTGTCTTTTTATACATTTAGACTGTAAAGAACTATTGGCACAGGGGTGGGTCATGGATAAAGCTGAGAATTTCAAAAGATTAGTGATCCAAAATAGTGTAAGAAAAATGTTTTAGAATAACAAACCCATTTCCCCAAAGATCCTTACAAATTAACTACATATGATTAATTTCCTTTAAGAAGGAAGAAAAAAAAAGAAATTAGAGAAAAGCAATGCAATATTCTTGAGATGTAAAGAAAAAAATCACTTTTACATTGACTACTTTTATATATTACATTGACTGCCAGATTCCTAAGGAGAACTTTAAAAGGTGATCCATAATCATATCTTCTAATCATTTTGGGAGGTGGTACTGGGAACTGAAGCCAGGGAACACTCAGCTACACCTCAGCCATTCTTAAGTTTTTAAACTTTTGAGGCAGAGTTTTGCTAATTTGCCCAGGCTGGCCTTGAATTTAAAATCTTCTTGCCTCAGCCTCCTGAGAGGCTAGGATTTTAGGTGTGTGCCAGCACTCTAAGGACGTTGTTATAGTTATGTAATTGACAAGTGACATAAGAATATTGTTTGAAAAATTAACATTTTGTAAACTCAGTGGTTAACAATTTGGCTTTTAAAATGTTGCTCAGTTTGACAATACTTTGAACCTTCCCTTCTTCTCTGTCTACATTGGCAAGCATTTTCAATTGGAACATATGTTTGGGTCTACAAGTATTTTATTTGGCGGCAACCTAATAGTTTAAGTATAGATTTCAAAATCAAATGTTTGTCCCATAAGCAAATGTTTTCACACAGAAGCATTTCTCACAATTGTTTCCTCAAAACAAATGTTTGTCTTGGAGCCACCAGAGAAAGCTGTGTACTCCTCTAAACTTCTTCCATAGGACTGTCACCACCATTCTGTCACCTCCAAGATTTCCTGTGGGTCACATTTTCTTACAGATCTCTACAGGTTGCTTTATATTTAGGGCTAGTCCCAAAAAGTGCTTCTTAAAAATGAATGCAAACATTTTCAAAAATTTTTTCTTTATAAAAACAGATTGGAAGGACATGCATGTGTGACAATAGTGTATCTCAGTCATGTAAGTGACCATCTTATTTTTGATAGAATTCTTTGCATCATTTGTCTTTTCATTTCCAGATAGATTTATGAAGAGGGATGATAGGAGCCCATCCACTTCCTTTTCTTGTTGAAAAGGACAAAAGATCAAATTGGGGACTGTGTGTACATGCGTTTGTGTGAAGATGGAGAACCACTGTGGTTTTCCAAGTGTGTTTAGAAACAGGGCTGAACTAGTGTTGCTATATTACTGAAGACTCTTTCAAATGCAGGTGGCAGAAATTAAACTGGTCTCGGTTTTGTGTTTTTTAAAGGATTTGATGAGTGTGGGTTTGAGGTGTAGATGTATTCAGAAGCTCAGCACTGCCATGAAGCCTCAGTCTTTCTTTTCGTGTGTTGGTGTCTTAGTTACTTTTCTCATTGCTGAGACAAGATACTCAACACCCAAAGTTAAAGGAGGAAGGGTTTACTTAGCCCACAGTTTGTAGATATTTCCGGTCCATAGTTGGCTGGCTCTGAGGCAGGGTAGCATGGCAGAGGGACGTTGCAGAGGAGAAATAGTTCATGGTAGGCAGAAGGCAGCAAGTAGCAAGTGACAAGCAATAAGCAATGACCCTCTTTATGTCCCTTGTATCTTATCCAGGGTACTCCCCCATCCTTAGGGCAGGTAGCACTGTCACCCAGGGTGGGGCAGCCTTAATCCTTGCCTCTCACCCTGAATAATTCCCAGCATCATATCCTTGATCCAAGCATCACACACCCTAGATCCACTCACCTCTGAAAAGCTCCACCTATGGCTACACAAGGCTTTGGGGAGACATCCAGATATAAAACATAACAGTGGGTTTTGTTCCCTTTGTGCTGAATTTAATCACAGGCAGAATCTTCTAAATGACCCTACCATACTTTTTCTAGATTGCAATTTCAGGGAAATACCCGCAAGTTTCTTAATTATTCCAGTGAAATATTTGAAATTGAGTACTAACAGCACCATTTTTATGGGTCATCCACCTAGTTCCGGGCTAATGGTGATCATGAAGGATATAAGATACACTGACTGGTCAGGGCTGGCCTTACTCCTAACCAAGTGACAGAGACTTAGGTTCACCCAAGCATAATTTTCAAAGAAAAACCAGGTGCTGTTACTAAAAGAGTAGGAATCAAAGTTGAACGCATAAATAGCAGAGGTTACCTTGTATATGCTCATGGCTACAGTTCCCTTCATGTAAGAAATATTGCCTTCAAGAAGTCCCATACTTAGTGACGGAGGATCTGTATTCATTTCTTGAATATGAGCAGCAATTCTTGACCTTTTCTCCTGAGGCCACCATAATGTTCTACAGGAGCAGTGCTTTTATTAGTAATTTTGGCTCCAGGAGCAAATTATCCTGTGGCATATAACAGTTAACTGATCCAGGTTACATCTGTTTCCCTCTCTTTGGTGTTTATATTCAAGTGTTGCTTATAAGAAGTCAATGGGATAAGCAGGTGTCCTTGGGTAGACAGACTAGGAAAGCTTTGAAGAAGAGCTCATTTCTGCTGCCTGCTCTTCAGACCTTCAGCTTTGTTTTTTTCCCTCTCTCTTTTCTTGTCTCTTGGAATATAAATGTGATAACTGGAGGTGCAGAGGCCACCTTCAACGCTGAAGAAGGGTACAGGCTAAAGCTGGAAATCCTCAGAATACAGAAGTAGCCCAGGTCCTTTTGAGTCGCTGAGGTACAGCCCTAGCCTTAAACTGCTATCTTAAGACTTCTTAAGCCAGACAAATGAACTGGTTTTAGGGCTTTTTTTTTATTTTTTGTTTTTTGTACCAGGGATCAAACTCATGCCAGGCAGGCACTTATGCCACTGAGCTAAATCCCCAGCCCCAAATTAACTGTATTCTTGCAGTTGAACTCAATCATACAAAACTCCAAATCATCTATATAATTCATAACATGGTTTTATAAAAAGGTGTTATTAATTACACACACGACTTTGTGGCTTTGTATTTTCATCATTCTAATAGGTGCTAAACCCATGGTTTCTCTTCTCCTGCAATGCTCACACTGTCCACCAGCAGTGCAGTTAGACATACAATATGAGTGATGATAAAAATATGCAGTGAAAATGTCAATTTTTAAAAATTACAATAGAAAACATATTGCCATTTTTCCCCTCTAGCCTTGCTCAATCAGACAAAGAGGGAGCTACAGAGGGCAAAGAAGACCCTTCCCCACTACAGGAGTGTTCTGCCGCAGCTTCCTTTTCACAACCACCCTAAGTAAAACCAGCAACCTTAACTGCACCACAAGAGCTACTCCACTTTCTCAGTTCAGAGAATTTTGATCTGTCACAAGCTGAGACTTCTACCCTTCATAGAATAAAGTTATCCTTTCTTTCTCCCATGCAATTGGCACTAAAGGAAGCCAGGGGGATGGGAGAATCTCTGGAGGATTGTCAATATGTCTATCTGGTTGCTGAAGTCCAAGATCCCAATCGTCCAGGACAAGTTATTTGTCTTTATGAAACCGTACCTTTTAAGACCTTAAAAGAACTAAAACAAGTGACCTGTGACCCCACAGCCCCTTTTACCTTGGACAACAGGTTATGGCCCTAAATGTTTGGAAATGATTAGCTAAAACACATTTCAGTCCAAGGGGCTATTTATTGTGGAAGGGAAATTTTTCTGAGTTGTGTGTGGATCAAGATGCTCAAAGTGCTGCTCACAATATGGTCATTAGAAAAGACATGTTAACCAGAGAAGACGCCACAAATAATCAACTTACTTTTGAATTGAAAGCATACAAACAAATTAAAATAGCTGCCACAGGTCTTGGAGGAAACTTCCTTCAAAAGATGAGACATCCCTTGATCTGACCTTCATTCACCAGGGTCCTGATAAGCCGTTTTAGGATTCTGTGGCATGCTTGTTGCACACTAATGGATTATAAGTGACACAGAGGCTAGCAAGGTAATAGTTCAACACTTGGCCTTTGAAAATGCAAATACATGGTATAAAGAGGCTTTAAGCGCCCACAAAACACGGGCTATGAGGTCTGAGATGATTGGATTTGTGCAGACATTGGCCTTTCTTATGTACAAGGGGCTGCACTGGCAGCAGTTATCACTCAGCCTATTCATCCACAGCCTAGAGGAAAAGGAAAGAACGAGGCTACCTGTTTCAGCTGTGAATGTAGGGAATATTTGCATTGCAATTACTCAGCCGCACCTATAGCGGCAGCACAGCCTTCAACAAAGCCTTCTCATACCTGTCTGAAGTGTAGATGGAGATATCATTGGGAAACAAGTTGTCTTGGTTACTTTTCTCTCATTGCTGACACAAAATACATGACACCCAAAATTAAGGAAGGAGAGGTTTATTTAGCTCACTGTGGAGGTTTCAGTCCATTGGCAGCTGGCTCCAAAGCAGAGTGGCACATGGCACAGAGGCAACACTTCAAGTGGCAGAACACAGCAAACCAACAAGAGCATGAGGACCGGGGAGAGCAAGCCTCTTTTCCTCCCTCATAGTGTAAGCAGTTTACACCCCTGGGGTGGCTGTAACCATCTCCATGCCCTCCTCTTGTACAGCTTGGGGTTGTTTACAAGGTAAGGACCCTGGCCCCCTGCAGAATCATTTAAACTTCTGACCTCAAATTGAGACAGTGAACAATATCCTAGAGACATTAAGTCATGCCCTTTATACCCCAGCATGGAGAGCTGCTGAGTTACTTAGGGTTAGGATTCTAGACTTCTCAAGTTGATACAATGTATCAACCGTAACATGAGTATAGATTCAGAGCTGGTGTGGCAGGCTACCCATTCTTCTGGGAAAGTTCCAGCAGGGCCTCCCTGGTCCCACCAAACAGTGAAGGTGCTTTCCCCAATTCTTCCCCAATCCTACCCTCCACTGCCAAGCACCTCTGGCAAGCAACAAAAGCCAGCAGAGGCTTAGACGTTAGTCCTCCAGATTCATATTAACTCTTGAAATGATCATGCTATTCCTACTGGAGTCCATAAACTTTGTCCTAGAAACAGTGGGGCTCCTGCTAGGCCATAGCAGCCTCACTTTAAAAAGTCTCCGGGTTTTGCCTGCTGTCACTGATGCTGATTATTCAGGGGAAAGCAAAGCTACAGTTTAAACTATTCAACACACCATTCAAGTAACTCCAGATTCTCATATCACTCAATTGATCATTCTTCCTTTGACAAAGATTGGAAAATCCGTAAATAAAGAAAGAGGATCTGAGGGCTTTGGGTCCTCTGATACTCACTGAGTTCAACAGATTAAACAAGATCATCCTGAGATGGAACTGATTATTCAAAGGGCTTTTAGACACAGGTGCAGATGTTTCAGTTGTTGCCCCATGCCTCTGACCTGCGACTGGTCCCTGGATGTAGCGACTACAGGTCTACAGGGGTGGGCAGTGTTTCTCACCCTAGTAGACGTGCTAAACTGTTAACCTGGAGGGATGCAGAAGGCCATTCTGGACATTTCTCACCTGCTGTTCTTCCCCACATACCAGTCAATTTGTGGGGTTATGATGTATTACAGGAAATGGGGGCATTTTTGGTCAGTCCTCTTTGGTGACTCATCAGATGTTATGACAAGGTTTTATCCCCACTCAAGGGCTTGGTAAATACAATCAAGGAAGGGGAGAGTTCCCTCCAGTAGACCCTAAAAAGTACTCTGTTGGCACAGGCTGCTAACCCATATTTTAGGAGAAGTTTCTTCTCTGACCCCACTACTGGTGTCCAAGATAACCTGGATGTTTGATGACCCTGTTTGGGTTGATCAGTGGCCCCTCACTCAATGAGAAGCTTATATCAGCTCACACACTGGTTAGTGAGCAGATAATGGTGGGGCACTTAGAAATCTCCAGTAGTCCTTGGCATACTGCAATTTTTGTAATAAAAAAGAAGTCAGGAAGGTAGAGATTATTCCAAGATTTGCAGGCTGCCCATTGTACCATGGAACCTATGGAAGCACTTCAAGCAGGATTACCCAACCCCGTAGACATTCCTTTACACCTTTCCCTCATGATGACTGATTTAAAAGACTGCTTTTTTTTACAATCCCTCTCCATCCTCAAGACAAAACAGTGTTTTTCCTTCAGTTTACCCTCCATTAACCATCAGGCTGTCTGTGCCATTTCCAATGATGTCTGCCGCAAGGAAAGGCAAAGAGTCCAACCCTATGTCAAAAGTTTGTGGCTGCAGCCAGCCAGTCCATCAGGCTGGTCCATCTGCTTATCTTACGATATTCTTCTAGCCCATGAATCCTCATCCACTTCGCACCTGATATTTCTCCAATTAGATGAGACCCTTTGTAATGCAGGCCTGATCACGGCCCCTGACAGATGCACACCGTGACACCATTCTCATATTTGGGTCACTTTATCCAACAGAAACATTGTGCCCCAAACTGTTCAGATCCAGGTTAATCGTCTTGCAATTTTGCCTGATTTTTCAGACTCTATTTGGTAATATTAATTGACTCTACTCAGATCTTAAGATAGCAACTCATGATCTAGCCCCTCTCTTTAACATTCTCAAGGGAAATCCAGCCCCTACATCTCAAGAGCACTGACATCGAGGTTAGGGCTGCCTTGGACAAAGGGACTCCAGCTCTCCTAGTGCTCAGCTCTCAAGAGTTGATGCCTCTCTGCCCATGTTTTTAATTATTTTCCCAACTCAGCATATGCCCACTGGGTGCCTGTGGCAGTCTTGGGGCCCTTTACAATGGGTGCTTATGCCACATCTCTACTGGAAGCCATTACTCCCTTTTATGAGGCTGTGGCAGAACTGATCATGTATGGGTGAACGTATGCTGTTCAGCTCTTGGTCGTGAGGTGCAAACTATCATCGTTCCCTTTTCTTCTTTTCTACTATCCAACAACGGTGGCTGTGGCAGTTTTCAACCTTTTCACAATCTGCCTTAGCTAACTTTCCTGGTGTTGTTGGTTGTCATTATCTTTCAGACAAATTAATTCAATTTGTCTCCCTCACACTTTGCCTTCTCTTCAAAAATAAGCTCAGTTCCCATAGCAGACTGTGTCTCCATCTTCATAGATGGGGACTTTTCAGGCAGGAGAGGTTATGTAATGACCTCCTCTTGCCAAATGAAGGATATAGGTTTTTCTTCTGCACAAAAGACTGAATTTCAGGCTGTTATGTGGGCCTTGCAATATCTCATCCACTCCCATTAACCTCTTCTCAGATAGCATTTACGTTTCCTGTGTAGTGTACTATGTTGAAACTTCCACTATACACGCTGGCCAAGAAGATCTTTTTCATTTATTTCACAATCTCCAATCTGTCATTCAGTCACACCATATTTCCTGTTTTATTGGTCATTTACTTTCTCATTCCCAATTGCCAAAGCCTCTCACTAAGGGAAACAATGCAATAGACACATTGCTGGCTACTGTCACTGTTACTCCCTCAGATGCCACTCAACAGACTTCTGCCTCCCATGCCACATTCCATCAAAACACTTCTGCCTTGCATGAACTGTTCCTTTTAACCTAGGAGCAGGTGCGACAAATCATTAAACAATGCTCCTCATGTGTAATGTCTCTTCCCTCACTCCCTATGGGCATTAATCCCTGAGAGATACACCCCAATCACCTCTGGCAGATGAATGTCACTCACATTCCTGAGTTTGACTCTCAGTGCTGGGTCCATGTTTCAGTGGATACTTCCTCAGAATTTATTTTTGCCTCCGCTCACACTGGTAAAGCAGTTAGACATGTCATTGCTCACTGCTCAGATGCCTTTAGCACCCTTGGCTACCTGTGGGCACTTGAGACTGACAATGGCCTGGCTTATATGAGTGCTTTCTTCCAAACATTTTGTAAAACTTTTCACATTTTCCTTACCACAGAAATTCTTTATACCCCTCAAGGTCAGGGTATTGTTAAAGGTACTCACCGGATGCTCAACATGCAATTATAAAAACAAAAACAGGGATCCTTTCCTACAAATTCTTGCCTCATAACAGACTTCACTTAGCAGTATATAGTATTAACTGTTAAAATCCTACTAGAAATAAGACTACAGCAGCAGGAAGACGATTCAATCAGATAAAAGAAAAAAAGACTAGAAAGGGTCCTTTAGAAAGATCTTCATACTCGTCAATGGAAGGCCAGCCCAGTACTCTTCCAAAATGTAAAACAGGGATTGTTTATGGTGATAGTTTTCTTTTAGATTCAAACCTCTGCTTTTAACAAAAACTTATATGATGTGTATATTATGTATGTGTCACTAAGAGACACTTTGACATTAAATAATTCAGACAATGTCACAAATTTCTTCAGTGACATCCCTTTAAAGATCAATGAGTTAGGCAAAAGCTTCTTATGTACTACATAGAGATAATTGACTAAAAAGGCTATTTTATGTCAAAATGAAAATTTAGGTGTGTTAAAAAATGCCATCATGATTGTCATATTATATATGACTTTTTAAACTTTTAAAACTATATAACTGTTGTCTTTTAACATTTACAGATATTAAACTACTAGAACATTCATGGTTGATGGGAAATAATGGTTCTACATTGTATTTCAAGGTGCTTGATATTCAGATAAAACTATTAAGCTCACTGCTCCCATTACAATGTAATGTAATGTCATTAACTTTCTCTTCTGGATGTTCAACAACTGAGGCTTAGATACCAAAACTAGAAAGATAGATGGGCTAGGAGGACAGCAAATATTTTGGCCCCAGCCCTCTGAGGTCAGTGAGGACCCAGGACATAAGAGAACCTCTGCAGTGACATCCTGCAACTCAGAGGGTCCCTGGCCTTCTGACCAAAGAGACTGTTGGACCACAGAGGAAAGAGATCAATAGTGTGCACTGTGTGCGAGGAGAGTTACTAGGAGAGAAAAGTCTCCCAAGCTTTCACGGAAAGCAACTTCGTCGAGCACTGGCCATGACTCAAACAGATGACTGACACTGAGAAGATCTAAGAGGAGCTTTACATAGTTCCAAGGTAAATCCTGAGGAAACTTAATTGACCTTTTAGATAGCAAAAAATTGATTAATACAGGCCTCACCTTAACTTGGTTTTGAACATCCAGCAGAGCATCACAAGATATGTAAAACAACGACATAGTAATATGTTAGCTATTAAAAAATTCAAATCATTATCATTCTCTGACAGTTGCCACCTACACTGGCAACTGACTAATGTAATTGGTTAGTGGGCTGTAGATGGTTAAATTGCTGAATGCAGGGACCTAAAACCCTTGGACTGGGAATCTTTAGCCTAACTGGATAAGCTCACTCAGAATGGAAAGGGTTTGAGAATGAGAAGGTCTTCTACAGAGTCCTCCAAACACAGCTCCTCCAACTTTAACTGACCACTCATTGCTTTCAACTACAAAGTAGAAAAGGGGGAAATGTGGGCAGTGGCTGAGGCTTGAGATCAATCACATGTGCAGGCCTAAAACATGGCCAGTCCCAAGCACACAGGGTGCCCAAAGCCAGCCACACGAACAAGCCGTTCCAGCTCTGAGAATTCAAGGCACCCAGGGTGAGCCAGGTAAACAAGTTGGCAGGCAGAGGGATTTCAGCTGGCACTAACTTTCCAAGGGTACAAACAAACACACTCAGTCACTGGGCAGTTCTTTCTGCCCATCAGGAGAGGTGGCTCCACCTGACCTTGGCTTTGTGCATCTTGACTCTTGTTTTTCTTCATCTTCCACCATCCCCACCTCCGGAGTTTCAAGAGCCATGCTGGACATGTCAGGTAAATATCTTTGAAGCAAGGGGATATATTCTGAGAAGGATTAATGGCAATGTATCTTTTACTTAAATATATTTTAAAAAATATTTTAACATTCACCATATTTTTTTATCACACTTTGTAATGCCCTGTCATAGCTCTAAGTCAAGGTATTTGAGTCCAAACTTGATGTCAATACTTACATTAGTAGCTGTGTGACATTAAGCAAGTTGTTTAACATTTCTGTAGTCCAAGGAGCTCTTTTATAAATCTCTCATATTGTTATGAGGGGCTGCAGGTTTAGCTCAGTGGCACAGTGCCTGCCTGGCACGAGTGAGGTCCTGAGTTCAATTCTAGTACCTCCCCACAAAAAAAAAAAATTAGCGTTGTTATGAGCATTCAATATGTTAGTCCTGAAATATATTTACAACATTGAAAATGCTGTATATATGTTATTATCTCACATACATCATTGCATATATGTTATATCTTGTATGTATTAACTTTTAAGAACTTAACATTTTATGCCTCCTACATTCTGGTGTCCTGCAGGTGATCTAGTTAACACCTGGCACAGCAAGGAACACAAGGCATGTTGACCCAGGTGGTGTTGTAGTCAGGTGTAGCAAAGAGAACAATTACATACAGGACACATAATTTATAGTATTATTTTATGATGGTCACTCAAGGAGCTAAATACAAAGAAAGTGCAGGAAATCTGTCCACAACACTAAAGATCTAGAAAATCCAGAAGAGGGGCTGGCTCTCATAGCAATATCCTGCATGAGTTCAGCTGCAAATCTAGAGCCCATGACAATGGCTTGCGCAAGTCTGTTTCACAAATCTGCACTGAAAGGCCCAACGGTCGGCGGTGGAAGCTAGAAAGTCCATGCCAGCAGGGTGACGGATCTGTGCTGGAGCCAGGAAGTGATGCTCAAAATGAGGACCAGGGCTCCCCCAAAAAGTACCACAGCCATCCTCAGTGACAGTGAGGTCCTGAGCTCCTCCAACAATGACAACAGCCGAGTTCATATCAGGAAGCCAGCGTGACAAGCTTCTCCTGGAGACTAGACAACACACGTCTTTCTCTCCGGAGCCAGGAAGCGATGCTCAAAGTATGGAGTTCCCCCAAAGGGAACTGTAGCCATGCTCAGCAACAAGGCTACAGCCTCTGATGATATCATCCTCTGATAATAACAGTAAAGTTCGTAACAGGGGGTTCAGCATAACAAGCTTCTCCAGGAGACCCAACAGCTCCAAACAACACCACCACTCAGGAGAACCCACGACGCTCCTCTTCCTCTCCAGGTCTCCTTTTTATGCTGGCAGCAGTCCTCAGGTGGGCCTCCACACTCAGCACCATGCTGATTCAGTTTCAGCTGGCGTGCAATCACCAATCACCAATCACCAATTACCAATCCACCTAAATGGTTAATTATCCTAGTACCTTGTCTTTTGTTCTTTCCATCTTCAAAGGATGGGAGCAATTGGCTGCAAAGATGACTGACTCTTCCAATATTATGTCATTAGTTTATTTATTCAACTCAGACTCAACAATAGGGTTGATTATTTTTATACCTCTATATGGTTATAAATCACAATCCTACCAGTATATGGACTGGTATCTTCAGTGTCATCTCCAAGTGTCAATGGCTGCATGCCCTCATTCTTTGGGTTGCAAGTTGATTTCAGTCTCACTTCACAAATTTTGTGAGAAAATCCTAAGTAATTGACAAAATAACTATTAAAACTAATAAATTCTAAAAATAGAATCAACTGTTCATATATGTAACAGGATAGAAGATCAATATACAAAAATCAATTGCTTATTCCAAGTTTCACTGTGAGGTCCCTTTTCTCTCCCCTATACTTGCCCAAAGTCCCCATCTTTCAGGATTCTGCCTAAGTTCTGCTCCTTGGGGAACCCGCACTGCTCCTGCTCCCCTTTCAGTAATGACTGCTGCTCATGCTACTGGATCGGTTTTTTGGCACTTACATTCTAATGGCTACTGTTCTAAATTCTGAAATAAGGCTTGTCTTTGTCTCTCATGAAATCATAATCTAGAGAACAGGGATTTAGCTTTATTTTCATGTTATCCTGTTAGACTCAAAGAAGCTCTCATTAAATACTTACTGAATCACCACGGAATGAATGAATGAGTACCTAAATAAATGTACACACAAATAAATGAATTGGCCCCAAATTCAACCACATGGAGGCTCATCAAAGGCCAAACCCAGAGTCGAAGCCAGCCAGTGACTCATGATGCCCACAGACCACAGCCAGAGCAGAGGCTGAGGCTGGGAACCTGCAGTGTGCGTCCCCCTCCTCTCCGTTTTAGCAGTGATCACAAGAGCCTCACATTCAGAGCGCACACTTTCATGATACCAATCACAAACAGCTGCAAATGTAAGTGTGGCCCCAATTAGGAGCTGTTTGAACTAAACCTTTCTTGGTGTGGGAGTTTCTGCCCCAAACTCTCACACAGCCCTCTGACTCACTGAACTACATCTTTACAAACAATTCCTTCAATGGAGGAAGGGAAATTAAAAGATCCCTTCTCTCAAATAAAATTAACACATCACCATGAACTCTTTCAAGCCTTCCCTATGGCTTAATAATTCCCATTAAGATCTTGGAAGCACAAGCTGACGTGTGCTATCCATTTTCTGTGTAATAGGAAATGCCAGCACACATCTGTGGACTGCAGGGTGCACTCCTATCTCCCTTGGGAGCAGCTCTGAGGCGTTATAAATGAGCCCACTGTGTAATCATGGGGCCGAGAAACCTAGGTTTAAAACATTACACGATCTTATCTACACAGAGAAGAACCAGGAACCTGGTCGGTCCTGGAAGAGCACCAAATAATCTGAGAAATCAAATTAACTTTGAATCACAGGGCTTTCATGAATTCTAAGTGGAATGCAGAGTTTGGAAATAGCATAAGCTCTTGGCAAATGAAGGAAATTTTCACTTATTGAACATACTAAGTTACTAACTTTCTGAGTCAAAACAAGCAAACATACATATTTAGAAAGGAAACCTTTCCTAGTTGGAGTGCTGTGAGAGAGAGAGAAGACTAGATAGGACAGAGAGGAAGGAGCAGTGACGGGAATGTGGAGCTCCTTTCAGTTCTTGGGAGGAAGGGAATCCCAGGAGCAAGGGAACCACGCTGACTTGCTGTGTCCATGGCCTGCAGTGTGAGAGGTTCCTTACCAGTGATGTAACTCACAGATGTATCAGGGAACGGGTACACAGGCCACAGTTAATTTGACCTGAACGGCAGCCTGGTCCAACACAGCTATCTTCACATGACTCGGTGGCCTTGTCCAAGATCTCCTAGAGACCAGCTATGCTAGTGGGGGACTAGCTGACTAATCACGTCTTTCTCTTGGGCAGGGTGATTCAGAGGTAGATCCTTTGGGTCCACAAGAGCAGGATTTTTTGAAAGAGAAAACAAAAAGCCTCATAGCAGCACAGTGGAGAAGAAGAAATAGAAAGATGCCAGCTGCTGGGGCTGGAGGTATAGCTCAGTGGTAGAACCTAGCATGCGTGAGGCTCTGAATTTTTTCTTCTCATTGGGGAAAAAATGATGCCAGCTACTGAACAAGCAATAAGATGGTCACCCTCTAGAGTTGTGTTATTTCTTAGAAGATGTCAGAGTCTCAATGTGGCTGGGCTCCTTAACTGAAGCATCTTGAGCGAGGGACCTTCTTTTCCACCCAAATCACTGACATGTACATTGTAGTACATAATTATTCCTCGTCTAGGGTCTTTGTGGTGTACAGAGGCCATTCAAGTATCTATGTACCTGACAGAAAAAAAATGGTTCATCCAACATTTCCTGTGTTTCTTTCAAGCTCAGACGGAAAAAAAAAAAGACTGAAATCAATCATCCAATTCTTCATCTTTGTCTGATTTGAAATGCAACTATCATCAAAATTAAATTGATAATGGACAAAATGAAAGATTTGAGAAAGGAGAATTGGTATTTGCTAGATATCTAGCAAAGTCAGGAGGGAGTTGTCTACAAATAGTTTCTCCCAAGGGACTAGAATGAAGTGTTCAAAGGATGGCTGCTCAACAATTTTTAGTCAGAATTCGTGACTCCAAGGTTTTAGGTGTTGAAAGGTGAGACTGTGGCAGGCTGGTTTTAATGACCTACATTTTGTCCTAGACTTGGGTCACAAGTTGCCCCCAATTTTTCTTCATGAAGAACATTTGTGCTCAGGGGAGTAAGTGTCATTACCATGAAAGCCAGTGCAGATTTACAGGACAGGAGGGCAGCACGCTGCCCCTGTGTGGACTCCACAAGTCATCACACAGGCATCGCCTTCCCACACCTCTCCATCTGAGTATGTACCTGGGACCTGGAAGCTTAACATCACGTTTGACCTGAAGCTCACACTCTCTTTGAGCTCCAGAGCTTGAACAGGAACGTCTATTAGACGGAGAGAAGAACCACAGGCAGTGTATTAGCAGAGGTACCAGCAGAGGCTACCAAAGCAACAGGAGGAGTGTGTAACTTCATATGTCAGCTTAGAGAAAATAGGGAACGCTTGTGAGGTGCACCAGAGAGCAGGGAAAGCGAAAGTCCCCTCTCACATACAGTGTTTGCCTGTCCAACAAGCACCTGGCTGAGTGCCAGCTGGTGGTGCTGAGACAGGGACACCCAGGTGAATGGGCGGTGTGCACAGGCCTGTGGCTACTGGAGGTGCACTGTACACAGACATCTGGCAGAGTCCCCCAGCAAATCTAAATGATATAGAAGGTATCCAGTCCATGCTAGAGGTGGGGCAACCTCCACCCAGTTTTTTGAAGTATAATTTACGAGTAAAAATAGTGTATATATATATATATATATATATATATATATATATATTTAAGATGTAACACGAGATGCTTTATTATACGTGTGCATTGTGAAATGATTACCACAGCCAAGCTAATTAACACCTCTTCACATAGTTATTTGCATGTGTGTGGTATGAACAAAGATGAGGCTTTTAAAAATAACTAGATTAGCCAGGCGTGGTGGTGCATGCCTGTAATCCCAGCACTTGGGAGGCTGAGGCAGGAGGATCACTGCGAGTTCAAGACCAGCCTGGACTACAAAGTGAGCTCAAGGCTGCCCTGAACCGCATAGTGAGACCCTGTCTCAAAAAGACAGAATAAATAAATAAATAAGAAAAATAAAATAACAAGATTGTATCATATTTTTTTAAAAAGTAAAATTAAAAAAGTGAAAACAAGACTCTGCAATTCAGGATTTGACGTAAACAATGTGAGAAGAGAATGTAAAGAGAGGATCTTTCAAACTCCTTAGCTTTGAGAAATAAAACTGTGGGCTGGGGACATAGCTCAAGACAAGGAGTTCAATTCCCACTACCAGACAGAAAAAAAAAGAGAAATAAAATCGCTCTAGTCTTTATATTCCATTTCGCCTATTTGTTTAAAGGATGATTACAAAAACACTGGGTGGCGATGGTAAAGAATTTCTTTGCCTTTCCAAAGGCCTGTCGTGATAGCGGTGATGGCAGGAAGTGACTCTGAAGTACCAGCACTCTTGATTACCCGCTAGACCCTCCCACCCCTTAGCCCACGGTCACCAGAAAATCAACCCCAGTGGACTTCTCTCCTGAGCCATGAAAACAGCTGTGTGAACACAATTTCAAGTCAGGTCCTGGTCTGGGCTCCCAGACCGTGGCACTCGCGTCTCCATGTGGCCATGTAATCTGGCCATGTTTGAGTCCTGATCGTGCTTTGACAAAAGTCTAGAAGTGGTGATTTTGTAAGAAGTAAAAGGAAGTGTGCCGGATTGAATACTGTCCCCTCAGAATTTATATGTGCCTTGACCCCGAATGTAACCTTGTCTAGAAAGAGGCTCTTTGTTGATGTACTTATTCCAGCTGAGGATACACTGGAGCAGGGTGGACTCTAACCCAGTGACCGCGGTCCTCATAAGAAGACTGCACATGTGCCCACACACACGGAGCAAGGCCGGGTGGAGGAAGACACTGAGGAGTTGCCAAAGCTGGAAGAGGCGAGGCCGAACCCTCTTCAGCACGTCTGCAGCACATGGTGATCACACCCCTTATGGGGAGTCGGTACTCAGGGCACAGCAGCTGTTCTCCTTTCACCCTGCCTCTCCCACCCTCTCCTCTCTCTGTCTCATCATCTTGATCCCTTCCTTTCTGCAAAAGATCTGTCTCCCTATGTCCTATTTTCTGCCTTTTATTTTGTTGTTTATTTATATTTTGGGTTTCTCACATAAGAGGAACCATGTGACATTTAAGCTAGTACGTCGGATTTAACTTATTCACATAACATTATGCTCACAAAATATATTTCTTTTCCTAGAACAACTGGCTTGTCCCTCACAGCAGTCTCACCCCATGAGTGACAGGAACCACGCCTCCTGTATCTGTCTTCTGTTGATGGACACGCTTTCAGGCCTCAGTTAGCATCGCGTGGCTGCTTCACGATGCCTTTGACTCTTTTGGGAAGACGCCCACCACAGCAGGGGAAGAGCCAGGTTAAATGACATTTTTACTGTTCGTTTTCTAAGGAATCTCCGTATTGGTTTCCATAGTGGTTGTACAAATTCTCATTCCCATCAACAATGCAGAATGGTTTCTTTTTCCCAACAGCCTGTGTTCTTATTTGGTTTCTTGATGATGGCCATTCTTTCTAGAGTAAGATAAAATTTCAGCTTTGTTTTAATTTGCATTTCTCTAGTGACCAGAGTTGGTGAACCTTTTTTCAGCTATTTATTGGTCACTTGTACCTCTGAGAAACATCTGTTCATTTCAGTTGCCTTCTCCGTGATTGGGTCTTTATCTGAGGGGGTATATATATATATATATATAGTTCTATATATATATAGTTCATATACTATATATATATATAGTTCTTTATATATTCTAGGGTTAGTTCTCTATCTGATGAATAGCTGGGAAGTTATTTTTCCATTCTCTAGGTTGTCTCTCCACTTCATTAGTTGTTTCTTTTTGCTATAGAGAGAAGCTTTTTAAATTGATATGATCCCATTAGTTTAATCTTGATGTTATTTCTTGCACAATTGGGGTTTTGTTCACAAAGTCCTTGCCTCTAAGCATGACTTCAAGAGTTTTACCTATTTTATCTTCCAGTAGATTAAGTGTTTCTTTTTTACATTTAGATCTTTGATCCATTTTTAGTTGGTGAGAGATACGAGTCTAGATTCAGTCTTCTACATGTTGATAGCCAGTTTTGTCAACACTGCTAATAGAGGCTTCCAACAAATGTTTGTGGCCCCTTTGTCAGAGATCAGATAGCTTGAAGCAGGAGGATTGCCGCAAGTTCGAGGCCAGCCTGGGCTACAAAGTGAGTTCAAGGCCAGCCTGGACTGCATAGTGAAACCTTGTCTCAGAGAGACAAAAAGACGAAAAGACAGAAAAAAAATTAAAAAGATCAAATAGTTGAAGTGCTTGGGGTTGTTTTTCTGCATCCTCTATTCCCTTCCACTGATCCACATGTCTGTTGTTTTGTTTTGTTTTGTTTTGATTTGGTTTTTTGTGCCAGTCAGTACCATGCTGTTTCCAGCTAGCACTGTAGCTTTGAAATAAAACTGATTTCTGGGCCCCTAAACTATTAAAAACAAATGTTTATAGTTTGAAAGCCACCTAGTTGGCGACGCTTTGCTGCAGCTCTCCAAGGAAGCGAATAAAGAGCCTCCCAAAGTATGATAGTTAGATAGTTGATAGTTCATGTCAACTATCACAACATAATGATTACTAGCTTCTCTTTCACTGTCCCGGCTTGACTGGGAGCAACACGATCGCTCAGGTTTTGAGGCATTCTCGTGGTCACGACAGAGAAAAAGCTTACATGCACAGCTGAGGCGGGCCAGGCACTGTGGAGAGTGCACTGCTGAGATCGAAGCCCTTCTCCAGGGACCACACCGTGTGCTCTTTGCGTTTGTGGATTCTGTGTACATATGTTGTTCATTTTCATTACAATTCATTTCAGTATAAAAGGAAACTGCAATTGGTCTGTAATACTGTGTAGTATTGTGTTTCAAATACAAAGTAACCTACTGATGTGTTTAATAATTAGATGACTGGTCTTTTTAGTGCTTTATATGATGCAGAGACCCTTAGCAGAATGTTATAGAGATATTTTTAATGTTCAATGGTATTTGGAGCAAATTTGATTGCAATTTTTGAACAAGCCTGGAATCCATTATAATTTTTTATATAAAATAATGGAAGATAGTTGTGCTCATGCCAAAAATCCACCGCTGGGCACGTTTTCAGGAACAAATTAAATTGATGAGGCAGAGTTCTTGCTGTATTGGCTGGTGAAGATGAGCTACAATAAGCATGAACAAAGCATGTGGCAAACAGTGGGTTCCCTCCCCTCCAACTGAAGTGAGAGCATTGTTACGCAGAGCAGGAACTGCAGCTCCCAATCTCCTACAAGAATGATCATTTTCTTTATTTGTATGATGAATGGTCATTTAGCCCGGAGGACAGAGACATCACTTTATTCAGAAGGAGTTTCCATCTTGGCCTGGCCTTGTGACAAGAAAGTGAGCTGTGCCCGTCATAGAGGGCACTGGGCGTGTGAGCCCAGGGGCCCTGGGTCCCAAGTGCACCAAGCTGAGGCCTTCCTGTGTCTTGCTATGTTGTCTCAGGTCTTGGCTGGCCTCCATCTGGGTCAGAGGAGACCTGCTGCACAGCCTTCTGTGGTCTTCCTTGCCTCTGTTGGCTGCATTAGTGTCCTGGTGGCACAAATGCAGCAGCATAAAGCCACAAAGATGCTATCTGGCAGTCCTAGAGATTGGAAGTCCCAAATGAGTTTTAGGAGCTGCAATCAGATGTCAAAAGTGCTCTTCCTCCTGCAGCCTCCAGAGCAGAAGCCTTCGCTTGCCTTTGCTGCCGCCACGTTGTAGCCACTTGTGCTCCTGGGCTCACGGCTTTTTCCTTTCTCTGCAAAGCTCTGTCACATCTGCTTTGCTCATTATGCTCCACACACTCCTTACAAGAAGCCTCAGGGTCATGATGGGTCCCACTGGGGACTCCAGGGCACCCTTCATCTGAAGGCCCTCACTTGCTCACACCTGCAGACTCTTGCTGTGCAAAGTAACATGTTTACAGGTTCCAAGAATTAGGATGTGGACATCTGGGGGGACATCAGTCCATCTTGCACATCCAGCTAGGGTCTCACCTCCTGCTTTACTGGAAGTCAGGATGCAGCTGCCTCCTCCCCACACGCACCAGGACTGGCACCCCTGCTCACCCCATGCTCTGTGCTCTTCTGAGCCACCTCACCCCACCCTAGACAAGAACAATTTTGTATCTGGTTTGGAGGTGGAAGGACAACTCCTCCCTCCCCAAACATCTTATACAAACCCAGAATCTACTAAGGGTTCCTAAATATTAAGGCTTTTGGAACATGAAAATAAATAATACATAGTCTGTTTCTGCTTTTTGGCCCACTTTCTTTTCCTGAGATTACAGACCAGGGCCAATGATTTGATAAAAAGAGGGAGAAAAGGGGAAAGATAAGGGGATAGAAAAGTCTGTAAATTAATATCTCAAACATAGTACAGCAACATTTGCAAAAGAGACAGAGACTTCCGGAGGCACGTGGTGGGGACTCCCAGAGGAAAGCAGAGTCCAGCTCCTGAGCCCTCCCTCCTGCCTGTGTCTTCTCACCTTGTTTCTACCACAGCCGACATCGCTCAGTTCCTGGAGCACCTAGAGGCCCCTTCAGACCGTGGCCCCAAATCAGTACAGTAGCCTAGGTCATGTTCTTCATAGCTCGCCTGAGACAAAACTTGTACTTAGCACCAAGACACGGAAAAGGAAATAGTCACCCAAAACAGCACGAAAAATATGAAGACTCCCTCAGACAGTCAAACCCAGGAGACTCCCTGCTGGCCAGGACTGCGATAGCCAGCCACACAGTGTGCCTGGTCTTCTTCCTTCCCTCCCACCCCACCGCCAACCTTGTCCACACCCCAGGATGGGAGTCACATTATTCTCCAACACAGAGCAGAAAACCAGATAACGCTGCTTTTCCTGGGCCTAAGTTTGATGAAGCCACTTCCTTAGGTCTGCCATCCACCCTGCCTCCCCTCCCCGAAGCAGCACTGCCACGAAGGACGAACTGATGTGCTCAGCCTCACGGTACCAGGTCATCAACTCTATCTGCAGGACGCTGCCACCCCGGGAAATTTACATTTTTATCCAGAGATAAACACACACAACACATACTTTTACAACATAAAAGTACCTCAAGAATGGGAAAACTATATTTTCTCTATGCAATTACATAGCTAGGCAGCAGGAAAGTAAAATTTTCAATGTTGCAATGATGCAACCATAATTTGTTTTTAAAAAAGTTTATTTAAAGAAAAAACAAAACAGAAAAAGAGTAGAAACAATACATAATTTCAAAAAAAATAAACAGTAAGAAATCACTAGTTGATAAATTACATGTTGTCTTCTTAGAAATAGTTGTTCAAGTTACAAAAGTAAAGCAATACAAAGTGGACATTTAAACAGTGAGAATGCAAACAGTTCTGTTCAACTATCCAACAAAAACTTAGTAATATGGTCATGAATTCTACACACTTAAACATACATGCAGTTATATCCTTTAGAGAACTTTCTTTTCCTCTCTTTTTTTTAATTTTTATTTTAAAGAGAATAAAACCAAAGAGGACAGAACAAAGCAGATCAGACCAGAACAATATAAGCAACACAATACTTTGCAACAAGACAACCGGACATTAACAGTAGCTGCCATAATGTCTCTTTCTTTGTAATAGTTGAGCACACAATAATGTTATGCTTGATACAATAACATCAAGCATAACACAATAGTATAAAACCATTCAAGAGAATGAAAGAATTACAGGGCATTCTGAACCAAATAACAGAAAATGATCAATGGCTACTATAATATCTAATTTCCATAAAAAGTTTGTTTATACTATCACATATATTAAAATCCCAGTAAGACACAACATGATAGAACTGATGGTAATAGAAGAATAAAAACATGATAGGACTTCAAAACAAGACAATATTAAATCAGCAATGGTTGCCATAATGTTTTGTTTTCTTCAAAACAGCTGTTCATACCATCACACATAATAAAGTCAAACAGAACAGAATAAAACCTTTCCAACTGATGAATGAAAACATTGAAAGGCTTCAAAGCTATGAGATGCAGAATCATGATTACCATACAATCTTATATACTCCTACCAACACTCATAATAGGGAGACAATATGATATTTACACATGTGAGTTTGGTTTCTTTCACTTATGAGTATGGTCTCAAGTTGTGTCCATTTATTTATAAATATCTTAACATGATCATTTTTTATAGCTCAGTAGTACTCCATTGTATAAAAATACCACAACCTTTTTTTACCAATTCCTCATTTGATGGGGCATTTAGATTGTTTCCAGGATCTAGCTATTACAAATTGTGCTGCTATAAAACATGGGTGCACATATATCACTGTGGTATGATGTTTTCAGTTCTTCTGGGAATATGCCTAGAAGTGGAATAGCTGGGTCAAATGGGACTTCCATACCCAGCTTTTTGAGGAATCTCCAGACTGACCTCCACAGTGGTTGCACCAGTCTACATTCCCACCAACAGTGCAGAAGAGTTCCTTTTTCCCCACAGCCTCTCCAGCATTTGTTGTTGGTAGTTTTTTTCATCCTGGCCATTCTTTCTGGAGTGAGATGGAATCTCAGTGTGGTTTTAATTTGCATTTCTCTAATGACTAATGATGATGAACATTTTTTCATGTATTTATTTGCCATTTGTATTTCTTCATCTGAGCACACTGGATGCCCATTTTTGGATTGGGTCTTTGAATTTTGAGGGTCTGATATTTTTTAATTCTTTCTAAGTTCTAGACAGAAGTCCTTTGTCTGAGAGACAGTTCACTAAGATTTTTTCCCAGTTTGTGGGTTTTCTTTTCACTCTGCTGGAGATTCCTTTTGACATGCAGAAACTCTTTAATAAGATGTGATCCCAGTTATTGATTCTGGGAAGTATTTCCTGTGTAGTTTGATTCTTATTCATGAATTCTCTACCTACCCCTATGTTTTCAAGATTTTTACCGACTTTGTCTTTCAACAGATTTAGTGTTTCTGTTTTAATATTTAGATCTTTGATCCATTTAGATTTTAGTTTAGTACATGGTGATAGGCATGGGTCTAGTTTTAGTTTCCAGCATATGGATAGCCAATTTTTCCAGCACCATTTATTAAAAAGACCATTGTTCTTCCATCGAACATGTTTGGTCCCTTTATCAAAGATAAGGTGGTCGAGTGAAGTTGTGGTTGTGGGTATATCTTCCAATCTATTCCATTGATCTTCAGGTCTGTTTTTATTCCAGTACCATGTTGATTTTATTACAGTAGCTTTGTAGTATAATTTCAAGTCAGAGATTGTGATGCCTCCTGCCTTGTCTTTGTTGCTTAGAATTGCCTTTGCTATTCTAGGTCTCTTCTGGTTCCAGATGAACTTTAGGGAGTGATTTCTCTAGATCTATGAGGTATTCTTGTGGTATTTTGATTGGGATTGCATTGATCCCTGGGTGTGTTGGGAATCACCTCATGCACCCTCAGGTCCTGGGACTGAATGAAGGTTGCTGAGCTTGGCCCAACCAGGCATGCAGAACCTCCCAAGCCCAGTCCAGTGTTTCAGGGAGTTGGGAAGGAACTCAACCCCTGGGAGCGCTGGTCTCAAACTTTCCCCGAGCCAGCACCAATGGGCTGAAAGTCCCCCTGCGCGGTCTGGCCTCCTGGACTGAAAGAAGGCCACTAGGCGTGGTGCACTGAGGCCGGCAAAACCTCTGGAGCCCAGTCCAATGTCCTAGAGAGCTGAGCAGGAACTCCTTTTCCTCTCTTTTTTACAGTAGCAATTACATATTTGGGGTTTTATTACTCCTGCAGTTCTTATTACTTTTTACACTAGAGACACAATGTGACATTTATAAATATGATTCTTCTTTATTTCACTAATGAAGGTAGCTTCAAGTTGTCTCCATTTGCCTATGAAGGCCTCAAGATCATCCTTTTTTTAGATGAATAATATTTCATTGTATGAAAATACCACATCTTTTTCATCCACTCTGCAGTTGACAGGCATTTTAGTTGTTTCTAAGATTTAGCTATTACAAATTGTGCTGCTATAAACATAGATGCACATATATCACTGTGATATGACCTTTTCAATTTTTCTGGGAAAATACTCAGGAGGGGAATAGCTGGGTTGAATGGAACTTCCAGTCCTAGTCTTTTGAAGAATCTCCATACAGATTTCCACAGTGGTTGCACCATTTTGCACTCTCACCAACAGTGGAGAAGTATTCCTTTTTCCCTGCAGCCTCACCAACATTTGTTATCAGTTGATTTCTTGATGGCAGCCATTCTGTCCGGGGTGCAATGAAATCTCAATGCTGTTTTAACTTGCACTTCTTCAATGACCAGTAATGGTGAATATTTCTTCATGTATTTATTTGCCATTTGTATATCTTCATCTGAGAACTGTGTGTTCATCTCTGATGCTCATTTTTGGAGAGGGCCTTTGAATTTGGGGGCCTTGATGTTTCAGTTCTTTATATGTTCTGGATATAAGTCCTTTGTCTAAGGGGTTGCTAGCTAAAATTCTTTCCCATTCTGTGGGTTTTCTTTTCAATTTGTTGGTGATTTCTTTTGAAGTACAAAAACTTTTCAGTAATATGAGATCCCAGTTGTTGATTCTTTGAAGTATTTCCCATGCAGTTTGCATTTTATTCATGAATTCTCTCCCTACACCTATGACTCCAAGATTTTTACCTACTTTGTCTTCCAGTAGATTTAGTGTGCAACATATAATTTGAAGAAAGGAAATATAGTCTCCTTTTTAAAAAAAATGAAGTACAGAAGCAAAGAAGTTCAAAACTGAGCAAAGGACTTCAGTAGACATTTCTCCAAAGAAGATATACAGACAGCGACAAGTACAAGAGAGGGGCAGAAATGGGTCGCTAGGGAGTCAGGAACCTTAGCGCGATTCGGCTTCACAGCTCAAGGGTGGCAGTAATTAAACACATGCATGACTGAAATGAACAAGTGATGAGGGCGAGGAACTGGCAAGATAAAACCTCTTGCACACCTTGGTGGAGATATAAAAGGGTATAGTTACTGAGGAAAAGATTTGGGTAGCTCCTCAGAAAGTTCAACAGAGTTGCTATATGACCACAGTCATGCCTTACTTATTTTAACAAAAACAAAACGTATCGAGGACCTGATTGTTACAACTCCACTCCTAGGTTTATATTCACAAGAACTGAAAACTGGTACTCAAACGAATACTTGCATATGAACATCCTTAGAAGTTTTGTTAAGAATAACCAAAAGTGGAAACAATCCAAATATTCACCAATAGATAAAGAAACTGATACATGTGTAAAATGGAATTTATCACTCAAAAGCAATGATGTACTAATACATGCTATATAATGTGGATGAACCTTGAAAACACTGTACTAAGCGAAAAAACCTGGACGAAAAGGTCATTCACTCCAGCAGGTTAAACTCCCTGTGAGCCTCAGTTTCCTCATCTGTAAAGCAAGACAGGACTTGTACCACACACTTTGTAGGAAGACTGTAGGAACAAAATGAAGTAGTGTTTGACATACAGAGCATTTATATCATGTAAAGTATTATAAATGTATACTTAGTAAGAAAACCGACAGCTTCCTTTCCTATTTTTTCAGTGTTCAAGAAATGGTAAATGTATTTACAGCTTTTCATTTTAGTTTACATAATGTAAGCAAATAGAAGAGATACTTTAAAAAATTATTTTTTCCAAATCCATTTTATTTCAAAGAGAAAAAGAAAGACAAAAAAACTAAAACAAAATTTCAAAATATATCAATCGGGGGCAACAATCTGTGGTGCATTGTCATCCCCAAATTATTCACCCAGAGCACAAGACATCTGCATTCAGCTATTTGAACAATACCAGCACATATCTTTCTCTTCAGTGAACTTGGAGAAATCAGTAGTATAACTATCTTAACCGTTTTTTATATACATATAACATACACATACATATACACATACACATATACATATGTTTCTTTCAGCTTCTCACACTAATGAGAAAATGCAATGTTTACACATATGTGTCTGATTTATTTCACTAATGAATATGGTCTCAAATTCATCCATTTACCTATGTCTCCAGTTTATCCTGCTTTACGGCTGAGTAGTACTCCATTGTATAAAAATACTACATGATTATATCCATACCTCAGTCGATGGGCATTTGGGTTGTTTCCAAGATCTGGCTATTACAAATTGTGCTGCTAAAAACCTGTGTGCAGATATATTGCTGTGGTATGATGTTTTTAATTCTTTGAGGGAGATATCCAGAAGAGTAATAGCTGGGTTGAATGGAACCTCTAGTCCTAGTTTTTTTAAGAATCTCCACACTGATTTCCACTGATAATAGCCATTCTTTCTGGGGTGAGAAGGAATCTCAGTGTTGTTTTAATTTGCATCTCTCAAATGACCAGTGGTGTTGAACATTTTTCACTTATTTATTTGCTGTTTGTATTTCTTCATCTCAGAAGTGTGTAGTCATCTCAAATGTCCATTTTCACATAGGGCCTTTAAATCTGGGAGGAGTTCTTTATATGTTCTCAATAGTAATCCTTTGTCTGAGGTACAGCTGGAAAATGTTTTCTCCCATGTTGTAGGTTGTCTCTTCATTCTGTTGGTGGTTTCTCTTGCTGTGCAAAAGCTTTTCAATAGGGTGAGATACCAGTTGTTGATTTTTTGTAATAGTTCCTGTGTGATCAGGGTTGTGTTCATAAAGTCTTTGCCTACACCAATGTCTTCAAGTGTTTTACCTATTCCATCTTCCAGCAAAAATTTAATGTTTCTGTTTTAATATTAAGATCTTTGATCCATTCTGATTTTACCTTGGTACATAGTGAAAAATATGGGTCCAATTTTAAACTTTGGCATGTGTAGAGCCAGTGTATCCAGTACCATTTATTGAGGAGGCTATCTTTCTTCCAGTGAATGTGTTTGGCACCTTTGTCAAAGATAAGGCGGCTTAGTGTGTCTAGAGTTGTTTCTGTATCATCTAATCTATGCCATTGATATTCAGGTTTGTTTTTTTGGTCAGTACTATGCTGTTTTTATCATAGTAGCTTTATAATATAATTTCAAGTGAGGGATTGTGATGCCCCTGTCTTGTCTTTGTTGCCCAGGATTGCCTTTGCTATCCTAGTTCTCTTCTGGTTCCAGATGAATTTTAGGATTGTTTTCTCTAATTCTGTAAGCTATATTATTGGAATTTTGATTGGGAATGCATTGAATCTGTATAAAAATTTTGGAAGTATGGTCATTATCACTATAGTGGTTCTTCCTCACCAACAGCATGGGATATCTCTTCATTTTCAAATATCTTGTTTAATCTTTTTCAGAGCACTGTAGTTTTCATTGTAGAGGGCTTTTATATCCTTCATTAGATTGATTCTTAGGCTCTTTCTTTCTTTCTTTCCTTTTCTTTCTTCTTTCTTTCTTTCTTTCTTTCTTTTTCTTCTTTCTTTCTTTCTTGAAGCTATTGTAAAAGGTATTGTTTCCCGGATTTCTTTCAGTGAGTTTGTTACAGGAAGGCTATTGATTTTTGAGTGTTGACTTTCCAGCTACACTGCTCAATTTGCTTATTAACTCTAAAAGTCTTTTGGTGGAGTTTTTGGGGTTTTCTAAATAGAGTACCATGTCCTCTGCAAACACCTTCTTCTTTGCCTATCTTTAGTTCTTTTATTTCTTTCTCTTTAATTGCTCCAGCTAAAGCTTCCAGAACTATGTTGAATAAGAGTGGAGACAGTGGACACCCTTGTCTTGTTTCTGATTTTAGAGTGAAAGCTTTCAGTTTTTGTGCATCTAGTATGATGTTGGCTGTTGGTTTGTCATAGATAGCTTTTATCAGATTGAGATAAAGAATATTTATTCCAATTTTCTGTAGAGTTTTTACCATGAATGGGTGCTGGACTTTTTCAAAAGCTTTTCCTGCATCTATTGAGATAATTATATTATTTTTGTCCTTGGCTATGTTAATATGGTATATTACATTTATGAATTTACATATTTTGAACCATCTCTGCATCCCTGGGATGAATTCCACTTGATTATGGTGTATAATCTTCGTGACAATTTGCTACAATCTGTTTGCCAGTATCTTATGGAGCATTTTTGCATCAATGTTCATTAGGGAAATTGGCCTGTAATTCTCTTTCTTAGTTGGGTCTTTTTCTGGTTCTTGTATGAGAGTAATGCTTGCTTCCACAAATGAATTTGGAAGGATTACTTCTCTTTCAATTTCTTTAAAGAGTTTGAGAAGTAGTGGTGTTATGTCTTCTCTAAATTTCTTGTAGAATTCATCAGTGAATCCATCAGGGCCTGGGCTTTTATTTGTTGATAAATTTTTAATAACATCTTCAATTTCATTTATTGATATTGGGTTACTTAGGATTTTTATATCTTTTTGATTCAGCTTTGGTAATTCATATGTATCTAGAAATCTGTCCATTTCTTCTGTATTTTCCATCTTATTAGAACACAAGTTTTCAAAGTAGGTATAGATGACTTTCTGGATTTCTACAGGGTCTGTTGTGATTTCATCCTTTTCATTCCTAATTCCATGGATTTGAGTCTTTTCTTTCCTTTTTTTGATAAGGTTGACTAAGGGTTTGTCAATTTTATTTAATCTTTCAAAGAAACAACTCTTCAATTCATTGATTCTTTGTATTTTTTTAGTCTCCAATGTGTTAATTTCTCCTCTAATCTTTATAATTTCTCCCTCATATGAGCTTTTGGCTTAGCCTACTCTTCTTTTTCTAGAAGTTTGAGGCTCAACATTAAATTGTTTATATGCATTTGCTCTGTGTCCTGATATGGGTATTTACTGCTATAAATATCCCCCTAAAGACTGCTTTCATCATGTCCCTCAAGTTCTGGGTTGTACTGTCATTATCATTCAACTGTAAAAACTATGAAATTTCTTCTTTAATTTCATCTGTGACCCATTGGTTGCTCAGTAGGATGCTATTTAAATTCCATGGGTTTATGAAGTTCTTGTGATTTCCTTTGCATGGATTTCCAATTTCATTGCACTGTGGTCTGATGTTATTTGTGGGATAATCTGAATTCCTTTGCATTTACTTCGGCATGTTCTATAAGTCAGTATATGGTTTATTTTAGAGAATGCTTGTATGCAGCTGAGAAGAATTTGTATTCTGATGTTGTAAGGTGGAACACTCAAGGGGCCAGGGGTTTAGCTCAGCGGTGTAAGTGCCTGCTTGGCAAATATGAGGTCGTGAGTTCTATCCCTGTCACTAGAAAAAAAAGAAAAAAAAAAGGTGGAACATTCTATAGACAACTAAGTCCATTTGTTCCAAAGTTTGATTTTGCTCTAATATTTTATTATTTATTTTTTTGTCTAGTTGATCTGTCTTTTTGTGACAGTAGGATATTAGGTCTCCTAATACAATTGTATTAAGGCTTATTTGATTTTTCATCCATTAGTAATTGTTTTATTTTATTGTGTACTAATATTTGTTGCATATATATTTATGAGTTTTATCTCTTCCTCTTGGATTGTTCCATTTACCAGGATGTAGTGACCTTCTTTATCTCTCGTAAACAGTCTTGGCTTGAAATTCCTTTTGTCTTCAAATAGAATAGTTAACCCTGCTTTTTTCTGGGTTCCTGTCACATGGAGTGATGTTTTCTTTTCTTTTCTTTTTTTCTTTTCTTTTAAAAGGGAGTAAAATTAAACACAACAAAACAGAACAGAATGGGACATAAGAAAGCACAAATTTCAAAGCTAGACAGTCAGAGATCTTCACTATCTGTCATATTGTCTCTTGTTTTCTTCCAAATGGTTGTCTTTATCTTTGCGTGTGGGGAGCTCATATACTAAATAACATAGTCAATCTTTTCACAAGATGTGTAGTTCACTGGCTCCCACTTGACTTGCTAAGCAGGGGGGAGGGGGAGGGGAGACATGGGATGGGGGACAGGATGACATGAGATGTCTGATTCTTAGCCCACATGCCGGCAGGATCACAGCCACCCCCCCAGAGATTGAAGGAGCTCCTTGTTCTCCTGGCACCCCAAGTCAACCACATGGTGCAAGTCCGAGGCACCAGGGTCTCTCCCCTGCAGGCCCCCCAAGGTCCGCCATACTCACTGCTATTTCTTTGTGATGAATTGACCATTCCATTTCCAAAGTTCTGAACCGGCCAACAGACCACAGAAAGAATTCTCTTTAGGCTCCTGTTTGAAACCAGCAGCTACAGCAATCTGCTGGCCTTGCTTCAGGGCCACTGGAGTGATGTTTTCTATCCTTTGACTTTCAATCTGTTTCCTTTGACTATCCTTTGAAGATTGATTCTTTCAATTTATCCTTTGACTTTCAATTAATGTGTTTTCTTGATGCAGCATATTGTTGAATCTTGCTTCTTGATCCATTCTGTGTCTTTTGATTGGTGAACTGAGACCATTAACATTGATGGTTACAACTGATACGTACTGACTTATCCTTGTCATGTTATTTTCCTGTGGTTGGCACCCCCTCATTTTTCTGCCTCTCTAATTGTTTTATTTCCCTGGTGGATTACTTCTGTTGGGGTTCATGGAGCTGTAGCCCTTATTATCTCTTTCTAGAATGTCCTTCAGAATGTTTTGGAGTGCTAGTTTGATGGCCATAAATTTTCTCAGATGTTCTTTGTCATGGAAGTATCTTATTTCTCCATCAGTTCTGAAAGATAGCTTTGCAGTGTACATCAATCTGGGTTGAAAGTTGTTTTCCTTTAGAACTTGGAGTACTTTGCTCCAAACTCTCCTTTACTTAAGCATTTGTGCTGAGAAGTCAGCTATAATTCTGATGGGCTTTCTTTTATGGTGATTTGTTTCTTTTCTCTAACAGCTTTTAGGATTCTCTTTTTGTGTTGAATTTCTGGAATCTTGACTATGATATGCCTGGCTGTAATTTTTTTGATCATTGCTAACTGGATTTCTATGTGCCTTGTCTTTCTTTCTTTCTTTCTTTCTTTCTTTCTTTCTTTTTCTTTCTTTCTTTCTTTCTTTCTTTCTTTCTTTTTCATTTCTTTCTTTCTGTCAAATTCTTTTTATTTACCAAGAAAGTTTTCTGTCATGATGTCTGTGGATATTTTTTAATGTTATTTGTGTTATATCTTGCTTTTCTCATTGACTCCAATCAATCCTAATTTATTCTTCTTTGTCTCTTCGAGTGGCTGCTCTATTGATTTCTCAAGATCCCTTGCTATTTTTGAGAAATCTTTCTTTTCCTGGTCACTAACTGCAGGCCTGTTTTCAATATCTGAGATTCTGTCCTCACATTGGCCTAATCTGCTTCAAATACTTTCAGTGGAGTTTTTATTTTCCTGAATATCTGCTTGAATCTGTCTTATGGAGTCCATTTCTTTCCTATGTTGAGCTTCCCTAAGGTTCTTCAGCTTATCTATTTTTTTGGTTTCTGTTCTAATCTTGCTAAACATGGTGTGTATTTTGGTAATCTCTGTAGTTACCTGAGAGATATTTTTTAAATTTCAGTTTTTCCAGAGCCTCATTCAATTGTTTTGTTGTTATTGCTTCAGAGAGGCCAGAGGGAGGGGAGGTGCTTTTTGGATTGTCCCACCATGTTGGCCCCTGGATTTGCCTTTGGTGAACTGGATATCTGGGGTTGTGTTTTGCTTAAGCGTCTTCTGATTTTATTTTCTCTCTTTTTTTAGTTTAATTCCTGGGGTGATGCTTGTAAGCTACCTATGATGGATTGGTTTATTGGTAGTATTTAGGATCCTTATGTGATGATTACTCCTTTGAGGTATCTTCCAGGTGCAGATGATTTTTGGGTTTTGAATCTGTTGGAAGGTCTTACCTCTTCATTTTGTTGGAGATGAAAGTTGTTGCTAGTTAGGTCTAGTCCCAGGTTTTTGGCACTGTGCCACCATATTTTCTGTGACCCTTAGTTAATCTCAGTCATAGAATACCAGGACCAATAGCTGTTTAGAACAATTACATCAATTTTGGCTATAGTGGTACCAACAGCATCAAACACAGTCTAGAATACGACAAACTGAGCTAACCCTTAATTTGCAAATTTTAACCATGATTTGTGGTTATATAAAAAAGTGTCAATTTTTCCCTCAAAGGTTAAAGTTTAAAATGGATTAATGAGAAAATAGAGAAGCAGAAGAAGAGAAAGAGGTTCAAAGTAATGTTGGAGGACAAATGGAGATAACACCAAGTTGGGGAAACTAGTGCAGAAGACTGAAAGAAAAGAGAGATGGAAGAGATAAAAGGAAGAACAGAACCACACCCACAAAGAGGTTAGGAAACACTTTCACACTCATATAAAAAAATGAAGGAGATATTGTCTGGTCTTGAAGACCTGAAACACCCTCCTCGTCCTGCTCAGATCAATTTCATACTATGTTGTTTCATGCGAATTCCCTGTATGTAACAATATGGACAACTATTTGGAAGAAAACAAGAGTCAATACGATAGAGAGTGACTATTTCTGATTGTCTAGTTTTGAAATTTATGTCTCTTACATTGCTTTCTTGTGATCCACTTTGTTCTGTTTTGTTGTGTTTAATTTTACCCTTTTGTTGTATATTTGAGTGGGTAAGATGGATGACCATATTGCTGTTTTTGTCAGATCGTGGATCAGAACTGTTAACAGTCTCACTGTTTGAATGTCTACTTTACATGTTTTAACTTTGTAATTTGAACAACTATTTCCAAGAAGTCAGTATGTAATTTGTCAAGTAATAATTTCCTAGGGTTTTTTTTGTTGTTGTTCTTTTCCTTTTTTCCTTGGAATTCTGTATTGTTGCTATCCTTTATTCTGTTTTGTTCTTCTGTTTTGTTTTTTTTCTCTTTAAATAAAATTTTTTAAAAAATGAAGGAGAAAGAAAAAAAAAGGAAAAGAGAAAGAAAAACAAACAATCCACTTCCAGGATTCTCTCTGGGTTCACTAGTAGACAAACTGTGGAGACAGAGTCCCAAATCATGCCGATCTATCCCAGCAATTCAGCAGTTGCTCTTTGGCAGAGTAGTGGATAATCTCAGCAGGCCTGTCCCAAGACCAGACTCACTGGGCTTGCCAGAGTCCAAGCACTTTCCTCTGGTCTGTACCCAGCTCGGAGCTGCTAGAGGAAACCAGCAGCAGTTCTGGGTTCCCAGCGAGCTCAGCAGGCCCATCTTCAAGATGGGTCCCAGCTAATTGTTCTCTCCCATGGAAGGACTAAAACCTTGGCACTCACCGCCAGGCAGTGCAGTCCTCCACATCCGCAGCTCCCCTCCACTGCTGCATCTCTCCTCAGAGGCCTCCAGGGTTGCCAGCTTCACCCTTGCTGTGACTGTGTGTCACAGGTTCAGACAGCTCCTCTGGCCAGTGAGTCCCATCTCAAGTGAAGGCGCTGCTGGCTACCGCCACCTCTTCCTTGAAATCTTTCTTTTCACTCTCTCTGTGGGCTTTAATTCACATTCAGCTCCTTCCTGTGTCCGGGGGACCCAGTTCCTTCCTTCCTGTCTTCCTCACGATGCTATCTTCCAGCATCTAGATGGTGACTCTCAGAGACGCTGCTTTCTCCACTGCTCACCACTATGCCATCTTCCCAGAAGGCTTGATACTTTTTGTTAAAATAAGAAGGCAACATTTTAAAAATGTACTTTATGATATGACGTCTCATTATAAAAGTGACATTAGAGAAGAAAGATAACATACACATCACACCTTTATAGACAGGTGACAGAAGAATAAGTCATTTTATGTGCCCAATGGGCACAAGTGACACATTGATATTTGTGATACATCAGTCATTCTCGAAGCATATTTTACTGTGTTTTCAATAAAGTAAGATAAAAGTACTGGGGAAAGGGTTTAAAGGCATCTTTAGTTTAAGAAAACATGTACAGGAGTTCACAGTTGCAATGGATTAATGTGTGATTATACTGTGAGCAAATAATGCCCCTCCATCAGGATAGGGAGAAATTTGACCTAAAATATAACAGAAAAATCATCTACATATTAAAGGACTTGGGAAATACTACCAGAAGATTCTCATTCTCTGTCTTTCTCTTCCTCCCTTTTCTCTCTTCCCCCACCAGCAGTCTCAAAGAAACTGAGTCATAAACAAGTGAAGTCTGATGAAACAATTAGGATTTTATACAATATTTATGAGGCTGGTAAGTAGTTACTCTTCTCTGACTTTGTATCTCTAGCTATATCTCCCAACTATGCTAGCTGATAATTTCTTGAAACATCTTAATAGTAAAATATAAGAATGCTGAGGATTTTGTGAGTTTTTGTAACAGGTTTTGTAAGTTTTATTCATAATAAGTACAAACTATTACAATATAACTCTTTTCCTTATAATGCTATAATCATTTCATGTCACTGTGAAGTTCTGGCCATCTAATAAGAAAGGCAAAATCATTTGTTTTATACGTGATTAAATGGTAAAATGATTACATGGTAAAATCATTTATTTTATATTATTTAGCAACTAGCAATAAAATCCTTCAACACAAACTAGACAGCTGCACTTGTTATGAATTTCAGTCAAGATTATTATAGCTCAGCCGGGCTGGATTATGCTATTGTTGTTATACTGGCTCAGTTTTAATACTAAACACACTGTAGGCACCCTACAGCTGCAAATGTACCAGCCCCTCAAATGCTGTAGGTCCATCACGATTTTGGAGAGGGGAGCCAGGCCCCAAGCGCAGTTCCAGATAACCAAGGACCTCCTGGAGTTCCAGGTAACCAAGGGTACCTCATAAACTTCATGCCTTGAGTTGTTAGGTATATATATATGGTATATATATGGTATATATATATGTGTAGTTCATCTTCCCATTTTTAATTAAGAGCTATATGAATCAAGAAGATTGCTGATGAATAAAGGGAATGTAACACTTTAGTTAATACTATTTTAAAAAATATAACAATTCTCTTGGTCTTTTCAAACTATTAAAATAGTTGACAGGCCCTTATTACTATGTCCAAGAAATTCTATGCATCATTAACTTGAGCTGTAAACAGAAAAGATCTTACATTATTAAGTATTTGTGATGTGCTAGATTCCACCACAAACTATGTTACATATGTAATTTTGGTGTGTGTATACTCATTTTACTCTCACTAAAATCTTGTGAAGAAGATTTTATCACCTTAATGCATGTCTAAAAAATAAATGGGTAGCACAGCTGGTACGTCAAGTTGGGGCTCACTCTTGACTTCAAGAGAAAGCCTTGAAAACCCAGATTAATGAGATAACAAGCAGCAGAGCATAGCAACATAAACCAAACTCCTTGACTTTGCAAGAGAAAACCAGAAAGAATCCTGAATTTCAGGGTTGACGAATACTTTTCTCACAAGCACTTGGCAAGCGTCTTGCTTTGCACTATGTGACTGGGGCAGCCCTGGCCCTGCCCTCATGGAGCTTACTCTGGAAGTTCTTCTAAGACATTGAACTGGGGGTTGTGGAAGTAACAGTAAAAACATACTGCTTCTCACAGACTCCCAAGGTGATGGCGAGGAAGGCAAACATAGTCTCGTAATGGGAGCAAACAATCAGTTTAACAGGAGGCCTTTGATCCAGCAGCAGGGACAGGGCATCCCCCAAGTATAAGGCACTTTCCTGAAGCTTCCTTTTCATCAGCTGTTCCAATTCTTCACGCATTTCCTGTTTCACACACACAGGCATCTCCTAAGGGAGACGTGCATTTCTGTTGAAAAATCACAGGTATTTAAAGATTTCATTGCTTTTCCTGAAAGTGGTGAGGAGATAAGAGATTCTTCCACATGGAGCGCCTCGCCAGGCTTGAGGACAGGAGGGCGGAGTGCTGCAGACCAGATGACATGCAGGCAGTGACCACAGAATTGGAGCATTCAGGTCGTGTCTCCCTCCAATGCATCTAACTGTGGAAACTCAATCAGGTCCAGAAATGAACCAATTTCCTTTGCCTGTGTCCTTAAATTTGATGAATAGGGCCTTTGCTTAGAGCTACTGAAGCCGCTATTCATCTCAGTTAGTTGCTAAATAAAACGTTGTTCTTGGATGTAATTCTGGCGAATATAACTTTGGAGATTTTTTTGTTTAACTATGTAAGTCCAAATTATTCCCCAAGTGGTTCTGCATTTAAGCTATTTTTGTCCCACATGCTCCATATTTTTTTCCACATTAGACTAGAATCCTAGAAGACCACGTTTTCTTGTTGACTGAGAAGTCTTAGCACAAGTGAAACTGCTGTAGTCATCGTTACACAGACTTACTCTTCTAGTCAGTGCAATTTGATAATTGAGGGACAGCTCTGAACTTTCAGACACACAAAATTTAAAGTAAGGAAGAAAGACAAAGCTTAAATAAATAAGCTTGTTTCTAATAAGAAAAGTCATACTACAGAGTACTATATGCTATAGAGTAATACCAACTATAAAGCTATGGTATTTTTGCTCCCTCTGGGTTAGGTATTATCATTTCACTTCGCTCTAAGTGGTAACTGAAGATTTAGTTTTCTTTTCTTTTTTGTCTTTTACTGTTCTTTACACCGATGTTCAAGAAGTTCCCAGCTTCAGATGCTTTGTCTTCACACACAATCTAGGCAACTCAGTTTTCTTACCCAATGATCCATCTGCCTCACCTCCGCCATCCTCTCAGTATAGCTGCAGTGCAGTTTTAGATTAAATACATTCAGCAATACACACTGTTTCTGCTAAGAGTAATAATTGTCTTGATTTTTCATGTGCTCACTTGCTGTGCTTAGCTGCTCCCCACCCCGCCTTGTCTTCTTCCTCATTTTGAGGTGTCAGGAATTAAACCCAGGGCCCTGTGCATGCAAAGCACACTGCGCCTCTGAGCGATGCCCATGGCCCTCCAAGGCCTTTTAAGATGTCTCCTTCAGACAGATCTCAGGCAACCTGTCACATACTTCCGTGCCAAGCTCCCTGATTTTGCTAGGTGCGGCTTCCTCTTTGCAGGTTCATTTTCTCCCTCGCTTTGGTGAGGCGGAGCCCCCAGGAACTTCCCGAGAAAGATCGGGAAGGTAAACTTCAACGTCCACGTCTCGCGTGACTCATTTTGTTTTCCCTTTTCTGTAACTTATACAATCTTATTATTTTGAAAATTTAAGTTGACATGCTCTGGTGTGGGTCACTTTTAATTTATGGTACTGGACACATAATGGGTCCATTCAGCTGAGATTCATGATCTTCAGTTGGGGATTTTTTCTTTGTTTAGTTCTGGGAATTTAAAAAAAAAAATATTTTATGATGTTTTCTTTCCCTTATTTTTCTGTGTTCTCTTTAAAACAAGGATGAAAACAAAAAACTCTTCTATTCTGAAAACTACTATATTAGTCATCTAATTTTATTATATTTTGTCTCCTACTTTCCATTTTTTAAACTTATTTTCTGATTCATTCAACTTTCTTTTTTAGCATTTCTAATTGCAATGCTAAAAATATATCTGCCATTATATTTACAATTTCTAAAAATTACTTTCCTGCACTTTGGAAGTGCCTGAAAGTGTCTTGTTTTATTTGTCTCTGCACTTCATTCTCTGTTTCTTTGCGTTTCTCCAGGTTGCTTTTGCTCCTGTTCCTTTGTTTTGGCCTCTAGCTTGTGGGTGGGCAGCACCCCTCACATAGCTCCTAGCGCTCCTCTGCCTACTAATCCTTAAGGCGGGGAACTAGACAGCTGACTGGAAGTTCTGAGGTGTTAATTTGGGCTTACCTCTGCTGAACTTCACTATATAGTGATCTGGCTGGGTTGTTTTGGGGGGTGCTTCTGGTATAAAGATCTTTAGGTCTTTTCTGTGAGGCTGGTCATATCCAGTTTTAATACCTTTTTCTCTTGCCTATCTAGAAAAGCCTAACTTCTTTCAATCTAGAATCAAATCAGAGAACAAGCTGAGAACTAACTCGGTGTTCAGTGTACAAACTTACACTTAATGTGGATTTTATGTCTGGCATCGCCCAGCCTAGGCAGCCCCAGTTTAACCTTTGCAGGAAATGAACCAGTTCCCAGGGTAAAAGGGACAGGCAGCAGTGGGGTAGACTCACTTCCACAGTGCACGCTCTTGGGGCCCCTTATTTCATTCCCCACCCCTTCTGCTGCTCCTCTTTCTGTTCTAGAAGTCCCTGGTGCTGCAAATTCTAACACTTCAGGGACCCCACACTCAGGCTGGTCCTCAGATTTTCCCACAAGTATCCCCTAAGATGCCTCCTGTCCACCTGCTTCCTAATTTAACAGTGTTAATTTGTTCTCTGATGTGTCCACTCAACTTGATGAATTTAACTTTTGTATTAAATATCTTTACTATAGTTTTCATAAGTTTTCAGGAGGGTGCAAAAATCAGACAAATGTGTTCAATCTTCTATAGTATCTGGAAGGGTCCATTGTGTTTTTTCCACTATTGTAAGTAATAATAGCATAAATATACTTAACATAGTGTAGTCAGGGTTTATAAGGGAAAGTATATAATATAGAACACATAATTTATTGGATCATTTTATAATGTTCACCCAGAGGGTCAAACACAAAAGAGTGGGAAGATCTGTCCACACACTAGAGCCCCTAAGAGTCCAGCTGAGGGCCTGGACCCCATGGCTACGTTCGGCCCGAGTCCAACTGGAGGCCTAGAGCTCATAACAATGTCTCATGCAAGTCTGTATCAAGGATGTGCACTGGGACGGCCCCAAGGTCAGTTGTAGAAGTTGGAAAATCTGTGCCAACAGGATGAAGGGTCTGTGCCAGAGGGCTGAGGGATCTGCACTGGGGACTGAAGTGATGCCTAGGGTAAGGGCCGGAGCTCCCTGCCGCCATCCCCAATGACAGCAAGGACCCAAGATCCTCTGCTGAGAACAGCTGAGTTCATTTCAGGAAAACCAGTGTGACAAACTTCTCCAGGAGAATCAGCAGCACACCGTCCTCCCCGCAGTTCTGCTTTTCTGTGTCGGCAGCAGTCCTCAGGTGGGCCGTCCACACCCAGCGCCAGGTGGACTCAGCCCAGCTGGGTGTGACAAGGGGCCCACCAGTTGTCAACTCCCACACACAGTATGCTAAGTCAGTAACTCAAGAACATGTTATAATTGCAGTATTTATATGAATAACCACGGGTATTAGATTTTTGTTGTGGTGACAAAAATACCTGACACAATTTAAAGGAGAAAATGGTTAATTTGGCTGATGGCTTCAGATTTCAGTCCATGGTCAGATGACTCGAGGGCAGAAACGTCGTGGCAGAACAGCAGAGAGCAAGCGGCTCGCTTCACGGCAGCTGGAAAGGAAACAGGAGGAAAGTGCCTGTGAGAGACATACCTCCCGAATCACACCCCAACACATCTTTCCAGCTGGACTCCTCTGCTAACACCACATTCAGCTGTGAACATCAGTGTATAATCCACTCTTGAGACCAGCACCCACGGTCCAATCAGCTCTCCAAGAATCAAGTGGACAAAGTCAGTCCAGTCCGGTTGGCAAGGGTAACCGGCACGCCCCTTAATCAACTAACAGTGATATCAAACAAAACCATGACGTGGTAACCAGAGTTCTGGTTTTTAAAAGGAAAACAAATTTATTGAAAGAGAGGAAGAACAAAAAAGGAATTTAAATTTATTATGGATGATGATACAAGTTCCACCCTATTTGTAGAACTAATGTAAGAGCAGACTACAGAAATCTATTATTGATTCACAGATGGGAAGTTATTTGCTATTTACTATCCATGCAGCCAAGTAGTTCAAGAAGACAGAGAAGGTGATAGAGGACTTGAGAGCAGGAGCTGGACTACTTTGACCAAGACTGAGAACACAGGGAGCGGCTGAGAACCAGGAGGAAAGAGGGAGAGAGAAAGAGAGACAGAAGACACGGAAAGGGGAGAGAAGAGAAACTGAGTTAGGGGATTCCTCTGAGTGGACAGGCTAAAGGAGCCTCAGTGGTCGGGGAGCCATAGGACTTTCGGAACTAAGACTCCTACTAGAGGGCACAATGTCCCAAATGGGATGAAAAACAAAGTGAGACGTGAGATAACTAGAAGGAAAAAACCTCACAAGATTTTATTTCAGCGCTGATAATTAACAGAATGACCAGGAAAGTAAAATAGATTTTTTGAAATATACATGTAGTTTCAAGTAATAGTTCATTCAAAGGCAGATATAATTAAGATAGTACTTTGTGTATCCACAAGTCACCTTCCTGAGGTGACTTCTGATTCTCTTAGAATAGTTTTGAATTTTACACAAGCAAGGAAAGCTGTGCTTTAGGGCAAGGGATTGGAATCCAAGGGCAGGAGACGTAGCTCAGTGGTACATTTTAGTGAGGAAATTCCTGCACCAACTGGAAGATTACAAGGCGTCCTCTGTTGGGATCTGACAGAGTGTATGTTGTCTAGCCCTTGCAATTAAAGTGACTTTGGGAGTCCAACTGCTACCGTCTCTCTGAGGATGCCTTTTCATTTGCCTGTTGTACAAACATTTATGGTATTCCTATTTTGTGGTGTGTATACTCGGTCCTGAGCACAGAGGAGTCTGGCATGGGCCCTGGTGTGGAAGGGACTGAGGGGAGACCGTCAAGGGCTCTGGCTGAACTGGGAAGAGGCCGACAACCAGGAGCCGCTCCTGCTGCCCTTGGGACAGGGAACAGTGACCCGGAGTAACTGAAATCTCCACCCTTCCCCGGTTTTACTTTCTTGCTAAGTATAGCAGCGCAGGGCATATTACATCACTACATTCACCATTCATTTCACACATATTTGATCCAATTTTAACATTTTCAGAAGCAAGTTAGAAAGGCGTTGAGTGAGGCCACTTTAAACATCTGTCACAGCCTAAAAGGGAGTGGGCTCTCCCCACATCACCCTCCGGAATGAAGACTCCCCGTCCTCGGGACTGGACACTTGAGTGCCTAGACCAGAGGATGCGCACGGTGGCAGGGGGAGTCAGAGGAGAAGGTGCAGCAGGAAACATCGTGGGAACTGGGCCCACCTGAGGCTTTCAGGTGCGTCATTGTGGCAGGCTGCTGAGTTAGTTAAAAATATTATAGGCAATGAGACAGGGCGAGGTCCTCAAAGGAGCCAGTGAAGATACCTTGCAACTGTGGGGGAGACAGACACCTCCTGCTGTGGGCCAGGCCTCAAGACAAAGGATCAGACAAATGCATCCACATCCTGGGGACTGATATTCTAATTAGTTCCCTCTCACCCTGGAGTCACTATCCCATCCTCCTAGGGGAAACGTCATACTCTAAGAATGCCCCTTCCTATATGACTTGCTTTCCCATTTGTCCCTAATGTAATCAATTTTAACTGAACTATTAATCTTATTGGCTAACCATAGTTATGTCCCACCTTATGCCCATCTGTCTTCTTGTGAGTTCCCAGTCATGCCCCCCCCAACCTGAACCCATGGTTTTACTCTATAAAAGTCCCTGGAAAAGACAAGAGTCTTGGGCAACCTGCTCAGGTCCCCTTCTGTCTCTCTCTGACACTTTCTTTCTCTCAATAAATATATTCCACTCTTAACCTCCAGTGTTCCTAAAATTCATTCTTCAATTTTAGAAAACACGAACACGTGGACATAGGTCGGGAGTTTCATTCCCCTGTATCAATACAGGAGGCACTGGGACACCCTTGAGGACCCCAGTACAGTCACTAATAGCACAGACTCCGGGTTTGAATCCTAATTCCACCCTTACTAGCTATGGGATTTGGGGTCACATATATGAATGTATATGTGATGCACTTTATATTTTACCATATACCATATAAACTGTTTGTTGTAGTCAGGGATTGCAATGAAAACAATTACATACAGGACACATAATTTATAGTATTATTTTATGATAGTTGCCCAAACAGTCAAATACAAAGAAAGTGCAGGGAATCCGTTCACACACTAACTACCTAGAGAATCCAGATTCCATGGCAATAACCTGCATGAGTCCAGCTGAAGACCTAGAGCCCAGGACAATGCCCCCTATGAGTCCAACTGGAGGCCTAGAGCCCACAACAATGATTCATGCAAATATGTTTCATGCATATGCTCTGGGAAGACCCAAAGGTCAGCAGTTGAAGCTAGAAAGTCTCTGCCAGCGAGGTGAAGGAGCTGTGCCAGTAGGTTGAGGGATCTGCGCTACAGCAAGGAAGTAATGCTCAACATAAGGACCAGGGCTCCCCCCAAAAGTACCACAGCCATCCTCAGCAACAATAAGGTCCTGAGCTGCTCCAACAATGAGAACAGTCAAGTTCATATCAGGAAGCCAGCGTGACAAGCTTCTCCGAGAGATTAAACAGCACACATCTTTCCCTCCAGAGCCAGGAAGTGATGCTCAGCGTAAGGACCAGAGCTCCCCCAAAGGGAACTGTAGCCATTCTCGGCAACAAACTCCTGAGCGACTCCAGTAACAGCTGAGTTCGTATCAGGAAAGCCAGCATGACAAGCTCCTCCAGGAGACCCAACAGCTCCAAACAGCAACACTCAGGAGAACCCACGACGCTCCTCTTCCTCTCCAGGTCTCCCTTTTATGCTGGCAACAGTCCTCAGGTGGGCCTCCACGCTCAGCACCATGCTCATTCAGTTCAGCTGGTGTGCAAGTTGACCATCAGTTTTCAATCCACAACACTGTCATATTAACATTATATAATATGCAATTGTTACTTACATATTGTACATATATATTTGCATAATTATATAGCATATATATGTCACTTATATAACACATACACACACACACACACACACATATATATATATATATATATATATATATATATACATCAGATGCTTCCTAACTGATGATGAGACCGTATACTGTTAACAACTCATGTGTCTACTACTATTCTCTCATTTCTGAGACAAACTACCTCACACTCAATGTTAAGGAAGGAAAGGTTTATTTAGCGCACAGTGTGTAGAGGTTTCAGTCCATAATTGGCTGGGTCCAAGGCAGGGTGTCATGGCAGAAGCACAGCAGTTCATGACAGTGGAAATCACAGGAGAGCTTGAGACAAGCCTCTTTGCATCCTTTACATTGTATCCAGTCTACCAAGATTAGGATGGTGCCAAACCAGTCAATGGGCTGATCTAGCAACCACCCACTCTTAGTCCCAGCATTGCACTACAAATCAATCACACACTCCAGATTCAGCCACCCCAGGAAAAAACCCTATGATCACATGAGGCTTTTGCGGGGGAATCTAGACACAAACTATAACATTTTGCCCCTGGTCCCCCAGTGAGACATGCACATCTTTTTCTGTAAAAAGCATTCAGTCCATCTACAAGAGTTGCCAAAGCCCTAGCAGTTTTAGCATTGTTGAAAAGTTCAAGCCTTAAGTCTCCTATGAGATTTAAGGCAAACTCTTAGTTGTGAGCCCTTGTATAAATGAAAAGAAAGTTAAACACTTTCAGCATTCAATGGCATAACATAAACATTACCATCCAAAAAGTTACAAACAGGAGTTACAAAGAAATGGGGCCAAAGCAAGGCCAAAATCAAGCAGGGTAGATATTAAGTCCTGTAGTTCTATGTGCACCATTTGAAGCAAGATGTGAATTCAAAAAGGCTTTGGTGGCTCTGCCCTTATGGCACTTCCAGTGGTTGTAGCTCCTCGAATGGCTTCTCCCTTGGGCTGCCTCTGCTCCCTTCTTAAAGTTTTCCTCAGAAGATACGTGTTCCTTGCTTCTCCGAACTTCTGGGGTCTTCACTGTATCTTTGGTATCACACTCACAGCTTCATGCACAGACCCCTCTGGGCCACACTACTCCCAGGTCTTCTAAAATCTGTGTGAAAACTTTTCTGGCCCCACAATTCTTCCATTCTGCATGCATCTAAAACCAGCACCATGTGGATGGTACCTAAGTCTGCTGCCAACTGGAGCAGCAGCCAAGATTCCCTCTCTTTTGGCTGTGGGGGTTGAGTGTCTGGATCACTCAGCGCTCTGAATCTAATTCCAAGGAACAGATTCCCTAAGGTGCTGCCACCTGGAACACGGTATGGTCACTGCCATTCTAGAACATGGCGCTCTGGGGCTTTCTTCTCAAAGCAAAGTTTCTCACTTTTGCAATGTTGAGTCTCAACGGGTGGAGTCCTGCTGTTTCCTGTGTCAGGACATCTTTCCTAGTCTCCTGTTGCTTCTCAGTAACTGAGATCTCCTCAACTCTATCTTTGTAGTCCACAGCTTTATTGGAGCTTCTTCTCTGGTCAAACCTAGAAAGTTTTAAATAATTATGCTGGTCTCTTTGCTCTTGACGCTCAACATAAATCTGGATAAAACCCCCAACAGTGGCCATGCCACAACCTCAACATTCAATTGCCTAGAAAATTCTCCCACTGCCCTTTATCTCAGTTTCAGCTAAAGTCTCTGAACACAAACAACATGCAGAAGAATTTCCTGCCAAGCCATAACACACATCATCTGGAGTCCAAGAACCAGTGCAGCCCTTCCCAGCAGGAACCTCCTGAGCCTGACATTTACTGGCAAGATTTCCGTCAGCCTTCTGGTCTCCTGAGCTCTGACTAGAATCTCCCATGTCGTACAGCCTACAGTGGTGCAGCTCTATTTTTTCAGCTGGTATCTCCAAATCTTTCCACACTCTTCCCACAAGCCATTCCCAAAGGCTCCTGAACCACATGGTTAGATACCGTCACAACAGCAACCCCATTTCTGGTACCAAATTATGTTTCAGTTTTCTATCATTGCTGAGACAAAATACTCACCATCCAAAATTAAGGAAGAAAAGGTTTATTTAGCTCACAGTGTTTAGCATTTTCAGTCCATAATCAGCTGGCTCCAAGGCAGGGTGGCACATGGCAGAGGGGCAACAGTTCATAGTGACAAAAGACAGCAAAATCAACAACCAAATTTTAATAGTGTGTTTCTGCCCCCTTTTATACTCTATCCAGGCTGCTGGAATTAAGATGATGCCAATCTAATCAGTGGGCTGATCCAGTATCACTCACCCTGAATCCTAGTACTATGAATGAATCACAAACTCTAGACTCAGCCACCTCTGAAAAAAAATCTAGGACCACATGAGGCTTTGGGGGACATGTAGACACAATTTGAAAATATCATCAGTTTAAAGTACATTTAATGCAACTACCATACTAAATATTATAGCATAGCAACACAGTCAACAATAGTGTTGTTGACTACTCTTGTGGTCTTGGAGCTGACTGGGCTGGGCTTGCCTCGTATCTCGAGAGAGGGTTGTACTGCACACATAAACCCAGGAAAAAAATCAAAATTCAAAGTGCACTTTCTACTTTATATGTATATTTTCACGCTACCATAAAGTTCAAAAACTGTACATTAAAATGTTACAGGTCGGAGACCAAATCCAATGATTCATTTTATGTCAGTTTAAGTGGACTTTTTCCAGGTGGGCCTGGGGGGCTGATGACAGCAGTGTTTGGATAAGTGGGCTCAGTAAAGTGGGAGGCCCTCCCAGTGGGAATTATCCAACTTGCAGAGGGCCTCGACAGAACAAAAAGTGGAGAGGAGTTTGCCCCTATTTCCTGCCTCACTGGTGCCACTGGACATCACATCTCATTTTTTCCTGACCTTGGGACTGGGGTTTACTGGGATTTGCATCATTGTCTTGCCTGTCTTAAAGCCTCTGAACTCTGAATGCAGACTGGATTATACCATCAGCTTCCCTAGGTCTCTACCTGCCAGATACTAGATCACAGGATTCTCACTCTCCATAATCACATGAGCAGATTCCCATCCCTGTCTTCCTTTATTTCTGTCTCTGTATTGTTCTCTTTCTTCCTTTTTTTCATGCCCCCCTCCCAGTTGTTACATCAAACCTCTATAGAGATCTGGGGCCAGGGATTTAGCTCAGTGGCTTAAGTGCCTTCCTGGCAAGTGTGAGGTCATGAGTTCAATCCCTGGTACAAAAAAAAAAAAAAAAAAAAAAAAAAAAAAAAAAAAAAAAAAAAAAAAAAAAAAACACTCTATAGAGATCAAGGAATCTCTGAAATAAAAAGTTTTTTCATCACTATAAATGTTAGCCATGAAACCATGAAAGGGCCATGTCACATTCTGGGATAAATTCCCACAACTACCAGCAATAGAGCTAGGTAACAATTAGAAATATTTTTCCAGGACTACAGCTAAGGGAATTTTTTAATTATTAAAATTTGAAGAAAGAAGGTGCAAGGGGTTATCCTGGAACCCAGATCAGCTGTACCTAAGAGGGGAGGGACCTGGCAAAGCAGGAAGCTTTGGGATAGGTGGGCAGTCCACAAAGAGGAAGGAATTAATGGTCTCAGGAAAGGCAATGGGAGCTGCTGCCATTTTTCCCCTTTGAGCCTCGTGGGCTGTGGTGAGAGGGCACAGGCCTACTGGGCAAGGGGAGCAGGCCTGTGACCCCAGCCATCAAGAGGCTGTAGCAGGAGGGTTGCGTGTTCCAGCCCAACCTGGGCAATTCAGCGACCTAGCAACCTAGTGAGATCCTGTTGCAAAATAAAAATTTTAATAATGGACAGGAGATATAGTGTAGTGGGAAAACCCTGGGTTCTGTCCCTCACTAGCACCAAATCTCCTGGTGTCTTGATCTTGGACTATGCACCTCCAGAGCCATAACAAATAATTTCTATTACCTGTAAGTTACCCATTCTCAGGTATTTTGTTACAGTACCAGAAATGGACTAAGATAGTGATAACACAGAAATGTAATAATGCTGAACATCTCAACAAGGTGAACATAATCATCAGTAACTGTGACTAATAATTTCTCACTGTTATCTTGGAATTCAGGTTAGAAAAAATAAGAACTATTTCTGTAAGAACTGTATTGAAGACAGAAACTCTTAGTAACTTCCTGGTAACAGAATGAATAATTTTGTAACTTAAAAGAAAGTATTGCCTTTGTAACTCTTCTCAAACCCACAGGTCCAGAATGCCAGGATTTATATCAAGCCCTGAGTTCTCGAGTTTTCTCTTGTCATTTAATGGAGAACTTGGAGGCTGTTCAGAATTCTTCCAGCTTATGCTGTGCTCCTGGCAGAGAGGGAGGCGAAACTTCTCCCTCTCAGTTCAAGTCCCCTGCTGCATGCGCGAGCCACAGAGCCCCTGGGAAGGAAGTGAAGCGGTCCACAGCCCCATGGGCTCGGGACCAGCTGGTGGTGGAGCTGGCACGCGCGGAGCACCCTCCTTCTGTGAACCAGTGTTCTCCTCTGTGGAGGGAGAGCTGCTGGACAGACACGGGTCCCACCCTGGCAGGCGAGGCAGAGCACTCCTCTGGGCCTCTCTGTCCTGCGCTGACCCTTACCGGGAGCCGGGAGCCAGGGAGCTGTGCGGTCCTGCAGCAGGGACAGTGGTGCCCCTCCTGAGAAGTGAGTCCCATAGAGATGAGATTCTGATACTTTTATTTCCCACGCTTGAAAACCGCCTGTGTTTATGAGATTTGAAATTTTGTTGAGCAACTTTGTTCTTCGAACTCATGGAGATCTTCCTGCCTCAGCCTCCAGAGTTCTGGGATGACAGGTGTGGGCCACCATTCCCAACTCAAAAACATGTTTTAAACTCCTAATTTATACTTCATGAAAGAAATCTCACCACATTATATTAACTGAATTCAATGGAAAAATAAAATACAAAGTTGCATGAACACAACTACAAAACTTGGAAGGAAAAACTCAAAACACTAACAGCATTTACTTTGGTATATCAGGACACAGAGTATGTTTTCTTTTGTCTTCCTATACTATAATTTTTAATTTTTAAAAAATACAGAGAAAGTGTTTACTCAAAAGTATTGTAATGGTTCCATACCTACCTAGAGTTGACATGCTTTTGAAAAAATTAAGAATTTTATTTTCACTCAGAAAACATTATCTCATTTATAAGAATTGATGTGAAAATAGAGGCTCGCAGTATACTTTATATTTGATTCTAGTTTTATTACCACAGGTTAGTCCTATGACAGTGAATACAGGCTACATGCACAATAGCAGCGTCTTTTCTCTCTGAGGAAAGCATGCTAAGACGACCACTCTAATGCTGGGCCATCTCACAGGAAGCTCCCGAGTCTTTAGACTGATCTTCAGACAGAAAAAACAAAGCAAGCAAACAACAATAAAGAAAGAAAGAAAGAAAGAAAGAAAGAAAGAAAGAAAGAAAGAAAGAAAGAAAGAAAGAAAGAAAAGATAGATGAAGAAAAGAAGGGACATCTGTGATGATTTCAAATGCCTACTTATCAGCTTTTTCTCTGCAGCAGAACCCTCCACCAGAGATTCCAAGAGGGACTTGCTTATCAGCTGATGGCGAAAAAGTATTTGAAGAGAAGTCCACCCAGACCCTGCCGGCCAGTGGCCAGCGCCAAGCACACAAAATGATAAGAATGTCAATGTTTAAAAGAGCTGGAACTTTTTGAAACAGAGGAGCACATGGACTGTATCAACCTGATGTTTTAACGAGGAGATAGATGCCACCGCTTTGCTTGGCCAACTTTTTCCCTTGGAGAGGGTAGGGGGTGTTTGTTTCCGAGAGTACTAATTATATCTGAAGTTGCAGTCCAGAAAACTTTGCTCTTTAGACTACTGTTGCTGCCAGTAACTGGGCTCTGCATCGGGTGTTTTTGTAAAGGAAAAGTGCTAGAAGTACTTTCATGTCACAGAAAAATACTGGTTATTTGAGCTTTCCTAAATTTCTAACTTTAAAAAAAAATTCAGGCAATTTCTCTTCACAAGCAGGAGAATGGCATAGAAATGTTTAAGGTAGAATTTTTCTCTTGTACAATAGTAGGGTTTAACACATGAGAAGTCATTACCAATAAGAGTCAATTTGTATTTTATCTTTTAAATGTAATAAATAGTATGAGTCAGCCCCACAAAACAGGTTTTGAAGTAGATAAATCTGCTTGTAGTAACTTTGCAAATGTTCCTTTGACTTTGGATTTAGTATTTCAACTGTCTTTGGTGAGGGCATTTCATATGCTTATAAATCTTTTCAGTTTCTTTTTGTGTTTTAGTGCTTCGTGTTAATGGACTCTATAACTGTTACATAAAACACATCTATCAGCAAAGGTTTAGGAACAAACATTTATACCAAGACTGTTTAAAAGTTGGCAGCCTTGGTGAATAGTAAATAACACTGAATAGAACAGAACATAAATACACAGATCAATTTAATAACAGATTGTCTCCAAAAGAATTAAAAACAGGCTTGCCTGAACTGTCAAGAAAGATACATACAGCTCTGAGGTCAATGTGGCAGGCGGTGGGGACCAGCACGGTTTCATAGCATGGATTTTAGTTCCCTTGCATAAAAAAATTTCCCTTAATTTTTGGAATAAAATCAATGTTTACTAGACTTCCTATTTCATTTTAAGTTGTAAGACCGTATTTACCAATTCTCCACTTCTTGTCACTTCCCAATTATCACATTTGAACCCAGCTGTGCTTTTGTGCTCCCTAAATTAACCATTTTGATCGCTCACTTTGAAAGTTGGATATCTGTGAATTTGTGAGATCTCCATCACACATGAACTTCACAGAGGCAGGCGTATGAAAGTTTCTGACAGGCTTCACTTCCTCATCTTCACCGTCATGGAGTCACAGGAGTCACCGGGTGCAGGGTGCCTGGCAGGCAGTAGGTGCTCTTGAAGGTTAGATTGTCCTGTGCATTAAGTCTCCCATGTTATGCGCCTCGTGTCATTCACGTGGTGTGTCACAGGAAAGGCTTCAGGACCCTTTCCCCACACAGCCTGCCTTGGACACTCCCTGAGGGCGTCTCTGTTCTCAGTTTGAGGTTGCCCGCTGGGCGCTGCAGCTCAGGAGGGCGAGCACCCCTGGTGTCACTGTCACGGAGAGTGGTGGTCAGCGTTGTTCAGGCTGGCAAATAAAAGGATCCATTTTTAATTTCTTGAAGATCTTGTTGCTGAAAGATTGACAGAGCACCTCATGAAGGGAAGAACATTTGGATAAATAAGCTCCAGAAAAAACGTGCTATGATAAAGCATAGAGTAAAGGACAATATGGGGCCCTCAAAATATCACACGGGTCTTGACCAGTAGACGTAACGGTCTCCTGATGACCTCAGGTGACCACATGCTTCCCCCATCTCAAAACCTGAAAGAAATTCCCAGGCAAAAATTCATCATATAACTAGTAATTTTTAAAAATCCTTAGGCATTTATATGCTAAAAGTAAATTTAACTTAACAAATATATTGTGTCTGTTTAATATTTGAAGTAATGTAATATTTTACTAAGATGTTTACATAAATGTGAGAAAAAAATTCAATGACAAAGATTTTAAAAGATGCTAAAATGTAGTTTTGAGAGACCCGCTTATTTCATAAGTAGCAAAAAATCTAAAACATGCTTCTGATTGCTAGGGGAAAGAAACACTAATGAAACTATACTCTTTGGTATCAAAAATGATGCAAAAATAAAACACTAGCAGTCTTTTTATGATAAATCAAAACTATAACAAGAAGCAGACCCTGCAAGTATGCTGTCATTGTTTGATATCACAAAAGATAATTGGCAACAGATTAACCTTTTTATAATTCATAAATACGCTACTTGGGTCTTATTTCACATTTTGATATTTTATCCATTGTCTCGGTTATTTTTCTCTCATTGCTGGGGCAAAATACCTGACACCCAAAGTTGAAGAGGGAAAGGTTTATTTAGCTCAGTTTGTGAAGGTTTCAGCCCATAATCAGCTGGCTGCACGGCAGGGTGGCACAGTAAGGGGCAACACTTTGCACAAGATAGCAAAGGCAACAAGAGCAAAATGGGGTGGGGGGGGCAATCCTCTCCCCCCCTTATATCGTAAGCAAGCTACCACCCCGCTAGGGCAGGAGTAGCGCTCACACCATCTCCCTGCCCTCCTCTTGCACAGGATGAGGGTGACGTTACAAGTAAGGACCCGGGCCCCCTGGTGAATCACTTAATTACCTTCTGATCTTCTCAAGTTGACACAATGAACAACATCCCAAATCCCTAAAGGCTGGCGCTCTACACCCCAGGACAGAGAGCTGCTGAGTTACTTGGTTAAGCTTCTAGACTTCTCAAGTTGACACGATGTATCAACCATAACATCTATAATTATAATTTTACCTATACCACTTCAAATGCTTGTTGGGTGTAAAAGAGACTATCCCAGAATGTACAAAATCAAAGAAATTGTATTAGGATAGTGAGACAGGATTACTACTGACTGAGGAAGAGTTAATGGCAGAATTTTCCAAAATTGGCAAAAGATAGTCACAGAATAAAGAAGTGTACAAATCCCAAGCAAAATAAAAGAAATCTATGGTTAGGCAAATTCTAATTAAACTGCCTTTAAAAAGCAGCAAAAATATTAAAAATCATTTGGATCAAAAAGCTGGACTGGGTGGGGATGTGGCTGGGAGGTGGAACACTTGCCATTTGCCCTTACTGAAATTTTATGCTATTGCTGTCGTAATAGCAGTGTTTCCCAGCTTGCTCAAAGCCCCAGCTTCAATCCCCAGCACCTTCCTCAAAGGAGCACGAAGCAGACTAATGGCATATTTCTTAACAAAAATCATGGAAGTTAGAAGTTAAAAGAAAATAATTTTATAGCAGGCAAAAGTATCCTACAGGAATGACGGTTGACTAAGGGAATTTTTCTGACAAAAGTAATTTCTCACCAGCTGCCTAGAAATTAAGGAAATACCAGAGGGAAGTTTTTAGGCAGATGGAAAATGATTGCATGTGCAAAGTCAGAAATACAGGCGGTAATAAAGAGCAGTGGTCGTGTAAACATGTGGATAAATCTAAGTGTACATGATTTATGAAATGATAATGGTTATGTGTTATGGTGGTAAAATAAAATACATGACAATAATAGCATAACATTTCAGTAAGGGCAAATGGCAGTGAAATGTTCTGAGGTTCTTACATTACCCAGAAAAAACTAGAAGTCACAGATAAAATTAGGCTTTGAAGAATCAAGAATACAGGCTATAATCTCTGGAATAATTAATGAATAATAAAACAATGTATAACTATAAATCTGGCATAGAGTATCAAAATCTATTCCATGAAATCAGTGTAAAGCAATAAAAGATTGAAAGGGGACCATAACACTGGGTACAAATGGAAGAAAAATGTTAAAATGTTGGATGTAAATGCAAACATATAAGTGAATATGTTAAATATAAATAGGCTATATATTTTAAGATAAAGATAATCAGGCTTCATTTAAAAATCAGTTTATGGGCTGGGGTTATAGCTCAGCTGGTGAAGTACATGTGCGAAGCTCTGGATTTAATCCCTGGCACCACAAAACAAAACAAACAACAAAAGCCTTTAAGATACAAGATACAGAATTTAGAGTTAAAAACCCCACAATATAAAGGCAATTTAAACATTTTATAAGAGATACATTAAAACAGAAAGTAAAAGAGTAAAAGTGGAATTATAAAAAAAGTTCAACTGTCTATTCAGTAACCAAAAGAAAGACAGTGCATTATATTAACATACTATCAAATTTTAAGTTGAAAAAAGAAATGTCGTTCTTTACTTCTAGTAATGACAAATATTTAATTCATTAAAGATAATTCTAGATTCACCAGCACTCAAGTGGTCTCACAATATATAAAGAAAAGAAAAATGTATAGATCTGCAAGAGTAGATGATCTACATTGATGATGAGAGATATTTAAATATATATCTCAAAAAATAAAATAATACAGAGTATGTTCTCTGACCACAAGATGACTAAACTAGACATCATTATCAAAATGATACTTTAAGCCATGTTTTAGAAATAAGGTACTACATATTTATGAAGCACATGGGTCAAAAAATATACATTGGAAGATATTTTTAACTGTAATAATGTAAATACCTGTAGGAAGCAGCTAGAGCTGTATTAAGGGAAACACGTTGTAATTGCATATAAAGTTGCATGAAAAAGAAAATCTAAAACTAAATAGACAACTATTTCAAGAAGACAAAAGCCCAACCCTAAGCCCCAAGAAGGAAGAACGTAATACAGTGGGGAATATAGATGCTAAGTGTACTGTGCTCCCCAGCTTCAGGGTGGAGCTGTTCAAGGAAAACAAGACACAAACAGCCCAAGTGAGGAATGAAAAAAGGACATTACTCTTAAGAAGTCCCACTGAGCTATAAACTCCTAAAAGATATTTTACATAACTTTATACAAATACTGTTTAAACATAAATGAAGGGGCAGGAACTTAGCCCAAGGGCATGAGTTCTTCATCCCTGGGACCAAAAAAAAAAAAAAAAAAGTAAACGAAATGGATGTGTAAAAATAGGCCGAATACAACATCTGAGCATTCCTTCAAGTAGATAAGAAAGTTAAACATATAATTTAGGACTTCACAGAGAAGAAAACTGCAGGCCTGTGCACCCTCTAACAAACACTCCAGCAGAAATGACAATCTTACACAGACCCTTTCAAAGCACAAGAGAGGCCACCATTTGTCCTGTGTGGGGCCAGAATAAGCCTGACACAAAAGCTGACAGAAAACTCCAAGAAGGAAAATTTCAATCTCATTCATTAATTCAGATGAAAATGTTCTAAAAATAAAAACAGCAAACTTGCCACTAACATGCAAATGGAATGTGAGGGATCAGATTGGCCTGAACTAGTACTCTACTGTTTGTTCCTGAACCCCAGCAAAAAATGTTTCCCTACGTTTTGGTGTTTCTTAAACAACAAAAACTTGTAGCAAATCTCATTTAGAAATAAGTAAAAAGGGCTGTGCATGCTGGATATATTCTAGAATGCAAGGTTGGGTTAAGATTTGAAAGTCAATGCAATTTATCACAATAACGGAATAAAGAAAAATCATATGATTATTTCAACAGATGCACGATAAACCTCGCTGGACCTGGACAAAGGTGAGGCATATGAGTTTGCCAGGGCTGCCCTAGCAAAGGACTCTAAATTGGGCCACTTAGAAGAACAGAAACAGAAGACCGTAATTCCTGAGGTTAGTGGTCTGGTGTGGCGGGTTGCTCTGAGTTCCATGACAGGCCTCTGCCTTTCTTTTTCTCTCTCCTAGTGGTTGCCAGCAGTCTTATCCCTTCAGACTTCACCTCAGTCTTTCTGTGCTGCTCTTTGTCTGTCTTTGTTGGCCCTGTTTTTAAGAGGACACAGGTCGATAGCAGGAGGTATGCCCTATTCTACTATCACTTCATCTAATATGATTACATCTATGAAGACTATTTCTCAATTGACTCACACAAAGACTGGGGTTTGAGATGTTGATGTATCTTTTTTAGGGGGGCAATTCAACCAATAACACAAGGACTCCAACTGTTGCCACTTACTTTTGTATTTTAATTACTAGCCAGTGTAATAAGGTAAGAAAAAAAGGGTATAAAGATTAGGAAGAAATAAAACTATCATTTGTTCATGGATGGTATCACTTTCTATGGAGAAAAATTCACATAGTTCACAGGTAAATTAGAATAGGTAAGTTTAACAAGTTTGGTATATAAGTTAATGCATGAAATTTGTTTTAGTTCAACATAACAAACAGGAAAATAAATGTTTTAAAAAGTACAATTGACAATAGCATAAAAAAACTTGGAAATCAAACTAATAAAATATGCATAATACCTCTGGGCTAAGAGATCTTATCGACAGAAATTAAAGAAGATCTAAGTACTTTAAGGAAATGGAAGATTTAATACTGTAAATCTGCCAACTCCTTCCAAAATGATTCACTGAGGCAATGCAATTCCAATAAAAATTCCAGGTATGTGGAAACTGGCAGGCTAATTCCCAAGTTTACATGGGCACAGAAAAGGTCAAGGACAATCAAGAATTTATTGACCAAATTCTTGGTCAATAGGGGAACATGTACTAGTGAACATGAAGATTTACTGTAAAGCTAGTCTAACTAAGACTGTGGTATTCACACAAAAATAGACAAATAGGCCAATGAGATACAAGAAAGTGTCCACCAACAGATATATGCTACACATGGGTGCCTGATCGCTCAGCACATCAGCACAATATATGAAGGAAAGACTTTTTAATAAATTGTGCTGGCACAAGTGGATATCCATATGGAGGGAAAACGAATTTGCCCCATCTTGTGCTATGCACCAAAATAATGCATGCAAAAGCACAGATAAAATTTTACAAATAAAAATTTAAGCAAAAAATGCAGTAAGATTCCATTCTTGCAAAGTTGAAACAAAATCAAACCATTAAAAAGTGTAAAAAAAACACCAGGGATATGAGCTCAGGGGCACAGCGCCTGCCTGGCAAGCACGAGGTTCTGAGTTCAACTCCTGCTCCTCCCCCCCAAAAGAGTAAAAAGTCAGGGCTGCAGGTAATTTGGGAGCAAAAAAGTATTAGTAATTGAAGGGGTAAAAGAAGAGTTTCTAGAGAGACAATGACTACTTCATTTCTTTGCCTTGAGTGAGGGGTTTGGTATAAATAGCAGTTAGACACATTAAGTCATTCAACAAATATTTACCAATAGTTACAACGTATTCAAGGCATTGCACTAGAACTAGGTAACCAAAAAAAAAAAAAAAAAAAAAAAGAAAAAAAAAAAAAAAAGAAAGAAACAGGCATGACTCGTGCTTTGGTTTGCTTACATCTGATAGCAGAGATAGATAAAAAAGCAATTAGAATGACAAGCTCAGATAAACATATACAATCACCAGTGGAGTTCGAGACGCCTTAGCTTGCTCGCCACACCACGGGGCCTCTTTCCTGATTAGGAGTCCGGTGGGAGAAAGCCATGAGGCCTCGCTGGACTGGATCATATAAATAGCTCGGAAGTATTCGCCACATCCTTGAAAAGCAGCGGACACTCCCAACGTCATTTTAGGTTTACTTACAGGAATTCATCGTGTATTCAAGGAAATTTCGACTTGAAAGTCACAGTATCAATTCCTCAAAAAAGATGAAAATAAAAACGCTAAGAATATTCTTCTTTAATCTTGAGATATTTGGGTGAAATATAAAAGTTCTTTTGATTGCTAAGTCAAACAGCAAAGAGTTTTACAGCGACTTTTCCCTAAGTTATAAAGTATTTACATGCTCATTGTAGACTATCTGAGAAAACAAAATTACAAAGAGGATAAAAATCCGTAATTCTATCACTATAGCTACTGTAAATATTCCGGTGCATCTTTTTAAAATGCCTTCAAGCATTTATATCTACCGCTGAGATCAGACTTCCTACGTGGCATTGCGACCTGAGTTTTCCCTGAGTTTAAACGATAATGGGCACTGCTCCAAGTTCCAAAGAATCTTCCTAAACATAATGCTTAAATTGACAAAAATGTCACCTTACATTGTGTACTAAAATTCGGCCTGCCTACTTTGGTTCCCAGGGGCGCGCTCTGGCCTGGTGTAGGTGAGAGCTGCCAGTAAACGGAGATCACAGTCATCCCCAGATATACGCGTACCCCGAGATTCTGCACTACCCTAAGCTAAGCACCCGCAGCCAGAACGCAGCAGAGTTTAGCGCCGCAGCAACTGAGCCGAGCCCCGCCCCGCCCCGCCCCCAGCGCGCAGGCGCAGTCCGCCGCCCGCACCTCCGCCGACCATGGCCCGCGGCTCCCGGCTGCTCCCGCTGGTGCTCTGCCTGGCGCTCGGCGCCCTGGGATTCGCGTCGGGGACCTCGGGAATCCGCAGGCGAGGTCCTTTGGTGACGGCCAAGGTGACCGTGGGTGGGCGGCGCCTTCCCTCCAGGGCTAGGCCGGGTGCGTGTGTACTCCGGGGTGCGCGTGTGCGCCGGACGCGAGGGTGCGGTGGGGCGCGCGTGCCGGGGGCCTGTGTGTGTGCCGAGGGCGGTGCGTGTGCTGGGGCGGTGCGTGTGCAGGGGTGTGTGCGTGCGTGTGCCGGGGCGGTGCGTGTGCCGGGGCGGTGCGTGTGCCGGGGCGGTGCGTGTGCACGGGGTAGGGCGCTGTGCGCGGGACCCGAGTCCAGCGGCCGCCGAGAGCGCTGCCCAGGCAGGGACTGGCTCGCGGTTGCGGAGCGGGTGCCCTCCTCCGGGCGCTTCCTCTGCGCGGCCTGGACTCGGGGACGAGGCAGGAAGAACGCGGGAGCCCGGTGGGCGGGCGTCCGGCGCTGCGCTCCTCCCCGTGCGAGGCCGCGGAGAGGGGGAGAGGCGCGCGGCAGCGCGGGGGCCAGCCGGGCTTGGGGTGGTGCTGGGCCCCGTCCCGCCTAGTCCAGGGCTCGGGTGGTGCTGGCTCGGCCGGGGCAGCACCTGTGGAAAGCGCTGTGGGCAGCTTGGGGACCCGCCGGAGCTGCGCCCGGTCCTGGCCGCTTGGGACTGGGCCGCTTCGGGTCCCTTTGGAGCTGATTTTACCGGGGTTGGGAGGTCCTGGAGCGCCAGAGGGCACAGTGCTGTGCCGGGTCCTACCGGAGCCCTGGCCGGCGTCCGGAATCTGCGGGGAAGGCGCTTCACGCGGTCTCAGGGCCGTCGGAGCCTGCCAGGCCTGGACACCTTGCGGGCAGTGCCCAGGTTCAGTCGTAGACCCAGCGGGGCGCGGGGACCGCAGCGCTGTGAGAGAGGGGCAGGCAACAGCGGACAGCCAAGGGGAGGACAGAAGAGCTGCCGTGCCACGCCGCGGGCGGAGTGGGCAGCCTCGGACTGTCCTGAAGCCAGGGTTCTGCCTGGGAGCCCCGGAATCTTCAGGTGGTTCTAGCTTTGGGAATCGGTTTGTGCGAGGCCACAGAGCTGCACGGAGTTCTTCCAGTCTGCAGATACCGTACTCGCAAAAGTGATACAGCCTGAGATGCTGAAGGAGATGATCGGAATACAGCTGGTACCATTTGAAGCACCTGATGTAGGAGGCAAACCCAGCTTGGCAGAAGCTTCGTTGGCAGAGGGAGCTGCTCCTGCAAGGCCTCCGGGCAGGAGAGCCAGAGCGGGACAGGCGGGTGTCCCTGACATGAGGTGCGGGGGTGGGCAGCAGCGGGGTCGCAGAGGCTGCGGTTGGGGTTGGGTGTGGAGGTGGTTGTAATTATAACTTGAGATCTTATTCCGAGTGCAGCCAGCCGCAGAAGCGGCTTGAGAGAGACGTGATCTACAGCGATTTTGAGGAATTGGCTAGGACCGCACTGAGGGGCCACTGGGCGCTTCATCCAGAGGGTAACTGGGAGTGCGTCGCAGTTTTGGACCAGGAGGAAAGTGGAAACTTGACATGGAGTTTGGAGATGTGACAGGAATCGCTGACTGTTTAGATGAGTCAGAGGGAGTAAGGTTGAGTGTGAAATGCAGACAGCTGAACACAGCAGGTGTGAGTTTAGATTAACAATGGATACTCTTGAGAGTAGTCCCTTGTTATAGCTGGGGACAAGCTTTACCTGGCAAGTATTTAAGACATACCGATGTGGGGCTCACCCCCGAGTGAGTCAGTCACCATGATTGGGGGTGTCGGGGCCATCACTCACCTGTACCAACACCTGGTGATTTGGAATCTGGGCCCAGAACCACTAGGAGAACCTCCAGGGAAGACCCACCAGAGCCGCAAGACCAGGGCCATGGGAGGGAGGAGCTGGCTCCACTGAGGCAGGACCCAGGGCCCTGGCTGTGAGGGAGCTTTCTGTGTTCCGTTCTTGCACGGCCACTTAGTATAACTCGTTTTGTTTTCTCACCACCTTTATCAAGTTCAGAAGGCTCACTGTGTGCTTTCCGTCTCCTGTGGGCTCCACGAGGGTGGGAGCTCCGTGGCCCACCCTGCCCAGTGCTGGGCCTCATTCCCCGGGGTCTCAGTGGGCTCACGATGAGTCTGGGGTCAGGTTTGCCCTACATCCCCCACCAGCTGTAGGGGGTATGCCTTGCCCCTCAGTACCACTTGACTTTGAACCGTTTAACATTTTGCCCCTTTGTTCCTGCTGACATCGTGCTGGGATGTAGGGAACAGAAGACACTGCTGCTTTCCTTTTGGGGATCCCTGTATGAACCAGGAGAGCCATATGAGTAGGAAGACAGTTTACATGAGAGGTAGCCTTGTGCTGGAATTCTGACTCCTGTGTTGGTGACACACCTTGGGAAACAGGTAGCTTCCCTCACCTCCCCTTTTCTCACCAGTACATCAAATAGTTGCTGGTCCTTCTCCCACCCGGAAACTGGTGGGGCTGAGTATGTAAGGTGAGGCAGGGAAGCTTACTGAGACCCCATGAGCAGCTTCTCTTTCCTTCCTGCTTCCTCCCTGTCCACTGTTTCCCCTTAATGCCTCTCACCTCTGCCCATCCTTCTAGTCCCCCAGCACCACCGGGTGGTGTGAGATCCTCTTTGTCGTCTTCAGTGCTGTTTGGACTCTTCTTTCCCCTCCCTCTTGTGTAATGGAATGTGCACCGTGGAGGCCAGCACCTCTTCTCTGCTTCCTGAGCTGCTGGGCAGCCCCCGTTTCTGGCCCGAGCTTGGGTTCTGGGAAGCCTGCTCCCACCCTCACCCTTGGAGACTGCCCCGTCCTTCCAGGCCTGCCGCCTCAGACCCTCCTGGGTGGCCCAGCCTGGCCCCGGGTTCCTCCCCCCGCCTGCCACCTAGAGTTCTCTGTCCTTTGCCTCCCAGTCTCTGGTATCAGGCCATCGTGGGACAGGGTGCTCCGTGTAGCTCGTACCGTCGAGTTGCCTTTCCGAGAGATCTGGAGAAAGTAACTCTGACTAACCAAGGTTTGGTTTAGTCATTCCCACCGAGCCTTGAGCCAGCTCTGCTGTCTCCCAGCGTTCTCTGCTGTCCTCAAGGAGGGACTCTGGTTGGGGAGGGCGCGCTGCTACGGTGCTCCAATATGTGTCATTATACAGAGTGACAGGCACTTTTTCCCTATTTTTTCCCCATGCTGCTCTTTCCTATGTTTTATTTTTTTTTTCTAAGTATTCATAGACATGCTCGGGATTTAGCTCAGGGGTGTAAGCGCCTGCTTGCAAGCACTAGGTCTTGAGTTGGATCCTCAGTACCAAATAAATATTCATAGACATAACTGTCTTCTTTAGTTTAAAATTCTGGAAAGCCTTTCTGCGTGTCCTGCAGGGTGTTGAGGTTCTGCCCCATCCTCCCCGATGCCCACCCTTCGGCTCCCAGCCGGGGACGCCCTGGACCCTGTGCCGAGGCGCCCTGTGCCTCTCTGCTCTGCACTTCTCTCTGGCAGCACCCCCGAGAGCAGGGATGTTGTTCACACACTCTGTAAAGCTCTTCTGTATAAATAATAATAAAACTTTTGCCGTCTTGGTCGTGTGAAAATTGTGAAATGCCACCCAGAACACTAAATATCACGTCACCTGTGACAGGCGTACTGACATATTGGCAGAAGCCTTTGTCTGGCCTGAGGCTTGACAGTCTTTACTTAGTGAATTTTCTAAACTGCAAGACATCTTTTTTCTTTGACAACCCTTCTTTTATTTTTTAAAGCCATCTCTCGAATGTCTTTTTTACCCATTCAAACAGTAAATTGGTTCATATAATCTAAACTCGCTGATAGGATGCCCTTCGACTCCGTGGCCTTTTCAAGCCTCTCAGAATCATCTTCGCTGAGATTTGTGAAGCAAAACGCGTGTAAGTTCATTTCAGATGAAACCGTTTTTTTTTTTTTTTTAAGTCCAAGGGAACTGCTCTAGTATGCAAGAAAGTGACTCATACTTATTTTTGGATGTTTTCTTTCTCTGGTTCTCAGATGTGACAGAGAAAGAACAAACTCGGCTTGTGTGGCTTTGGAAATGGCCCGCGGAGGCGTGTGTGAGTGCAGACTGCGCGGCTCAGTCGGCCGGGGCTGTGTGTTTGCTGCCCCTTGGCCAGCCGGCCTGGGCTGCTGCTTTGTGGGCTGGCTGCTGGGGAGTGCTGTGTTTCCCTTGTCTTCGAAGGCCTCTTGGCAACAGATGTCTGTCAAGAACACACTGAGAGGGCCGGGATTTAGCTCAGTGGCATAAGTGCCTGCCTGGCAAGCATGAGGTCATGAGTTCGATCCCCGGGACCGCAAAAAACAAAACAAAACAATAACAAAAACGAAAAAAAACCACACTGGGAGTGTGGCAGTGTTTGAAATGACAGAAACTAAATCTATACCTTAGTCTCTCCTCACAATCTTCTTTTCTCCTGCCAAGACTAGAAAGCATTACCTTTGAAAAGAACATTGGCCACTCTAGGCTTCATCCGCGAAAAAAAGCAGGACGTAGTGGCAGTGTTTGGCTAAGGGCTGCAGGGGAGTAGGATTCCTGAAGTCTCTGCCGAGATTCCTGGTATGGAATGTTTAGACTCAGGCCCTAGTACGGCGCCTGGCTCCTAGGTGGTGGAGAGTGAATGTCCCTTAAATGATTATTTGTGAGTGAACCACCCCCACAAAGTTGTTTCAACTGATCCCCTGCTTGCTGAGGGGCAGTCTTTCCTGTGTGGGTCAATTCACAGACATTAATGTTGACCTGTATTGTGTTTTTGTCCTTTCCAAATTATAACCTTTTACTCTGTTTCAACTACTAATAGGTCTTCTTTGATGTGAAGATTGGAGACAAAGACGTGGGCAGAATTGTGATTGGCCTCTTTGGAAAAGTTGTACCCAAGACTGTGGAAAATTTCATCGCTCTAGCAACAGGAGAGGTCTGAGTTCTATTTCCATTAACTGTGCACAAAACTGTATCCTTTGTAAGAATCAAGTATCAACATGTCTTCTAGGAAAATAGGTGTGAAATTATTATGTCACTTGAACCTGTGGCATCTTTTTTTTTTATTTTAAAGAGAATAAAACAAAAGAGGGCAGAACAGAGCAGATCAGAAAAGGACAACATAGGCAACACAGTACTTTACATTAAGACAACCAGACATTAACAGTAGCTATCATAATATCTCTTTCTCTGCTATAGTTGACCATAGTTTCAAATACAATAATATCAAAATAGTATAAAACCATTCAAAGAGTGAAAGAATTACAGGGCATTCTGAACCGAATAACAGAGAATGATCAATGGGTACTATAATATCTCATTTTTGATAAAACAATTTTGTTTATACTATCACATATTCAAATCCCAGTAAGACACAATGTGATAGATAGAACCAATGGTAGTAGAAGAATAGAAGCATGGTAGGACTTCTAAGAAGGATGATATTAAATCAGCAATAGCTGTCATAATGTTTTGTTTTCTTCAAAACAGCTGTTCATACCATCACGCATGATAAAGTCAAACAAAACAATAAAACCATTCCAACTGATGAATGAAAACATTGAAAGGCTTCAAGGCTATGAGATGGGGACTCATGCTTACCATAAAATCTTATATACTCTTATCAACTCTCATACTAGGGAGACTATACAGTATTTACACATGTGAGTTTGGTTTATTTCGCTTATGAGTATGGTCTCAAGTTGTGTCCATTTATTTATAAATATCTCAATGTGATCATTCTTTATAGCTGAGTAGTACTCCATTGTATAAAAATGCCACAACTTTTTTATCCAT
>PVJX010000780.1:162858-208906 GCA_004027295.1 Dolichotis patagonum | reverse complement strand
GCTTTCCCTATTTGCATATTTATTTCATTTGATATCATTTCAGACATTTCAGGTGTATGGCTTCTTTTTTCTTCTATGTACACAGCTTCTAAGCTTTCTTGGGGAGGGCTAGGGCTTTGAGACTGCCTTTTGGTCTTTCCTTTTGTCATTTTTCTGTATTTCCTTACTTTGAGCGGTGTTCCAAAGCTTTCTCTGCTTATGTGGCAAATTACCTGTTACACCCTCAGTTCCTGGAGGGGCAGTGGCTCCCCTACAGGCTCTTGGCTTCCTCACAGGGTCCTAACTCCCCTCTGTGGGCTCCTGGCTCCCAAAGTTGTAAGGCAAATGCTGGGTGTGGCCACCCCGGAGCCTGTGGAATCTCAGGCAGGCCAGGCCTCCGTGCTTTGTCCCAGGCAGGTCTCCAGGAGGTTCCCTGCCAGTGAAGGGCCTACAGGTCCCAAAGAGTCAGGCCAGAATGTTGGTTTCTGAAAAGTTCCAGGTCCCAAACAGACCAGGCCAAGATGCCAGTCTCCACAATATTCCCAATCCAAACAGCCCAGGCCACTCTACAGGTCCGCGACTTTCGGGTCCCAAAGAGACATGCTGAGATGCTGCTTTCTGGGGGTGAAGGGGGGGATATGGGCCCAAACAGACCCAGCCCAGATGCCGATCTCCAGGCAGTTCCCTGCGGATGAAGGGCGTGCTTTCCAGTCCCAAAGAGTCGCGCCGAGATGCAGGTCTGCGCAGACTTTCGATCCAAATAGCCCAGGCCACTCTACGGGTCCAAGACTTTTGGGTCCCAAAGAGACAGCCCGAGATGCTGCTTTCTGGGAGACTTCCTCACTCACTGCAGGAATGACCACGGAGTAAATCTGAGCTTAGTGTCTCATGCAAGTCCACACCAGCAGGCTGATGGGTCTGCGACAGGCTAAAGGCTCTACAATGGAAGGCTGAAGAGGCTGTGTCGGAAGGCTGAAGAGTCTATACTGAAAGCCAGAAGACGAGCTTAACTTTGTAATTTGAACAACTATTTCCAAGAAGTCAGTATGTAATTTGTCAAGTAATAATTTCTTAGGTTTTTTTTGTTGTTGTTCTTTTCTTTTTTTCCTTGGAATACTGTATTGTTGCTACCCTTTATTCTGTTTTGTTTTGTTTTGTTTTGTTTCTCTTTAAATAAAATTATTTTTTTAAAAAAGCTTAAAGTTTCTTCATTTTAACTTAGTTTCAGGAATAATCATTTTTGTGGCTTCTTAACTCTCATCTGCATGAGTGTAAACATAAGAATAGCACTTATTAACCAAGTGACCTTGAATAGTTTGCACACTTCACTGTATCTTTATTTTTCTACCTGCAAATTGGGAATTATACAGCATCATATGATAACTAAAGAAAATGTTTAACACACTTAGAATATAGTTATCATTCTGCTATTGTAGATCTGTCTTGACATTTTACAAAAATCTCACTAGTTTTCTAAGTAAATACTTTCCTCTGTTCATGTTTATGTCAGTCCAATTACTATATTGAATAAATGTGTAACTTCAAGACTCACTTATATACTTTGGTTATTGGTTTCAAAGAAGAGGTGCTTAGCATCAAATGGCTTTGCCTGTTGAACTCTAGAAAGTCACTTTCATCGCCAAAGCAGTATATAGGGAATAATGAATTGAAGGAATAAGCCAATGACACATAGATGTTTCACAAACCCCTAGAAAAATAATGTTTTTTGTGTCACACAATCCCAGGAACATCCTCCCTCACATGGAATACTGCCAAAGTGGACAGTATTGTGTGGCACTGGATGGAAACTTCTACAGCCCAGGCCTCTGACACAGCTTCAGGGTCTATTTTAACATGAAATAATAAAGAGGTGATAATAAAGGATAACTCCTTTGTTCAAAGAAACTGAGGCAGAAACAGAGATCACAATTCTGATAAACCCCAATGGCTACTATTTGACTCTCAACCCAGAACAGCTACCTTAGGCAGTCAGTTTGTAGTCTAAGTCCTGGATTCCCTAGTGACTAGTAATGAGAACTAGGGAGTGTAACCCAACCTCTGTGTGTTTCTGCAGAAACTGTAATTTCTCCTGACCTCTAGGGTTACAATTACTCACACATTCCCTGTTGAGCCTTCTATGGTGTAGCATGCTAAGGCATGTTAATTTGAGATCATTTGAATATATATGCTTTCCATTTTCATAAAATGCTTTTATGCTTTATATGCATTTCATTAAAAAATCTTACAGCTACATCTAGTGGTATAATTTGAACTTCTGGGGTCAAAAGCAATCTCTTTGCCAGCTCCTATAAACAGGAAGCCTTGCTTCTTTTTTCCTAAGTTAGTCAACTTTCAAGTGACTGTATAGAAAAAATACCTTTAGAGTTTAAAATTCAGCCCTTTAGCATCAATTCTAAGCAATCAGTGCCACATGAATCACTGGGATTATTTTTACATTAATAGAATGATAATAGATTTAAACACTTTCTTCTGAGTAATCAAGATAGCCTTCACTTAAAAGTTGCAATCAGAAGTAAGGCAAGTGTGGTATAATACATAGTAGAGTTTTATTCAGCCTTTAAAAAAGAATAATATCCTAACACCTATAGGAAAATGGATGGAACTGGACATGGTTATGTTATGTGAAATACAGAAGGTACATGTTGGCTACATGTTAGGCCACAGGGGTGGGGCCCTTCCAGCACTCTGGAACTCACATATTATCAGCATGTGTCTTGGATAAAAGGCATGAGTTACAGTACATACTATTGGCCCTGGTGGCTTTCACTTTTGCTTTGGTATGAACCCCTATTTCCCTATTCTTCCCTTTTGGGACGGGGGCATTTATCCAGTTGTGTATTGGAAATATGTAACAAGCTCTTTGAATTTTCAACGGTATACAGTATGCAGGAGTCTTACAGGAGACTTTGAAACAACACTGACACTTAGGGCAAAAAGATTAGTACCTTTTTGGTTGTATGAGGAATAGTTGTATCATGGTAGGCAGAATTGTGATCTTGTGTTTATTTGGAGATCTAATGTAATTTAAAGAGATGTGTTCGGATGTCAAATTGACAAGAAGTAGAAACTAATAGTGAAAGTGGGTTGTCAAAATCAGCTCAAGAATGACCTAGGAAATTATTAAGTGTCTGGGTAAGCTGTGGCCATGAGAACATGAGTATGTTATCTGGCTCCTTGGCCTCTTCCTCACTGATGGCAGTTCCCTTGCTCTGTTTAACTGCAACTATGAGGTTCGCAGGTTTACTCTACCACCCTCTTCTGTCACAGTGTTCCTGCCACAAAGCCAGCTGGTTGTGAACTGGAATCTCTGAAACCACAAGCAAAAATACATCATTCACCTTGCAGTTATGTGTATCTGGTATTTGGAAGTGAAGGACACAGGAAAGCTAATCAATGGACATAGATTAAAGGGATATAAAAGAAATCCAAGAAGGATGTTGTAGTCCTAACAAGGTTTGATAATGATAATGAATTTATTATTTCTTAAAAATAACTGATTTGCATCACTTCTTTGCAAGAGAGAATAACAGAAATGACCAGTAATTTTTTAATATTTTAGTAACATTTTTGTGTGATATAAACCCATAGCTGAATATGTAATTGTTTTTCTAATTAAAATAGTTCATATGCAAGTATCTTTCAGGGTAAATGAAGCCAAACACACAGATATTTAACATTCCATTGCTTTAAAATTTCTTCAAAACATTTATTTCTCTGAACAGCAAATTCCACCTAGCCATGCAAACTTGGCATCTTGCTCAGAATGTGGTAGGGCACCACCCAGCACTCCCAAATAACTAGGGAGTGTCAGTAGGGCACTTGGGGTCCTGGTTGGGCCTTGCCCAGTGATCCCAAGTAGTAGGGGAACCTCATGTGCTGAAAGGCAGAAGTGGAAGGCCAGCACAGTGAACTCCACCTAGCCATGCAATTTTGGTACCTCACGTAGAACTTGTTAGGGCCCCATCCAGCAACCCCAAGCAGTTGGGGAGCTTTGGTGTACTGTGTGGCATGAACTGAGGACCTGCATGATCTACTCCATCTAGCTGTTCAGCCTTGGTACACCACTCAGAACTTGGTAGAGTCCCTCCCAGCAACCTCAAGCAGCCAGGGAACTTCAGAGTACCATGTGGGATGTGCTGAAGCTCTACCCAGCATACTCCCTGCATGTGAGGAGCCTTCAAGTGCCACTAGGGATCTGATAAGGCCTGCCTAATGACTTCCACTCAACTGGAGAAACTCCCTGCAGTACGGACAGACATTCCAAATCCCAGAAACAGATGAGACTTCACATTCAGCTTCCCTCAGGGAATACAAGAAAATGACAAAACGAAAGAGCAAAATGCAATCTCAAACCTCCAGCCCTTCTCTAATAAGCCTAGGAGACATGGACACAGAAGAAAGTGTAAGCCATACACCTGAAACTTCTGAAATGATAGCAACTGAAGTAAAGAAACAACTCCATGAAGTGTAAAGGAACTCAGATCAGAAGTAATCTCCCAGGTAAAAGAAGAAATGATAAACATAATAAAAGAAATGCTGAACACATCTAAAGAAGACATAGTTTTAAAAAATTGAGGAGTACTACAAAAAGATGGGAACCTTGAATTAATGATATAAGAAATAGAATGTGTGAAACAGATTCAAAGAGATATCCAGTAAATCAAAAATTCTATCAAAAGCTGGCAAAACTGCTCAATGAATATGATGATAGACTTTCACACCATGAAGACAAGATTGTAATAAGTGAACAACGAAGGAAAGATCTTTTAAAAATCACAAGGAATCAGAAAATAACAATTCAACAGTTGCAAGATGATGTAAAGAAAAACAATATAAGATTGTTTGATCAACTCAAAAGGTGACAGCACAAATGATATAAAAGGACTATTTACAGAAGAAATAGCCAAAAATTTTCCAAACGTGGGAAATGAAACTGACATACAGATAAGTGAAGCACATAGAACTCCAATTAGCCATAACCAAAATAAATCTACACACAGAAATTCAACATAAGAACAGAATATTAAAAGCTGTTAGAGAAAAGAGACATATTATCTATAAAGGAAAGCTCATCAGAATCACAACAGATTTCTCAACACAAACAATAAAGTCAAGAAGAACATGGAGCAAAGTATTTCAAGTCCTAAAGGAAAATGACTTCCAACCCAGATTGATGTACCTTGTAAATCTGTCCTTCAAAATTGATGGAGAAATAAGACACTTCCAAGACCAAGAACCACTGAAGAACTTCATGACTACCAAACTGACCCTGCAAAAGACACTGAAAGATGTTCTATATAGACATAAAAGACTAAGATTTCAAGAACACCAACAGAAAAAAATCACTAAACAAGACAAACAAACAGAGGAGAAAGGTAAAGAATCAACAGCACAAAGATAACATGAAAGAAATAAGCCAATATATATCAGTTATAACCATTAATGTAAATGGACTCAATTCACCAATTACAAAAAACAGAGTGGCAGAATGGATCAAGAAAAAACATCCAACCATATGCTGTATACAAGAAACCCATCTAACCCAAAAGGAAATTTATAGACTGAAAGTCAAAGGATGAAAAACAATACTTCATGCAATAGGAACCCCCAAAAAGCAGAGGTAGCTATTCTGTTTACAGACAATGTGAACTTAAAATGAAGAATGATCAGAAGAGATAAAGAAGGTCACTACACACTGGTTAGGGGAAAACTTCAAGAGGAAGAGATAACAATCCTAAATATACATGCACCAAATATGTAAGCAACCAGCTATGTAAAACATATTGATAGAAGTGAAAAATCAAATAAGCAATAATATAATTATAACAGGAGACCTTAGTACCCCATTGACACAGAGACAGAAAACCCAGACAGAAAATAAGCAAAGAAATAACAGAACAAAACTTGCAAACAAATGGACTTAGTATACATGTACAGAGTGTTCCACCCAACAACATCAAAATATACATTCTTCTCAGCTTCACATGGGACAGTCTCTAAAATAGACCATATACTAGCCAATAGAATATGCTTAAGTAAATGCAAAAGAATCAAAATACGCATATTATCAGATCATAATGCCATGAAACTAGAAACTAATGATGAAAGAAACTGCAAAAACTCCATAAGCGCATGGAAGTTAAATAATACACTCCTGAACAATTTATTGGTCACAGGGGAAAGTAAAGAAAAAATTAATCAATAACTACAAGCAAATAAAAATACAACTTACCAGAACCTGTGGCATGCAATGAAAGCAGTCCTCAGAAAGAAATTTATTGCAGTGAATTCCCACATCAAGAAAACAAAAACACAAACACATAACCTGATAGTATACCTCAAACATCTAGGAAAAGAAGAGCAGTCTAGCCCAAAGCCAAAAGAAGGGAGGAAATTATAAAGATCAGAGCATAAATCAATGCAATAGAGACTAACAAAACAATACAAAGAATCAATCACTCAAATAGTTGGTTCTTTGAAAGAATAAATAAAATTGATAAAGTACTATCCAACCTTATTTTAACAAGGAAAGAAAAAACTCAAATTCAGGCAATAAGGAATAAAAAGGGTGAAATCACAACAGACCCTGTGGAAATCAATAACTACTTCGAAAAACTTTACTCTCATAGTTTCAGTAACACAGGAGAAATGGAAAGATTCCTAAACACATATGAATTATGAAAGCTGTACCAAGAAGACATAAAACTGCTGAATAAACCAATTTCAGTTAATGAAATTGAAAATTTAATTATAAACCTACCAACAAAGAAAAGTCCAGGTCCTGATGCATTCACTGCAGAATCCTACAAGAAATTCAAGGAAGACTTAATGCCAACATTCTTCAAACTCTTCAATGAAATTGAAAGGGAAGCAATTCTCCCTAACTCATTCCTGGAAGCAAGTATTACCCTAATAGCAAAACCAGAGAAAAAGCCAACCAAAAAACAGGCCAGTCACCCTAAAGAACACAGAAGCAAAAATTCTCAATAAAATACTGGCAAACAGAATGCAAGAAGTCATCAAGAAGATTATACACCACAACCAAGTGGGATTCATCCCAGAAATACAGGGATGGCTCATCATACACAAATCAATAAATGTAATCCACCATATCAATGGAGTCAAAGATAAGAATCACATGACCATTTCAATAGATGCAGAAAAAGCTTTTAATAAAGTCCAACACTCACTCATGATAAGAACCCTAAAGAAAATTGGAATAGATGAGCTTTACCTCAATCTGATAAAAGCCATCTATGACAAAACAATAGCCAGCATCATATTAAATGGTCAGAGACTGAAAACTTTCACTCTAAAATCAGAAACACGGTGGCCACCCCAGGGCGGGGAAACAAAAAGCAACAGCGATTCCTGAGATCCGCACCATGTTGGAACTTAGGGCGCTGAGCCAACCAGTAACCAGCCTGCCACCCTGGTAAGTGACTGTGGTCTGGCTAGCTGCAGCCACCCCAGGGTGGGGAAACAAGAAGCAACAGCGATTCCTGAGATCTGCACCATGTTGGAACTTAGGGCACTGAGCCAACCAGTAACCAGCCTGCTGCCTACTGGGGCTTAGAATCAAACATACCATATCCCCCTGCCCTGCTATCAATTGGGATCCAGGGATTTGGGTATCTCTTGGGAGGTGACCATATGTGGTACAGCAAGTGGGGGGAGTTTCCTTCTACTACCTCTGAAGCCAGATATTTTTATCACCCTTTTGCTTTATCTGGATTAATGGTGTTGCTCTATTCAATATTCTGTTTTGATGTGTTCTATAATGTTGTGTATTTCTTTTGATTTTGCTGTACCTAATAGAACAACTATTGTGAAGATAACGAGATATACAATGGTGCCTATTATTGTTGACCTGGTGACCTGTGATGTTTTGTGCCAATTTCACTATACTCTATCAATTGGCTTTATTCCATCCTGTTTTGTTGTATATTACTACCTCCAAGTTAATAAAAATTAAATAAAAATAAAACAATAGAGCATGAGAAAACAAGGTAACAAAATACCTCCAAAAACTCCCAACTCCATCAAAGCTGATCCATGTGACATGGATGAGGAGAAACTCAAAAACAAAACAACAGAATTCTATAAGGTGATTAAAGAGGAAATAACAACAACAAAACAGATCAGTAAGGTACTGAGCAAGATGAAACATGATATAACTAAACAGATAATGTACTTAAAAAGCAAAAGGAGGAAAAGAAAATGCTCTAAAGGATATAACTGCATGTATGTTTAAGTGTGTGGGATTGATAACTGTATTACCAAGTTATTGTTGGATCACTGAACAGAACTGTTTGCAGCCTCACTGTTCACTTTGTATGCCTTAATTTTGTAACATGAACAACTATTTCTAAGAAGACAATATGTAATTTATCAAGTAGTGATTTCTTAATGTTTTCTTTGAAATTATGTATTATTTCTACCCTTTTTTTCTGTTTTGCTTTTTTTTCTCTTTAAATAAAATTTTAAAAAAAATCAGAAACAGGACAAGGATGTGCATTTTCACCACTCCCATTTAATATAGTGCTGGAAACATTAGCCAGAGCAATTAGGCAAGAGCCAGTAATAAAAGGAATAAGGATAGGAAACAAAGAAGTTAAATTATCATTATTTGCAGATGACATGATACTCTACATAGAAGACCCCCAAAATTCCATTGAAAGATTTCTATTTGTAATAACCAAATACAGCAAAGTAGCTGGATACAAAGTCAACACTCGAAGATCAATAGCATTCCTGTACTCAAAACAGCAAACTCACTGAGAGAGAAATAAAAGAAACCACACCCTTAACAATAGCATTCAAAAAAATGAAATACTTAGGGATCAATCTAACAAAGGAAGTAAAGGATCTATTCTGTGAAAGTTACAACACTGAAAAAAGAAATCAAAGATCTCACAAAATGAAAAGATATTCCATGTTCATGGATAGGAAGAACAAACATTGTGAAAATGGCCATTCTCCCAAAATTGTTATACAGATTTAATACAATTCTAATCAAAGTACCATTAGTATGCCTTGCAGAGTGGAGAAGTCATTCCTAAAATTCATCTGAAACCAGAAGAGACCTAGAATAGCAAAGGCAATTCTGGGCAACAAAGGCAAGGCAGGAGGCATCACAATCCCTGACTTGAAGTTATACTACAAAGCTACTGTGACAAAATCATTGTGGTACTGGAATAAAAACAGACATGAAGATCAATGGAATAGATTAGAAGATATGACCACAACTACAAACACACTCAGTCACCTTATCTTAGACAAAGGGGCCAAACATGTTCACTGAAAGTAAGATAGCCTCTTTAATAAGTGGTGCTGGAAAAACTGGCTTCCCATATGCTGAATACTAAAACTAGACCCATGCCTATCACCATGCACTAAAATCAAAATGGATTAAAGATCTAAATATTAAAACAGAAACACTAAATCTGCTGGAGGACAAGGTAGAAATCTTGAAGACATAGGGATAGCCAAAGGATTCATGAACCAAAATCCAACTGCATGGGAAACAGTTCCCAGAATCAACAACTGGGATCTCATCTTATTAAAAAGTTTTTGCATGTCAAAGGAAATCTCCTCTGTAGTAAAAATAAATTCAGAAAAAATCTTAGTCAACTGTCCCTCAGACAAAGGACTTCTATCTAGAACTTATAAAGAAGTAAAAAAAAAAAAAATCAGACCCCTGCAATTCAAAGACCCAATCCAAAAACGGGCATCTGAGATGAATATATACTTTTTAGCTGAAGAAATACAAATGGTAAATAAATACATTTTTAAAAATGTTCAGCATCAACTCCATGAAGTGTAAAGGAACTCAGATCAGAAGTAATCTCCCAGGTAAAAGAAGAAATGATAAACATAATAAAAGAAATGCTGAACACATCTAAAGAAGACATAGTTTTAAAAAATTGAGGAGTACTACAAAAAGATGGGAACCTTGAATTAATGATATAAGAAATAGAATGTGTAATATGAGTCTCTAATGGTCATTAGAGAAATGCAAATTAAAACAACACTGAGATTCCATCTCACTCCAGAAAGAATCGCCAGGTTCTACAATGCCAAATGCTGGAGAGGCTGTGGAGAAAAAAGAACTCTTCTGCACTGTTTGTGGGAGTGTAGACTGGTGAACAAAAGACTGTGGAAATCAGTCTAGAGGTTCCTCAAAAAGCTGGGATTGGAAGTCCCATTTGAACCAGCTATTCCACCTCTGGGCATATTCCCAGAAGAACTGAAAACTTCCTACCACGGTGATATATGTGCACCCATGTTTATAGCAGCAAAATTTGTAATAGCCAAATTTTGAAAACAACCTAAATGTCCATCAACTGAGGAACAGATAAAAAAATATGTGTTATTTTTACACAATACAGTACTACTCAGCTATAAAGAAGGATCCCATTGAGGCTTTTATAGGTAAATGGATGTGACTTGAGACCATACCCATAATTGAAATGAATCAAACTCACGTGTGTAAACACTGACTCTATTGTCTCTCTAGTGTAAGAAAGAAATTGAAAGTTGAAATAAGATACAAAGTCTTCAATAAATGCTGTGAGAGGGTAAGAAACTGCTCAAAGGAGAAAAAAAAACTCAGGGAAAAGGAGAAAAGAAGAAAAGGAAAAGAAAGAGATATAAATTTATATATATACACTTAAGATAGTGAAGATGATTATACTACTAATTCTTTTTTATTTAAAGAGAAGAAAGAAAATAAAAAACAAAACAGAATACAGGGTAGCAACAATACAGAATTCCAAGGAAAAAAGGAAAAGAACAACAACAAAAAAACCTAAGAGATTATTACTTGACAAATTACATACTGACTTCTTGGAAATAGTTGTTCAAATTATAAAAACAGCAATGTGGTCATCCATCTTACCCACTCAAATATACATTCAATTATATCAAAAGGGTAAAATTAAACACAACAAAACAGAACAAAGCGGATCACAAGAAAGCAATGTAAGAGACATAAATTCCAAAACTAGACAGTTGGAGATATTCACTCTCTATCATATTGACTCTTGTTTTCTTCCAAATAGTTGTCCAGATTGTCACATGCAGGGAATTCACATGAAACAACATAGTATGGAATTGATCTGAGCAGGACGAGGAGGACGTTTCAGGTCTTCAAGACCAGACAATAGGGAAGCCGAGAATGGCTGTCATAGTGTCTCTCATTCTCCTCAAAACAGCTGTCCATACTTTTATGTGTGTTGAACTTAAACAAAACAAAACAAGCTAAAAATCACTTTGAACAAAGAATGATAATTTTGCTGGACTTCACATCATGACATTATGGAATCAGCACTGGGTACTGTAGTGTCTCTTTTTCTTCAAAGTAGTTGTTTATTTCAACATGTGGTATATAGTTGGTTCTCATAAACTGTTTATAAGCTCTACACATGCATGAGTCTCTACATGTATATCTATCATTTCTGTATTAGCAGGAAAAACAAAACAAAGCAAGATAAAACAAAACAATTCCTAGAAAAGCATGAAGCAAAAAAGTCACATAAAACTGCAATACAAGGTGATCTACAATGGTTACCATGATGTCTCAGCAGTATATAACAACATTAATAAAAACGAAGCATTGGAGACATTATAAGACTTCAAAAGCAAGTAATAATCAAACCAGAGTGGGTATCTTAGTGAATCTTGTCATCTTCAGTGTAGTTGCCTATACTCTTAGACTTGATTCTATCAATCAAAACAGATTTAAATAAAATCAGTCAATATAAAGTAGCAATCTAACACCCTGTTCAAATAAGATCAGTCATAATAAGACAGTATAAGTTATAAAGGGCTTCAGATTAAGTTGATAGGAAATTAGGGATGATACCATAATATGTCCTCTTATTTTTGGGATAGCGGACCATGTCCTCAAGTCTAGTGTAAGTAGACAAACTGGAACAGTACATAATCCATCCAAGCAGAGTGATGAGAATAATGTAAATTTTAAATCTTGTTACCCAATTAACAATATCCTCTGCCTCCCTTTTTTAGACAATCCCTCCCCTTTCACTCCCATAGGGTGCACTGCTTGTTTTGGGTCCCACTGCCTCCCTACATAGAGCATCTCAATGGACCCTATCTCCTGATCTACTCTGCCTGTGTTTCTCTCTGTTACTATTTCAAGGCCCTCTATACTAGAGATTACAGCCAATCTTCTCTGCCTTATTTCTACTATTCTGTTTTTCTGCCAACGGTTGTCTATATTTCTGTTCCACTCCACTATCTGCCCCGTTCACTGAGGCCTCTCTGCCACTGTTCCTGAAATGCTCGTATTCTTTTTCTCTCTCTCTCTAAATGTCCTTCAGTATTTTTTGTAGGGTTGGATTGGTGGTCACAAATTCTCCAAGTTCCTCTTTGTCATGGAAGCATCTTGTTTCTCCATTAATTTCTAGAGACAGTTTTGCAGGATACATCAATCTGGGCTGGAGGTTGTTCTCCTTCAGGGCTTGAATTACTTCACTCCAAGCTCTTCTTGACCTGATGGTCTGGGTCGAGAAGTCTGCTGTGATTTTGATGGGTTTTCCTTTATAGGTAATCTGTTTCTTTTCTCTGATGGCTTTTAATATTCTGTTCTTATATTGAATTTCTGGGATCTTGATTATTATGTGTCTAGGTATAGCTCTGTTTTGGTTGTAGGTGGCTGGAGTTCTGTATGCTTCATACATCTGCATATCATTTCCTTTTTCTATGCTTGGGAAATTTTCCTCAATGATTTTTGTGAATAGCCTTTGTAATTCCTCTGTTTTGACTCCTGCTTCTTCATTCACATGCTTTATTTTTAAATTATAGATCCTCTTGTTGTCCTCTAGCTTTCCAATTGTTACTGCCTGCTCCCTTGTTATTTTTAAGAGATCTTCCCTTTCATGATCACACATTGCAAGCCTGTGTTCAATTTCTGATAATCTATCTTTGGTTTCTTTTAAGCAGTTTTGCCAGTTTTCTATGGAGTCTTTAGTTTCCTGATAATCTCTTTGAATTTGCTTCATGAATTCTAGGTTTTTCTTGTTTTCTTCATTAAACATTTCTCTCCTTTTCTTTTCCTCCATTCTTCTGTCTGTGTCTTCTTGAGAGGTGCCCAGCCTTTTATTAATCTACTTATCTCTTGTTTAATTTGAATTAATATTTCAGTTTTGGTCCTGCTTGTGAGGTCCTGAAGATATCTCTTTATGTCTGCTAACGCTGTGTTTGATGTTGCACGTTTGCTGCCCTCAGTCTCTGTTGTATTTACCTCTCCTGAATCAATGTTCTCAGGGTTCGGGGGCTGTTGGTTTTTTCTTATTTCTCCCTCTCGTCATGTTTTTGATTCCTTCCATAAAAGTGTACAGTGTAATTCCCAGCCCCTTTGCTTGTTGGTTAAGGCTCCTCTGGAGCATGCAGGCCAGGGGTTTCTGCCCTCTGCTGGCCGCTATCACAGAGTGAAGTTCAAGGAAGCACAGTGTGCGCTGGCTCCTCTCCTCCAGACCAGTCAACCTTTGCAGGCCTTCACTGAGTCAGTGTGTGGCTATGCTCAGGGAATTAGTTTGTAGCAACCCACTGGGTCCCGGCCAGGGCCACAGCCCAATCCAAGCGGATTCCAGCAATCCGCTCGGCGAGGGGAGCAACCAACTGAAGCCACTTCCTTATGGAGTTAAGGCTGTCCTGCCCAAATCCAACATGTCTTCCAGTTGGTTTCCCCTTTCCCGTGGGAGGGTCTTATTCCCATCACTCACCGCATGTTGATGCCGGTCCCTGAGAACTGCTGGGCTCCCAGACCTCCGCCTTCAGCGTGGCTGTGGCTCAAATTCACGGTGCCTCTGGGTGGGTCATGTGCAGGGCCGGGCGAGCTGCACGCAAGGATGTTCAGCTCCACACTCCAGCCACTCAAGCCAGTCGCATCGGCGCAGTTCAGTCGGTCAGGTCGGTCTTGGGCAGGAATTCAGGTGGCTCAAGAAGGGTACCGTGCTTGCTGGTCTTATCTTCACTAATGGTAGCCCCTGGACCTCATATTTGAGCTGTTTTTTTTACTTTAGTTTCTTCCTGGGTTGAGAGAGTCCATCTCTCTCTGTTTGGGTCTTTCCTGGGTGTTAAATTCTGGCATTTAAGCTGTCTCTCTCAGACAGGATCTCTCTCCTGCTACCTACCGGTCCGCCATCTTTGAAAACTCCCCTATACTACTAATTCTATTAGTTCTTGGACCAAAACAGCTAACATTCATAGGATTAGATCAATTTTGCATGTTTATATCTGGTAATTTGAATAATTCTTTTGAAGATAACAGTATGCAAAATAACAACCTTAATTATAGTCCTACCACCTTGTTTTGAAAGCCTATATTGTCATTGTTTTGGGCTCTTTGTTACTGTTATTTATTTGTCTCTTTTTGTTTTTCTTGTATTTTGTTTTCTTTTTCCATCTAATACAGAAAGGATAGATATACATGTATAGGCTTATACATGCCTACAATTTCTCCTAAAGAGTTTTAAGAGTTTTACTATGTGTAATGATATAAACAGCTACTTTTAAGAAAATGAGACATTATGGTAGCCATTGCTGATTTTTTGTTGTTTTGAAGTCCCATAATTCTTTTATTCTTTGTTTTGATTGGTTTTCATCTGTTTTCTAATATTTAATTTCAATATGTGTGAAGGTATGGACAGCTATTTTGAAGAGAACAAGAGACATTATGGTAGCCATTGTTGATTTTCTTGTTGTCTGGTTTTGAAGGCCAGTAATATATTCATTCTTTCATTTTGATCAATTTTATACTGTTTATTTTTTGTTTGAATTCAATGTGTGAAGATATGGACAACTATTTTGGGGAGAACAAGAGGCATTATGGTAGCCACAGTTGATTTCCTGTTGTCTTGTTTTGAAATCCTGTTGCTTGCATTATTTTCTTCTGATATGCTTTGTTCTGTTTTGTTTTGTTTTCTTCTCTTTAAAATAAAAAAAAGCAATGAAAAAACATTTCTTTCTATGTGTCCTTTATTTGAGGTGCTTTTTAGTATCATTTTGTTCTGTTTTGTGTTTTGTTTTTGAGACAAGGTTTTGCTACATAGTCTAGACTGGCCTCAAATTCATGGTTTCTCCTGTCTCAACCTCTGAAGTGCTGGAATTACAGGTATGTGCCACCATGTCCAGCTCTACATATCTTTTTTCTATGTGAAAACAAAAGTCCATGTAAAAAAAAAAGAATTATTGAATAAATATTATACATAAATATTAATATATATAAATAAGCCAGACACAGAAAGATGAACATTGCATGTCCTAGCTCATAGTGGAGGAGTTAAAAAAGTTAATCTTATAGAAATCAAAGGCAGAATAGTGGTATCCAGAGGGTAGGAAGGAAGAGAAGATGGGACCAAGAAAGACTGAATACTGTGTATTTAAACATGCTTGGGAGAGCTCAGGAAGAATCCAGAACTTGCAACTGGCCCTGCTGGAGGAATCCAGGTGACTGGCCTCTCCTCTTACATCAGCAGGACCACATGACAGCCAGCCACACATAGGACCCTAACTAGGGCATACACGTTGGACAGGCAAGACTAGCAGGACAGAAAAGTCTGACATATGAGCCAACAGTGGCAAGTTAGATGAATCAGTATTGTGCTTATGGACTAAGACACACAGCATAGAAGCACTTGGGTGGAGCCACCCTGTTTTAATTTTCTGTTCTTTTATTTTTGTTTTTATCTTACTTTCTTTTCCTTTTCCTTTTTCCTTTGCTTTTTTTCTTAATTTTTCTTTCTTTTCTTTCTCTTCTAAACAGCTGGAGAGTACTCCAGCCACACAAAATTAAACCTATCCCCAAAACCTAGAGACAAAATTCAGATAATCCCTTGATAACTCCTTCATTCTTTTTTACCCTCTTCTCTAGTTTCCCAAAGCTTGCATGATCAACCATTGTCCTCCAGCTTTGCTTCCACTTCCTTAACAGTTACCTTCATTTTATACATTATCCTTCTTAAATTTCCCTAACACAGGATAAAACCATTCTACCAAGGGGAAACACTTAACATATAATCTCCTAATTTACAATTGGTTCTGTTATATAACTAGATTTTGCTCCTATGGTCTAAGGTACAAAATTAATACCACAGCTGTCAATTTCTAAACTATGTTTGATGCTATTATTATTTGATTTGGGGCTTTTATTTGTTTTGTTTTACTAGGAATCAAACTCAGGACCTTGTATTCACCAGGCAGCACTGCGCCATTGAGCTATATCTCGGACCCTTGATGCTATTGCTATTGTTAGTTATACTACCTTAGCTAGGATGTCATCAGGTTCTCTTCCTTTCGTAACAGTACTGGGAAATTCTGTGGTAGTAACCTCAACACAGCCAAACACCAAAGGACTGGATGGAGACTGAGCCAAACAGATATCAACATCCCACTCATAATTAATTGGGAAAGTAGGATCTTAGGACAGACACAAACCAAGAACTTCGTACATGGCCTTGGTACTAGTGATATAGCTACCTACTACAAAAACTCAAAAAAGATCAACACAGAAAACAAAATAAAAAATTTTTGAAATCGAAAATGATAATACACAGAAGCAAAATACAATCTCAGACCTCCAGCTTACTGAGAACAAGTACAAGAGAAATAGACATAGAGGAAAATGGAAGACACACACCTGAAATTTCTGAAATGATAGCAACTGAAGTAAAGAAGCAAATCCATTAGGCTATACAGGATATCAGATCAGAAATACTCTCTCAGGAAAAAATAATAACAACCATAATGAAGGATGTGCTCAGCATATCTAGAGTAGACATAGATTTTTTTAAAAAATAAAGGAGATAGGAAAATGATGGAAACCTTGAATGAACAAGGAGGGTTTGTGTTGTTTGTGTTCTAGGAAAGAACTAGAAACATGAAACAGATTCAAAGAGACATCCAGGAAATTAAAAATTCCATTGAAAGCTGGCAAAATTGTTTGAAAAAAACTGAAGATAGACTTTCAAACCTTGAAGAAAGGATCACAGCTAATGATCATGAAAGGAAAGATCTTTTAAAAATAACAAGAAACCAGGAAATAATTCAACAGCTACAAGACAATGCAAAGAAAAACAACATAAGATTGATAGGTGTCGATGCAAAAGCACGAGTTAATACAAATGACATAAAAATACTATTTAAAAAAGTAATAGCAGAAAATTTCTCAAGCATGGGAACAGAATCTGATATACAGATAAGTGAGGAAATAACCATGACCAAAACATAATAATCAAGATCTCAGAAATTCAGCACAAAAAAAAGAACATTAAAAGCTGTTAGAGAAAAGAAACATATCACCTATAAAGGAAAGCCCATTACAATCATGGCTGATTTCTCAACACAAACCCTCAAATCAAGAAGAACTTAGAGTGAAGTATTTCAAGTCCTGAAAGGAATCAACTTCCAACCCAGTTAATGTACACTGCAAAACTATCTTTCAAAATCAATAGAGAAATAAGATACTTCCATGACAAAGCACAACTAAAGAAACTCATGACCACCAAACCAATCCTATGAAGAGTATTAAAAGATATTCTAGAAAGGGATTTTTTAAAAAGACCACAATTCCAAGAACAACAGAAAAAAACAGAAGGGCGAGCAATTAAATAGAGGGAAAAAGCAGTGAATCAATAACACAAAAATAACATGATAAAGATAAGCCAATACATATCACTTATAACTATCAATGCAAATGGCCTCAATTCACCAATCAAAAGAAACAGATTGGCAGAAACAAGATCCAACCATATGCTGGATATAAGAAATACATTAATTAAAAAAAAAACTCATACTGAGAGTCAAAGGTGAAAAAACAATACTCCATGCAACAGAAGCCCAGAAAAATGCAGGGTTAGCTATTTTGTTTGCAGACAATGTGAATTTCAAACGAAGAATGATAAAAATAGATAAAGAAGGCCCCTATATACCTGTTAAGGGAAAAATTCAAGAACAGGTAAGAATCATAAATATATATGCACTAAATACAGGAGCACCCAACTATATAAGGTAAACATTCATAAACATGAAAAATCAAATAATAATATTGTAATGGAGGACCTTAATGCCACATTATCACAAAGTGATAAATGAACTAGACAAAAAAAAATCAGTAAACAAATAAAAGAACTCAACCAAACCTGTAAACAAACGGACTTAGTAGATGTTTACAGAGTGTTCTACCCAACAACATCAGAATACACATTTTTCTTACCTGTACATGGCACATTCTCTTAAAAAAAACCCATATACCAGCCCACAGAACATGCTTAAGTAAATTCAAAGGAATTCAAATTATCCTGTGTGTATTATCTGACCATAGTGCAATGAGACTGCAAATTAATGGCAAAAGAAACTACAAAAATTCCATAAACACATGGAAATTAAATAATCTGAACAACCAATGGGTCACGGATAAAATTAAAGAATAAATTAAACAATATCTAAAATCAAAGAAAAATGCAGATACAACATACCAGAACATGTAGAATGCAATGAAAGCAGTCTGAAGAGGTAAATTTATAGTGATGAATTCTCACATCAGAAAAACAGAATGAGCACAAATAAACAACCTAATACTGCACCTCAAGCTTGTAGAAAAACAAGAGCAAGTCAAGTCCAAAGCCCATACAAGGGATGAAACTATAAAGATCAGGGCAGAAATTAATAAAATTGGGACTAAGAATATACAAAGAATTAATGAATCAAAGAGTTAGTTCTCTGAAATAATAAATAAAATTGATAAACTCCTAGTCAACCTTATCCAAAAAGGAAAGAAAAAACATAAATTCATGCAATAAGGAATGAAAAGAGTGAAATCACTACAGATCCTGTGGAAATTCAGATCATCAATACCTACAAAGAATGGAAAAAAGAAGAAATGGACAGATACCTAGAAATTTATGAATTACCAAAGCTGAATCAAGAAGATATAAAAATTCTGAATAACTCAATATCAATTAATGGAATTGAAAATATAAGTAAAATCTTACCAACAAAGAAAAGTGTAGGTCCTGATGGATTCGTGGCTGAACTCTACAAAAAATATAGAAAATATTTAATGCCAATACGCTTCAACCTCTTTAATTAAATTCAAAGGGAAATTATTTTCTCCGTAATTCATCCCTGGAGCCATGTATTACCCTGATACCAAAACCAGAAAAAGACTCAACCAAAAGCAAGAACTAGAGGCCAATCTCCCTAATGAGCATAGATGCAAAAATTCTCAATAAAATACTAGCAAGAAGAATGCAGCAAATCATCATGATTATAAGTCATAACCAAGTAGGATTCATCCCAGAAATGCACTAATGTTTCAACATACACAAATCAATAAATGTAATGCACCATATCAATAGAGCCAAAGACATAAATCACACAATCATTTCAATAGAGGCAGAAAAAGCTTTTGATAAAGTCTAACACTCATTGATGATGAAAACCCTACAGAAAATTGGAACAGATAGTCTCTACCTCAATCTGATAAAATCCATCTATGACAAACCAACAGCCAACATCAGACTAAATGGACAAAAACTGACAGCTTTCACTCTAAAATTAGTAGTACAAGAAAGATGTCCACTATCACCCCTCATTCAATATAGTTCTGGAAATGTTAGCCAGAGCAATTAGACAAGAGCCAGAAAATAAGGATAGGAAAGGAAGAAGTTAAATTATTATTATTTGCAGATGAGTTGATACTCTACATAGAAGACCCCAAAAACTCTAACAAAAGACTAGTAGAGTTAATAAGCAAATTCAGTGGATTAAATGCTATCTTCTTATCTCCTTGGTGTGAATAGTTTTCCATTCAGTTTGGTATGATTTTGGTTTGGCTTGGCTTGGAAATTTTCCCATAACAGCAAGGGCAATGCAGGTCCTGTTCAGAGAAGCAAGAAGCCAGTCTGCCCTTCCCATGAGCTGGCAGAAGCCATATGGGGCCCAGGAAGAGAAATCAGAAACTAACTTGCCCTTTCCATGAGTTGGCGGAAACCATGCCAGTCCTAGGAGGATAAACAAGAAGCCAATTTGCCCTTCCTGTGAGCCAACCAGCACATGGGCTGGAAGACAAGAACAACCTCTCACCCCAAGGACAGCCAGCTGATTTGGAGTTGCTAGCAACCAAGGTACAAAAACAACTCAATGCTTGTAGTGTTTGATTTGATTTAGCAGGCCTAGAGCTGGTAGTCTGAGCATCTATCGAGAGAGTAACAATATGCAATATAGCAAATATTGGTGATTTCCTTCTGTCTTGTCTCTGAAAACCAGTATTTTTCTGTTTGTTTTGTTCCATTTCATTTTGTTTTGTTCAATGTTCTATTTTGATTGGTTTTATTCTATTCTGTTTTGTTTGATTTTATTATGTCTGATGGTATGGGTAGCAATTCTGAAGATAAGAGGCATTATGGTAGCCATTGTTCATTTTGTATTGTCTGTTTTGAAGTCCTGTATCACTTCACTGTTTTGTTTTGATTGGTTTTATTGTTTTATTTTGTTTGATTTTATTCTCTTTAAAATAAAATTTAAAGAAATAATCAATAGATGCCTGTACATAAACAACAAACTCATTGAGAGAAAAATTAATGATATAACACCCTTTGCAATAGCATCCCCCCAAAAATGAAATACTTAGGAATCAATCTAATGAAAGATGTAAAAGATCTATATATTGAAAATTACAGTACTCTGAAAAAAGGAGATTGAAGAGTATGTCAGAAAATGGAAAGACATCCCTTGCTCATGGATAGGAAGAACCAACATTGTGAAAATGGCATACTCCCAAAACTGTTACACAGATTTAATGCAATCCTGATCAAAATACCATTAGCATACCTCACAGATTTAGACACAACATTCCTAAAAGTCATTTCAAAACAGAAAAGACCTAGAATGGCAAAGGCAATCCTGGACAACAAAGGCACAGCAGGAGGCATCACAATCTCTGACTTGAAATTATACTACAAAGCAACTGTGATAAAATCAGCATGGTCCTCACCAAAAAAATAGACCTCAAAATCAGTGGAACAGATTAGAAGATGCAGACAGAATTACAAAGACACTTAATCCCCTTATCTTTGACAAAGGGGCCAAACATGTTCACTAGAAGAAAGACAGCCTCTTTAATAAATAGTGCTGGAAAAACTGGCTCTCTACATGCAGAAGATTAAAATTAGACCCATGTTTATCACCATGCACTAAACTAAAGCCAAAATAGGTCAAAGATCTAAATATTAACACAGAAACACTAAATCTACTGGAAGAGAAAGTAGGTAGAAATCTTGAAGACATAGAGGTAGACAGAGAGTTCATGAATAAAACCCAAACTGCACAGAAAGTACTTGAAAGAAGCAACAAATGGGATCTCATCTTACTAGAAAATTTTTGCATATCAAAAGAAATCACTGAGTGAAAAGACAACCCATAGAGGGGGAAAAAATTTTAGGCAACTGTTCTTCAGATAAAGGACTTCTTTTTAGAACATAAAAAGATTTGGAAAAAAGCAGACCCCCCAAATTCAAAGACCCAACCCAAAATTGGGCATCTCAGATTAATACACATTTCTCAGATAAAGCAATACGAATGTCAAACAGATGTATAAAAAATGTGCAACATCATTGGTCACCTGAGAAATGCAAATTAAAACAACACTGAGATTTCATCTCACCCCAGAAAGAATGGCTATCATAAAGAAATCAGCCAACAACAAATGTTGGCAGGCGGTGGGGAAAAAGGAACACTTCTCCACTGTTGGTGGGAGTGCATATTGGTACAACCACTGTGGAAATCAGTGTGAAGATTCCTCAAAAAACTAGGATTAGAGGTCCCATTTGTCCCAGCTATCTCCTTTCTGGGTGTTTTCCTGGAAGAATTAAAAACATACCACAGTGATGCACTCATGTTTATAGCAGCACAATATGTAATAGCTAAATGTTGGAAACAACCCAAATGCCCATCAACCAAGGAATGGATATAAAACATACGGTATTTTTATATAATGGACTATTACTCAGCTATAAAGAAGTATAAACTCGAGGTTTTTATAGATAAATGGGATACAACTTCAGACCATACTCATAGTGAAATAAATCCGACTTACATGTATAAAGACTGTATTGTCTCCCTAGTGTAAGAAACTGAAAAAAATAAGATCCAAAATGTACAACATATATTGTGAAATGGGAAGAAATTGCTCAAAAAAACTGGGATGGTGAAAAGGAAAAAAGGGAAAAGAAAAAAATATATGTATGTATGTATGTATGTATATATATATATATATATATATATATATATATATATACAAGATAGCTAATTGTACTACTAATTTCTATTAGTTCATTGAAGACTTATGTTTATATTGTTTGATCAATTTTTCATGTCTAGATTTTATAATATGAGCAACCGCTTTGACAATAATACATATTAACCATTGTAAATCTATTATTTTTTGAAATTTTATGTCATTTTCTCCTTAAAATAAAAAAATATAATTGGAAGAAATAAGATCTAGTGTTCTCCAGTACTGTAAGGTAACCGTGGTTTACAGTAATTTACTGTGTTTTATAAAGAACTAGAAAAGAGGAATTCAAAAGTTCTCAATACAAAGATATAATGTTGGAAAAAAATAATGTTGAAGATGGAAATGATAACTGTCTTGACTTGGTTATTACACACTGCATACAACTGTCAAGGTATCATCATTCCCATAAATATATTAGTAAAATTTTTGAAAGTATTATCACCATAGAATCAGCAGACCTAAAATCCAACGCATCTGAGACCCAAGTCATGTGGATGCCTGGCACCCAACAGGAGAAAGCTCTTTTGTGAAAACAGAAGGGAATGGGGTTCTCTGCTCTGCGGAACACATGTAATTAGAAAGAAACTGTTACATTCAAGCATCAATTATTGAGAACAAATATTCTCACAATCTTTAATGGCAGCTTATAAACTATAAAGTATCCTATTGCTCATAAAGGTTTACTAAAAATGCTAAACACATGGTTTTGTTGTTTTGTTTTGCTTTTGTCTTTTTGAGTCAGGGTCTCACTATGCAGTTCAGGCTGGTCTTGGGCTCACTTTGAATCCCAGGCCGGTCTCGATCTTGATGCTCTTGCCTCAGCCTCCTGAGTGCTGAGATTACAAGAGTGTGCCACCACAGCTGGCAAGACATTTGTTTAAAAATTTGAATTTCTTTAAAGGAGTTTCTGAGAAACACACGAAAAATCTCATCTATATTGACTAGATACATCAAAGGAACAGAGCAGCAGACTGAAACCGTTCCCAATGACTATGGCTGCAAGAATCTGAGCAAAAGTAACTGAAAAGGAAACAAGTCTTCCTTGCAAAAGATGCCAAGTGGCATACTCACTCTGCCCTTAAGTAGGTATAGCCCTAGTACCCACTCCTTCAGTGTGAGCTTGCATGGAGAACTCCTTCTAACTAGTAGGCAAACACTGGACAAACCTCAAAATCAAGGGGCATCTTACAATGTAAGTCAAAAACAAGTTGGAGAAACTGACATAACCAAAAAGAGCCTAGGACACTATATGTAAGGTGGTAGCCTGGATGGAATCCTAGAACTAAAAAGGGATGTTCAAACAATTATGAAATATGAAAAGCTATGGACTGTAGTGAATATCAGTCTCTGCTCATTGACTATAACAAATATTTATACTAACAAAATATAGTAAGGAAAACTGGGTGATGGGTTTATGAGAACTCTAGAATAGAATCTTCAACTTTTCCATGAATCTAAAATTGTTCTTCAAAGTATTTAGAATTTTTAAAAATTAGTTTCTAGAGGTGTGCGTAATACAAATGCACAGAACAAAGTCTGAATATGCAACAACCAGTAACCTTATAATTCTGTTATATGAGTTGCTGATATGGATGATATATACTATTATCAAGCAAATTTGAGGTATTTGGGGGGGAAAAGTAAAAGAAAAAATGAAAACCAGTTTAGGCTTACTGTTTACCAGCAGAAAAGGTTTATTTCTTTTAAAGACAAACAATGAAACCACATCCAAGGGCTTAACTTACAGACAAAAACTGAAGGAGCATGAAAGCGGTAAGATACTGAGGTACAAGACACACAGTGGGGGAAATGCTTCTGGTCCGAAGCTCTCACCAGCTCGGCTTGCAACAGCTGAGTTCTGCCAGTGCTTGGGGGTGGTGGAGGGAAGTGTGTGTCTGCAGAACCAAAGGAGACAGCTGTGTTTCTATGCACTGAAGCACTGCGGACTGCTTGGGTAGGTGTGTGCTTTCACACCGAAGGAAAGGGGAGAATAGCCGGCCCCTCCCTCAGGGCCTAGGCTGCCTTGCAAAGGGCCACAGCAGAGAAGCGGACCTCTCCTTGCTCACGCTCGGTAAACTCTCTGCAGACCTTGGCAGCATCCTAAGAGGGAGACACGTCATTAATACCCAACAAGAAACAGCTCAAACTGGAAATTTCACAGGGAAAGCACTTCTAAGGCCTGTGCATACTCAGGGTTTGCCCTGATCAACTTCAAATCCCTCACAGACCTTGAAATCCAGGAGGCTTAAGGCAAGAGACAAAAATTGGGTACTGAAAATGACCTTATCTGCCACAAGTTTGACATCAGAAGCTCTGACTCTACCACTTCGGCAAAGTGGCTCCAGGCTTCTTTTGTCTTGTACCTGGCTTGGCAAGAAAATGAAATGACACTCTTTTCCTCAGGTGTAAACAGACAACACTGATCTCTCTTCCACAAGGAGCGTAAGAGAAAAGTTCTCCTAACTGAGAAACTCCTCAAGTAGGGACAAATTTCTTTCAAGTAAGTATTTTATAAAATAGCCTTAAATTTACCTGGTATATTCCAGGCATAGACAAGTGACAGATTCTCAACGAGATACATGATGGAATGACACACATTACTACTTCTAGGACCTGGATTATGACTGGTAACAGAAAACTGATCTCGATTTGTTTACCAAATTCTAGGCTTCAGTGCTTTGGAATCAGTATCAATCACTCCGTTCTGTTTGTAAAAAGTCCAGTGGAAAGATTATACCACGAGTCATATTACATCTCAGAATTTTTTTTAAGATGAAAGAGAATACTGTGTGATGCACAATAGTTAAGGGAATTTCCGTTTCTAAATCACTGATTCAATAATGAGTTTGGCTCTTAGAAAGTACCAGCTATAATGGATTTTTATTTCTGCTTTGGAACTATATTTAAAAACTGAAAGAGATTCAGACTGACAATTACATTCTCTATCAGAATTTTCAGCACATTAATATTCCAGAGCTCCTTCCCCAAACTGACTTCTCTATAGTATACATAGTATTGATGCCAATGTTAGGGTGCAGCTTTAGAGATTAAATCACCTCCTATACAGACAACTCTGCCTCCTCTGTGTGCCATGAGCAGTGACTTAATTTGCTCAAGTTTAGGATACTTGGGGGTTAAGTTTACGTAATTTTCTCAGCAATTTAACAATAATTTAGTGTGTAGTTCAGACAATTTAAAGTGTCTTTAACCATCAGTTTTACTTAATACAAGTTTTGTTAAAATGATGGTTGAGAGTCATTAAATTTTAAATGATACTTCAATTACAGAAATTAGTTTTTATTTATTTTTCTAAACAAGGTTTATCTTCCCTATACCTCCTGTGATTTTGGTATTCTGTGTGGGCACATTTTTATGGTATTAGTAGAGGGTTAGATATGAGTTAGCATGTATCTTAAATGCTTAATTTAAAAGATTAGTCTTTCTGCTAACTGGGTCAATAATCCAATTCTGGGTCAAGAATCAAAATTCTACCACTGTTCTCATTCTCTTCTGTAAGTAAAGTCTGCCTCTCCTACAAATTCCACTGTCCAGCTTTTCAAAGTCCATTTCTCAAGTCACATTACCATTATCATCAGTCCTCTCGTATACCAAGAACTGGCTTTAACTGGTCTCAGTCATGTATGACTAGACAAAGTGATCATCTCTTCTAGAGAGGCAAAATTTGGTCCACTAGCAACCTGAGGATAACTGGGCTGTGATGTTCCAAAAATAGGTCCTTTATAGAGCAAGGTCACATTGTATGTACAGTGACTAAGAACATAATCTCCATCATTCAGAAATATTGTTCTGCTATTTAAGTTTTTCTTTTTTTAAATTTGGGACTTTTTGTCTATTTTTTGAGACAAGGTCTTGCTATGTAGCCCAGGCTGCCCTCGAACTTGCAATCATCTTGACTCAGCTTCCCAGGTGCTAGGGATGGGCCACCACAGCAGCTGGTTCTGCCATTTATAACCTTGAATATTGTCTGCCCATTTCCTCATCTGTAAGATGAAGACAATAAGTCCTACCACACTACATCATTAAAAGGATCCAACAAGACAGAATTTACTCAGGACAGCACCTGGCCCAGGTCAGCACACTGCACCTGCGGGCCTGATCCCACTTACTGGCTTTGCTAACATGGCCATTGTGGAACGCAGCTACGCATCTTCCTTTTTATACACTGCCTACAGGCTGCATGGGAACGGTCACAGCAGAACTGAATACTTACAATGAAGCCACAGGCCACACAAAGCCTGAAATATTTTCTTTTTCCTTTTCTTTTTTTTTTTTTTTTTGTTTTTTGGTACCAAAGATCAAACTCATGACTTCACACTTGCCAGGCAGGCACTTGTGCTGCTGAGCTATATATATCTCCAGCCCACCTGCAATATTTTCTATCTGGCTCTTTACAGAAGAACTTTGTGTACCCTCAATGTGCACATTCCAGGCACTCAAAGCAGATTAGCTTAGTGGTACAGTATTTTGTATTTTATCATAGACAATTTTCCTTGACAATAGCCGATTCCATCTGAGAGACTCACTTTTAGGTTTAGAGCAGAATTCCAACTCTTTCAAAGATCAAAGGGTTTCTGTAGTTACCTGCACCAGGGTAGGACCTTAAAGCTCTTGTCAGGGATGTTTCTCTAATATTCCACTTCTCTAACACTCAACCATCTGGGAAGAAACACCAAATTCTCCTAACCCAAATCTGCAGTATATCACCTGCAAGACTGAGCCAAATCCAACAGTAGCAGAGGATTGAGGAAGGCTCAAGGTGTTGTTACTTGAGTCTTTTGTGATGATGCATGGTGACAGGAGAACAATGGACACTTTAATCCTCACAAAAAACAAACAATGGCTTTTAGGCTAATTCTTACTATGAACTAAAGACAGCACATGAAACAGATTAGTCAGGGCTTCTTTGAAGGATCTTATTTAAAAACACTCGCTATAAAATGAAGTTGGTAGAATTACCAAAATATCTTTAAGCCATGAGGACAGTTATCAACCCAGACAACTGAGGCTGACAATACCTAAGTGTCAGCACATCAGACAATGCGGCTCAAGAGGCCAGCTGGTGGCTCTGAAAGATGCATTCCCAAGATTACCTGCAGCAGGGAGTCCTCCGAACTGGTGCCATGGTTCACTGGAAAAGGCATTCGCCCATCTGGAACAAAGAAACCAGGCCTGTCAATTTCCCCTGCCCATTTTCTGGCTATAGGACCTGCCCATCCCAGGGGGGAGGTTTTGGATTCTTTTGAATACCACTGCCACTCCCACAAAGAGAAGTCAACAGGCCACAGTGAAATGCATCTAATCTACAACTGAGCAGATCCCATAATCCCAACCCATTACACTAACAGAGGGGATTGTGTCCCCATCTTTTGGGAAGGAACAGAGCAAAAGTCAGATGCAATCTGTGGGGTACCAGGAAGAGGGAAGAAAGAAGGACTCTTTGAAATTTCATTTGCCCAATCAACGACTCCTGACTGCCTCCAAGTCTCTTCTGCCTGGTGAGTTCTTAGGTAGTGTTGAGAAAACACAGCCCCAAGCCTTTCTCCATTATGGATGGAAATTCCTTCTCACTGCCATAAACCAGCTAATCAAAATCCTTCACATTCTTTTTACACAAAGAAAGTCACATTCAGGGATCGATCCTTTTGTCCTAAACCTATTCCTTGTCTGAAAAGGACAACACTAGCAAATGGTAAAAGGGGTATGTGAAAAGTCCGAGCACTGATGCCTTGAACTGGTGCTGATCTGATTGATCCTCTATATTGGGTTGGGATTAAAGTCATTCATTTGGTATAGCCTGGTGCATAAGGGAGGGTGCTCTGGGTCTGATGAAAGGTTCAGTATCCCCCGAGTATACCCTGTTTTGGCTTCTTGAACAGTGATGTGCCAAGTGCCACAGATCACGCACCCACCCTATAAAAAAAAGTCTGCAACTGTACTGGATTCCAAAAATGAAGCAATACATACCCAGTTCATAGAGGTGACCATCCACGTTGTTAAATAGAATAAAATGAAAATTCACCTTGTCATCTACCTAGAGAGAGTCAAATTTTTTTTTGCAAATGTTATTAGAAGATGATCTTGTTAAGAATAAATTCACAACTCAAGTGAATGGCTATTTTAAAAAAAATTATTATAGCTGATATTTGCCACATACATGGCTGGAATCTAAGACCATTAGGGTAGCAATTCTGGAACTGTTAGGACAGCTCTGAGGGTGTGACTATTAAGTTCTTTTTACTGAGAAGGAAATGCAGGCTTAGAGAGAGTAAGCCTGCAAGGGCAGGCTTAGGACATGGCAAGGCCAACTGTGGTTATAAAGGCACTGGCTTGACTTCAATTTAGCAGATGACATAGTGGCTCTGTTCACATTTGCTAGTCTATCTTACTCTTCCTGACAGACCATGACAAGAGCTCAGTGACTAAGAGAGAAGTTGCTTACTATTAAGACTCATCTTGGTCTAAGCATGATACTATTAATTTGAATTATGCAAAACTATTTCAACTGCCTGTTTGATTTCTGAAGAGTCATTCTGGAGAACAGCTCTAGTCAAAGCATTATTTGGGTTGATTCTGCTATTAAGTGGCTCTGGTAGGTAACATTTGCCATATCCTATGTTTCAATCAAAGACTCCTGCACACGTCCTAGCGAAAGCATGGGTGTCACCTGAGCTGCCAGGCTGGGACTTGTGTGTGCATTTACCCGACACTGGCCTTCCTGGGCCACAGCATCATGGGCTGCCTGGATAGCCTGCAGAAGAGAGAGAAGAATTAGCTCAAAATTCTGCAGAATCAGTTCAACCCACAGCTCATCAAGTTCTCTTCCTACCTCATTCTTCTCAAAGCACTTTGCTCTGTCTTCAGGGGACATCTTCTCCGTTTCAGAAAGAAACTGTTTCAGGACTGATCCATCCTCTTTAAAAAGAAAATGCACATGTTAGATAGAAACAAACAATGCAGATAAGCACATATTTACTGTCACCTTAAGCCTTTGCACAGCCAGTCATGCTGAACAATCTGAATCTTTAATATGGCCTCCAGGGAAGCAGACAGAGCTATCCCTTTTCTCCCAGTCTCTTTTTCCAATCACCCTGCGCTACTACATTCAAGCCAGGCAGGCTCTCTATAATCCAAGGTAGCTTTCTTCTGCTCTGCTCTGATCACTCCCACCTTGGCCCCTTCCCCTCCCACCTCCCACTGTCTCTCAAATCTATCATCACTTTCTGAGATCCATTTGGAACATGCATCTGTTGAGATTTTAGTGCCATAAGGGCAGAGGCTGTCTCATCTACTGCTGTACCCACAGAACTTAGTAATTCATTTACTGTATCCATGATGCTATAACAACATTCTAATTACAGTTCTCCAACCAAGACTTATTTCAGAGTAGAAAGTTCAACCTTAGCAGTTCAGTTATCCAGATGGACATTAACATAAAGATCTTAAGTAGATATATGAAGACCCACACGGTCTGGTTTAAAGACAACCCACTGGCTGGTTATAGGTATAAACAGTATGTTATTGCTCAGTGTGGAAAAGTCTAGAAGACAGTATCACACAGCTATAGTAAGAACAACGTTATTTCAAAAGACCTCAGCTTGAACCTTCAGCTCTAAATTTAACAAACTTGCTAAGTGAGAACCATTTCAAAATCTGGAGGGGCTGAGGATATAGCTCAGTGGTGGCACCCTATGTTGGTCTCTATCATGGGAAAACAAAAATTTGGAAGGGACAGGAATCCTCTTAACTAAGAGGAGGGCTCTGAGTCAAATTGAGTCTGACATCAGCATTGCCACAGTTACAAAAGTACAGTATCATCTGACCTCAGAAATAGTGGACTCTAGATAAAGTGAGACATTACAGAAGAAATAGGATCAGGCTATGGCTTTGTAACATAGCTCAAGCAAGCCAATACTTGAAAAAGCAACTTTTAGAAGGTCTGGACATTTACAACCATACAAGTTATCTTCATTTCAAAAGCACATTTAGGAGTCTTCATCATACTTCCGTTATTCAAAATAAATAAGTATAAAATGCATATAGTTTTTTGCAGTACTGGGAATGTAGTCATGCTAGGAAAGTACCCCAACACTAAGCTAAATCACCAACTCAAGCACCACCTTGCTTTTTTGAAACAGAGTCTCCTTGTGTTTCCCAGGCTGACACTGACCTCCTAGACACAAGTGATGCTCCTGCCTGAGCCACCTGAGTAACTGCAACTACACAAGAGACACCATGCCCATTACATGTGTGTGAATCATTATTCAAAGGTACACAACTCTCAGCCTCCCCCAGCCACTGTCTACATCAGACAAAGTCTTATTGGAACACAGCCACCTTCATTAGTTTATATCTTATCAATAGTGATTTTGAACTCCAAGCCTAAAAGATTTATTCTCTGGCCTTTTAAAGAAAATTTGCTGGCTTTTGGCCTAAATGACACATAATGGCTAGGTTATTTAACATATTTAATACCTGTTCATTACACCTCTGCCAATTTTAAGGGCTTGGACTTCTATCTCATATCTTCTCTACAGCATTCACTGCAGGAGGACCAAAGCCCCTGACCTGACTTTGTACAGCTGTATCTTAACATTTCAGTCTGCTGCTATGCTTCCTGCAGGAACTTCCTACTGTCTGCCCTAAGCAGATCTGTTCCTCCTCTTGCACGCAAGACACAGAACCACTGAAGACAGGTACTAGCTGGGCATGGTGGCACATGTCTATAATCCCACGCCTACTAACCAGAAAGCTGAGGCAGAAAGGTTGCAAGTTGGAGGCCAGCCTGGACATTTAGCAAGACCTTGTCTCAAAATAAGAAGGCGAGCTAGGCATGGTGATGCACACCTGCAATCCCAGAACTCAGGAGGCTGAGGGCAGAACGACAATGCCAGTGTGGGCTACAGAACGAGATCCTGTCTCAAAAAAGGGTTGGGGGTCCTTTGCTAGAGGTGCAGCTTAGTAGTAGACAGCTCATCAGTTTGACCCCCAGGATTACCAGAAATAAATAAATAAAAAGGTAAGTCTCAAATACTTTCTAGCTTAGTCACATCTCCAATTTTCCAGACTTGATGAGAACTGAGTGGAAACCTGTGAGACTCACTACACAAATCAGCCCTCAAGGGTTCTTTTCTCCTTCCCCTCAGCCCTGAGAAGTTGAGGAAACAGAAGGCAGGTGTGGAGAGGCAGCTCCGCACTTAGCCCTCCACTCTGGCTGGAAACAGCCCAACCATGCTTTTTGGAAGATGAGTTTTCTTACCTCAAAAAAGAAAACAGTACGAATTCACTCACAGTATCTGCATAAGCAGTCGCCATGACGAAGCAGGTTTTGAATGTTTTGTTTTTAGTTTGAAACAAGGCCTCATTATATAGCCAGGCTGGCCTTAACCTCGTGATCATCCTGCCTCAGCCTCCTCAGCGTTGGGATTATAAGCATGTGCTACCATGCCCAACTCAAAAAAAATAAATAAATAAAAAAAAGGCAGGCAATGACTTTGCTCAACAGACCTAGGTTTCTGAGATGAGGCATGAGTTCACTGGACTTTCTGAACTCCACGTTTCCAATTTCAACAGAGGGGAATGACCTCAAGAGCCACACATACCAAACTCCAGTTTGTCTTGGTTATTGGCCACTGCGTGGATCAGTCCGATGGTACCACAGGAGTTCCCAATGGTCTGCTTCATGAAATACACTTTGGGACTCACTTCTTGCCCTTTCAGTTCTTCAATCTGCTTTTTCCTGAAGTTCTCATGCTATGAATGGAAAAAAAGAAATCTGGCATCTTCAAATGAAAGTGCAGGGAACAGATGGCTGCACAGCAAGTTCCACCACTTCAGTGGAAACCCAAGTGGGATGTGTGACCGGGCCTTGGTTCAGTCAAGATGCTGGCCATCACCCAGTGGCCCATCCCATCCCCCACGCACGACAGCCAGCAGGGCTCTGAGAGGCTCTCAGACTCCACCCTGATGCTGCAGTGCAGTCCCTGCCTTGGATACGGCCCAAGGCTGTGTCTAGACACCACCACAACCGTCCAGCATGGAATGGAGGGCACCATGAAGTTAAAAAGAGATGCATTCCTTATCTTCTTCCTTGAACACCTGCAACTGTATTTCAAAGGCATCCTGCTCAAGCTTTGACCAGTTTAATGCCCAATGATATCATCAGTTGATTTATATTTCCCTATTCATTAATGTTTTATTCTGTCCAATTAGACATCTCTTCAAAAATGCAAACAAAACAAGCCTGAACTATTAAAAGGGGCAAGCAAAATAAATAAGCGATTGCCTCTTCCTTCTTTTTTAGGAAAGACAACTGGCCTAGAGTGTCGGGACATAATTTTACAAAAACTCACCCCACAAGAAGATGTGATATTAGTTTTTCCTTCCCAGCTCTTCAGTCTAACCTGAGGATATATCAATCATCAGGAGAAGGATCATCTGCTAGCATCTTGTATAGTGATTCTGTGAGCCTGACAATTCACTAATGAACTGAAAGACCTAGTGAGTTATGACTTCAGTGAAAAGCTGATGCTAATGCTACAGAAAAGCCAACTTCCCATAACAAAATTCAGACAGAACATCCAAAGCTTATTTCCAATCCTAGTAGCCATGCCTTACTATATGTGGAGATGAAGTCTGAGCTTGCTCTGTGATGCTAGCAAAATAAGATCCTTTGTCCCACGAATCAACTTAAGCAGGAAGTTCTCCTTTCCTGTCTACTAGATTTTTGAATTGTTACTCATTTATTATTGAGTTTTCACCTTTGAAGATAAAATTTCATAACAGGATTAACACCTTCCTTTATGATTGCTTGTGCTCTTGGAGAAAATTCTGTAAATATTTTGCCAGTGTTTAAAATGGCATCAGAAGAGGCTCATTTAGGGTTTCATAATATGTCCTTAGTCAAAAATAGGTGTTTTCTAAAGTAGCAGTGCCTTGTTCATAAAAATCAATCTATGTCTTGGCTTTTCTTTAAATTTGCTTCAGCATTTTTGCCCAGTAGGCAGTCTCTCTAGCAAAATAGGTGCTTAATAAATTGGACAGGTTGTATGGCAGGCAAGGACAAAACATAAGCCATTCACACTAGAATGTTCTCTAAAAAGATTCACTTAAGGCAGCAAAACGAGATCAGTGAGTGAGCTTTCAGAGGAGATCCTGGCACACCAGTGCCTCCCAAAGGCCTTGCCTTAAGTGCTGCTCAAAACCTCCACGTCATTATGGCTCCTCTAATGAAAAAGCTCAGCAAAATGCTCAGGTGGAAGACAGGAGACTGTCTGATATTGTCAAGGAAGCTAATGTGGCTCAAAGTGATTTGAACTTCAAATAAAGAGTTTGGAAATAAAAACATCAGTGGGCTTTCTAAATAGCTTCAAGTTTTTAACCTACAATACTTAACCCACCTAGCAGGAGGAGGGCCTGGAACTTCCCATTCAGCTTGATTTGGGCTGAGGAGACTTAGGATGCTGCTCAAATAATCTCTCCATGTTTGCAGTGATATCCCAAATGCTAATACCCCAAGTTCTGCTAAGCCAGTCCCATCCACTCCTAATTCACAGCAATAGAAGACAGACAATGCCATGCCAATTACCAGGACTCCACACACAGCCAGGTAACAAACACCTATATGTTTTATATTTGATATTCAGTCTTGAGATATACATACCCTTGGTTCAGTTGTAGAACACCTGAAGAAAATAAAAAGGCATCTCCAAAACTGAGGGACATGACCAGAGAGGCAAGAAAATAAAGAAAGGTGGTAGAAGCATCTTGCATGGAAACCAACATAAATGTTTTAGCTTTAAAAGGCAGATTCAACACTGTGCATGTTGTGGGGAGTGGAGGGCTAGGGAGAATGCTTTAGTCCACCAGGATCCCAGGCAGCAGAGGTGAGTAATTAGAGAACCTCTCCAGTCCTTGTGATTTAGGTAAGCTCAGCTCCCTTAGTCGTTTCATAGGTAAGTGAGCATTTGCGAACCAATGAGCTGACAGGTTACAGCTCTAAACAAAAAAACCACCAGCCATTTCCCAAAGCAGAAGGCTCCGGAAAGCCTCAATTCAAGTGAACTTGCAAGTAAGGAGGATTATTTCCCTGAATGATTGGGAGTATAGAACTGGGATAACTAACTGGATTCTTCAATTCTAAGTTTAAGGAGCCCAATAGGTAGGTAGCCACGAAAGCAAGGCAGCTGCCTCTCTGGGAGGTGCAGCCCTCATTTCTCCGCAGCAGCAGGGCCTGTGAGCCAGATCTGCGCGGCCAGGCCAAATGGAGGAACTGAGTCGTTCCTTACTCACCGGAGTTTGGGAGTTTGGAAGCACTGTGCATGCTCAGAGACCTCTCCATCCAAGCCCCTCTCCCTACCTGGGCGGTGAGGGGAAACAGCAGCAGCAGTGCGCAGGCGGGCGCTGGCACCGAGCCCAGAGCCTCGTCCTCCAGTCCCAGTACGTCCGCGAAGCGCCACTGGCCGGCGACCCCCAGCCGGGACAGCACCTGCAGAGACCAGGCGGCCACACACAGCGGACAGGCAGTCACAGGCACCTGTCATGGAGCGGGGCCTGCACGCGCGCTCCCACGCCCCCACCGGAGCCCGGCACGAGCCCGGCCCCACCACCCGCGGCCGCGCAATGACACAGCACAAAGCGCTGCCCACACGTGGCGCCCGCGAAGCCGGCTTCCCGAGTCCGCGCGGCGCGCGCCACGCCCTCGGAGCTCTCCCCGACGCTTGCGGCCCTCGGGGCTCATCCTGCTCCGTCGCCCCCTGAGCAGGTCCTCAGAGTTAGGCCCCACAGGCAGAGAGGCAAGGGCAGGGGCAGAGACAGAGGCAGCGTTCTGCACTGTCCTAGCAGGGCCACCTCGGGAGCGCGCAGGGCGCGGCTCGGTGGGCGCATCCTACGCTCCCGGGGGAGGGCAGCAGGGCGACACGCCACTCACTTTGTTCAGCATCTGAAAGGCAAACGCAAAACAATAAAACAAAAAACAGCCAGACGACGACGACCTCGGCCCTGCGCTCCCCTGGCAGCGGTGCACCTGGCGCTCACCTCAGGGTTGATCTCCAATGGCTTGAGCTGCATCTTCGCGAACCGTAGAAGAAGCCTCAGCACAGGGAGGAAAAACACCGAGCGGAGCCGCCCAGGCTGCAGCTATAAAGCGCCGGCCCGATGCACTGTGGATCCCTGCGCAGGGGGCGCAGGGGCAAAACCAAGCGAGAGGAAACCCGCCAGTCGCAGGCAAATGGGCCCAAACACCCCCCTGCGCAGCGCAGAGTGGTACATCCGGGCCCCCAAACCTTGCAGTCTCACTCGCGGGTGAGATAATCCGGTGGCTGTGGAAATGGATTTTGTTGGATGTTTCTTGGGTGTATGGAGCAGTCTCTTTGATGGAGGCTTTATTTTTAGCGAATTTTTTGGAAACCCATGCTCTCTACCATCTCAATCATTCAAAACCTCGGGGTCTCAGAAGCATTAAAAAAACGCACTAACTCAACAGGTATATATTTAATATAAATGTGTCTCCCAAATCTCCCAGCAGTTTGCACTTAAAAATCCATCCTCCATGTTACATCAAGCCGATATCAAGGTTCATTTGTAATTGATCGCCTAGAATAAAGCATAACCTGGTGTATAACAGATACTGCGTTAATAATGCTGATGTAATGTGACCCCCACGGAAGAATTGGTTGGTCCTGTGGAAGTGGCAGATCCCTGGGGATTGTGACTGTGCTACAAGACCGAGAAGACAGGAGGAGATCGGAGACTTTAAGAAGCAGATCCAGGGGAAAGATAGGTATGCTTGTGAGAGGAGAAGCCGTGAAAGGAAAATCGGTATTCAAAGAGCAGTTGACTCTGAATAAAATTCTGGGTTCACACTGTTCCCAGTGAAGAAAGGCAATAGCAAACTAAAAAAACAAAGCCCTGTTAAACACCCTGATGACCCCAGCATATTCCAAAGATGGAGAGAAAAAGAATATGCTGAGGAATAAATAAAGAAGGATCAAATCTGTAGGAATTTTGCTAAGCAAGCCAAACCGCAGAATGAAGTGGGGCTTGCAGAAATATTAACGAAGCATAAACGGTTGGGTATTTTATCAATATACTCAGAACAAAATAAAGACGTTGAACAGTCCTGTTGTTTCGGAGGTCCAGGGTTAATGGATGACAGAGAGAAGGGAGGGAATTTGCATTTTTTAAAGTTACTGCCTCTTCAGTGAATCTTACATGTGTCGTCTAACGCACACAGGATCCAATGAAGATGCTCCATTAGTGTAGTTATACAAATCAGAATCTGAGGCTTAGGGAAGGTCACATTTGAAAAATAAAGCTGAGGAGTAAACCCTGGTAAATTGGGCTTTCAGAGCAGTTCCTCCACCCAAGATTCCAAAAACGTTCTATGTCTGGATCCCACCACCACCACAAAAATTACCTTCACACACAAAATGAGAAGAAAGGAAGCATTATTAAGAACTTAATGGGTGAATTTTATGGGTGAGAATTCTACCTTAATAAAGCTTCGAAGAAGAAGCAACACAGGTGAATCAATACAGAAGACACCTGGTTATCTGGAATGGATCCTTTCATGTCGACAGAAACAAAATACATTCCTAATTTACTTCATTTATTCATTCCTTCGAAAAATATTCATTAAACATCTGGTCTTCTGGCCAGTGAGTTTGGAAATGAGATGGAAAGGGGAAAACACTAAATAAACACGGAAACATTCCTCATGCAGCTTTTATTAGTAATAAGAATCATGTGAAAGGGAGCAGAGATTAGGGCGTCTAATTTAGTGGAGGGATCAGGAAGGCTGCCTAAAGGGCCTACAGGATGTGGTATTTAAGCTACAGTTATTGCCAAAATGACTAGTAAGAGAATTTATCAAGTCATAACCAAAAATCTTTATTGAAGATAAATGTACATCATATATATATTCATTTGTTCAATATAAACAATATATTCATAAAAAGGACTAATACAAATGTATATATTCATTCATTATATAAAATATATATATGTAAACATGTATATTTTGCCTGTTATGGTCCAGGAAGCATCAGAACAGTGAATAAAAGAACTGCCTGCTTATAAGGAGATGCCAGGACACAAGTAAACCTTATGCTTCTCTTAAATAAAATAGATGGTGACTGGAAATGCGATGTTGAAATCACAGACTAGAAGATCAGCCAAATTCTAGGAATCATGATTTGTGGCTCTTAGAAAGATAGAATAGATGCATTTGGAACAAGTTATGCTGGCTGGCACTTATCATCCTTTCTTCTTAGGGTTACTAGCTGGGCGGACAAGCAGAACCCTATTCTTTTATTCCTCACCCTGCCATGATGATGTGGGCAGGTGTTACAATTGAAGTGGTTTTATTTAATTAATTATCCCTTCTAAAAGTCAAATTTTGCTGAATAGAGTTAGCATAACCTTTAGCTACCCAACAATGGTTTTAACCCAGTCCTGTGCTGTTTTATTAGATCAGAGAGACAGAGAGGATGTAGCCATTGAGCATAAATTACCTAAATGTCAGAACTGTGAAATATAGAAAAATAAGTTAAAACCACTAAATTTAGTAGGGAGTTTTGGGGATGGTCACAGAACTCTGAATATATTCAAATACTTTAAGTGGGTTAATGTATCTCAATAAAGCTATTAAAAATTTAATAAGAATATGTGTAAAGTTCCAATATCAATTATAGTTAACTTTTATTTAACTCCTCTTTTGATAGTTACAAAAGTATGTAAGATGAAAAAAATCAAGTAAAAGCAAATCACAATGTATCATTAGAATTGTTTAAAATTCAATATAGTACAGAAAGATCAAAAGGAAAAACACTTTTGAAAAATCAATTAAACATGCATTGATGAAGTATAGTACTTGGCTTTGTGACCATTACATAATATTTTTAGAACTATGATAATTTGAATATAAGGCTAATGCAATCTTCACTTCTACCAAAAATGAGACATTAATTTAATTTTTATCATAGTGGGTTTCTGGAGTGTTACCTTAAGAAAGCTTTTGAGTCCCCTGGGAAGAAACAAAAATCTGTGAATGATTAATCATGCCTGCCATGCGCATGGAAAAGGACAACAAAAAGGTAACTAGAAAGTCCGAAGCTGAGTGTGGTAGGTAGCTCATCTCTGTATTCCCGGCTACTTGGGAGGTGGGGCTAAAGGATCACAGGTTCAAGGCCAACCTGGACAATTTAGTGAGATCCTGTTTCAAACTAACAGGGGTAAGGATTTAGCTTGGTATGAAGCTTTAGGTACAGTCTCTAATGCTAAAAAAATTTTTTTTAAAAAAAGAAAAAAGAACACAAATAGAAATGAAGGTTAGAAAAGTTATAATTACATAAATCATAATAACTAAAATGTGACTGCAGGCAGTCTGCACTTTGTACAATTGACACACCAAAACTCATGCGTATAAGTGTGCAATCCAGTGCTTTGAGGTAGAGTGTAATCATCAACAGGGTCCAGTTCTAGAATATTTCTACTATCCCTTAAATTTACCTCTAGTTTATCTCCTTTCCTAACTCAGCCAACTACTGATGTTTTCTAACTCTAGGGATTTGCCTATTCTGAACAATTTACAACATGGAATCATGCAATATGTAGTCTTTCATGTCTAGCTTTTAGAAAATATTTCTGAAGTTCGTTTGTGTTTTAGCATGTATCAGAGCTCAGTTCCTTTTTATTAGTATTCCATTGTATAGCCGTGTCACATTTTATCATCCATCCACTGACTGATGGATGTAGTGTCTAGTATTTGGCCACTATGAATATTACTATTATGAATGTTTCTATATACACCCTTATGAGGCAGTTTTTATTTCTCTTCAGTCTCTAGAAGTAGATATGTTGAGTACAATGGTGACTGGGTTTAACCTTTTGAAACAGTGCCTGATTGTTTTCCCAAGTAGCTGCACTATTTTACATTCCCATTAGAAATGTACAAAAAAATCAGTTTCTCCACATCTTTGCCATTCCTACTCTTGTCAGCCTGTGCAGTGGGTATGTAATTGTAGCTCACTGTAATTTTGTTTGTACTTCCTTGCTTATTTATGATGCTGGGCATCTTTTTATAATGAATATTAGTAATTCAGATATTTTGATGAAATGTCTATTCCTATCCTATGCCTAATTTTACTGAGTTTTAATTTTTTTTTAGACAGGGTTTTGCCATGCAGATCAGGCTGGCCTTGAATGCATTATGTAGCCCAGGCTGGCTTAGAACTCATAGTGATCCTCTTGCCTCATCTTCCCCAGTGCTGGAATTATAGGCGTGTGCCACCATGCCTGGTTTTAGTGAGTTTTTAAAGATCTTATTATTTCATCATGAAGTTTTTATATATTTTGAATATTAATACTTATTAGATACATGATTTGTAAACATTATCTTCTGGTCTTTGACTTTGTTTTCCTTTTTCTTTGGTTTTTTTGAGACAGGATCTTGCTTTGCAGTTCAGGCTGCCCCTGAACTCACTATGTAGCCCAGGCTAGCCTCAAACTTGCAGCAATCTCGATCCTCCAGCTGTGTGCTGGTAGTACAGGCCTGAGCCACCATACCTAGATGAATTTATTTTCTATCCAGTGTTTTTTGAAGAAAAAAGATTTAATTTCAGTGAATTCTACTTCATCAACCTTTTCTTTTGTGGATCATCTGAAAACCTTTGCCCAATTCAAAACTACAAAGATTTTCTCCTATGTTCTCTTTGGGAAATTTTAGTATTTTAACTTTTCATTTAGATCTATGATGCATTTTGAGATAATTTTTGTGCATGGTATAAGTAAAGGTTTAAGTTCTTCTTTTGCATATGTATATTCCATTGTACCTCCACCATTTGTTTAAAAGATTATATTTTGTCGAGAGGAGAACCAGAGAAGGGCCCCGAGATCCAACCATGGCCATGGTGGAACCCAGAGGCCTGCACAAAGAAGCAATTCTCCCGCCCTCTTGGTAAGCGCCTTCCTCCAGCGTGACCCAGGAGGAGACCCAGTAGTGTCTCTTGAGCCTACCGGTGTGCGGGCTTGGAATCAAGCATCCAGTCCCCAACCCCCCCACCCAACCCTGTTAGCAACTGGGGACAGAGGTCTGAGCATCTCTTGGCAGGATGACTGTATGCAACATAGCAAATATGGGGGGTCTCCCACTTTCTCTTCGAAAGCAAGTGTTTTTTTGTTTTGTTTCATTATGATTAACTGCTTTACTCTATTCAATATTTTCTTTTGATTGATTTTATAATGTTCTGTCTTTGGTTCGATTTTGCTATACTTAATTGACTAGACAACAATTGTGAAGATAATGAGATATACTATGGTACCTATTACTGTTATCCTGGTAACCTGCTGTGAAGTTCTGTACCAAAGTCATTGCACTGTCTCAGTTGGTTTTGTTCTGTCTTGTTCTGTTGTATTTCTACTACCTTCAAAATAAAAAAAAATTTTTTTTAATTTTAAAAAGTTTATATTTTGTCAACTTGATTACCTTAGCCACTTGTAAGAAAATAAATCTTTTTACTCGGGCTGGAATGGAGCTTAGTGATAGAGCACTTGCCTAGCACATAGGAGGCCCTAGGTTTGGTCCCTAGCACTGAAAAAAATATTTTAATGATAAACATAATAATTTATTTCTAGACCTTTAGTTTTATCCTATTTAATTAGTTGTCTATCTTCATTACTGTCTGCCTTAATTATTGTGACTTTATAAAAAGTTTTAAAATCAGGTAATACAAATTCACCAATTTTATTTTTCTTTTTAAAAATTGTTTTAGCTGTCCAGGGCCTTTGCATTTCCATATAAGTTTTAGGATCGGCTTTTTAATTTCTACCAGAAAAGCCTTTGGGGACTTTAATAAGGATTGAATTGCTGTCTTAACCATATTAAGTCTCCCTGGCGATGATCTTTTCTACTTTGTTTTTAAATTGAAACATAAAAAGTATACATATTTACTGGTTAACATACGATGTTTCAATACATGTGTATATTGCATAATGTTCAACTCTCCTTAAACTTTTATGGTTTATTTGTGGTAAAAACATTCGAAAACCTTTCTTTTAGCTTTTTTAAAAGTAGAGGCTATTATGTTATAGTTCCTGCACAGTGCAAAATAATACACCTGAACTTACATCTCTTGTCTAACTGCACCTCACTGCCAGTGAGTGACCTTTGCATATCCGCCTTCCCTCTTCCTCTTCCCAACCCTTAATAACCACTATTCTGCTCTCAACTTCTGTACCATCAACTATTTTTAGAGTCTATGTATGAGTGAGGTCAAATGCTTTCTTTTTGTGCCTACTATTTTTGGAATCCACATATGAGTGAGGTCAAATTGCTCCACTTAGAGGAACATCTTCCAGTTCATTTTGTGCTCTTAGAAATGACAGGTCATCATCCTTGTTTATGGCTGAACAGTGGTTAGGCCATATTTTCTTTATCCCATCATAAGTCAATAGAAACTTAGGTGGTTTCCATTCTTTGACTATTAAGAATAAATACAAATAAACAAAGGAGCACAGATGTCACTTTCAGGTGCTGATTCCATTTCCTTTGAATATATACTCAGTAATGAAGTTGTTAGATCCTATGGTAGTTCTATTTTTAATTTTATGAGGAACCAACATATTGTTTTCCACAATGACTGTACTAATTTACATTCTTACCAACAGTAAATATTCCTTTTCCTCCACATTCTTGCCAGTGCTTGTGATATTTGTCTTTTTTTTTTTTGAGAAAGGGCCTTGCAAAGAAGTTCAATCTGTCCTTGAACTTAGTATGTAGCTCAGACTGACCTTGAACTCATGGCAATCCTCCTGCCTCAGCTTCCCAAGTGCTGGGATTATAGGCATGTACCACCATGCCTGCCTGGTGACATTTGTCCTTTCATAATAGCCATTCTTACTGGAGTTAAGTGATATCTTGTTGTGCTTTTGACTTGCATTTTCCTGATGATTAGTGATGTTGAACATTTTTTCAAATATCTGTTAGCCATTCATATGTATTCTTTTAAGCAATTTCTTTTTAGATCTGTTTACCATATTTAAATCAGATTGTTTGCCATAAAATTGAGTTCCTTATATTACCTAAACATTAAGCCCTTATCAAATGTATTTCAAATATTTTGTTCCATTCTGTAGGTTGTCTCTTCATACTGTTGTTTCCTTTGCTGTGTATCAGCTTTCCAGTTTAACATAATTCCATTTGTTTATCTTTGCTCTTGTTTCCTGTGCTTTTTGAGGTCTTTTTCAAACGATCCTTGCCCATCCCGATATCCTGAAGCATATCTTCCACATTTTCTTTTAGTACTTTCATAGTTTCAGGTCTTTAATCCTTTTAGAATTGATGCTTGTGTATGGGGAGGTATAATGATCTAGGTTCATTATTCTTCATGTGAATATCCAGTGTTCCCAGTTCTGTTTGTTGAAGAGATTGTCCTTCCCCAGCATGTGCTCTTAGTACCTGGGTTAGTCAGTGTTTTATAACTGAAACACTTACTTGAGATAAATCAGCCTGAAGGAAGAAAAGATTTATTTTGTCTCACAGTTGAGGTTTCAGTCCATGCCCAGTCAGCCTTACAACATGCACCTGACATAAATCAACTTAAACAGAAGAGTTATTTTGGCTCCCAGTGTAGATTCAGCCCATGAATGATGGGGCCTATGGCAGCACAGTACGTCATGTCAGGAGCTTATGACAGAGGAGGCCTTCTCACCTCACAGGAGGGCCTGAAAGAGGAAAGAAGGGTCGAGGGTCCCAATACACCCTTGGGGAATGCCCACAATTACCATAATACCTCTCACTAAGCTCCACCTTTTAAAGGTTTTACCACCTCCCAATAGTACTGTAGGCTGGTAACCAAGTCTTTAACACATAGGTCTTGGGGGACATTTATCCAGACCATGGAAGTATCTTTTTCAAAGATCATTTGACTGTAAATATTTCAGTTTACTTCTAGATTCTCTAGTCTGTTGCATTGGTTTATGTGTCTGGTTTTTAGATAATAACATGCTGTTTTGATTACAATAGTTTTGTAGTTTATTTTGGAGTCAGATGTGTACTTCTTCCTGCTTTGTTCTTTTTGTTCAAGATTGATTTGGGCTAGTTGTGGTTTCCTATGAAATTTAGGGTTCTTGAAAAGATGGCGGACCGGTAGGTAGCAGGGGAGGGACCCTCTCTGAGAGAGACAGCTCAAATGCCAGAATAGAACACCCTGGAGAAACCCAAACAGAGAGAGATAGACTCTCACAACTCAGGAAGAAACTAAAGTGCAAAAAACCACTCAAATAAGAGGTCCTGGGGCTACCATTAGAGAAGCTAAGATCAGCAAGCACAGCGCCCTCCTCGAGCCGCCTAAATCCCTGCCGGAGACCTGACCAACTGATTCCCCGAAGTGACTGGCTTGAGCCGCCGGAGCGTGGAGGTGAACAGCCCTGTGCGCGGCTCGCCCAGACCCGGCCCTGCACACGACCCACCCAGAAGCACCATGAATTCGCACCGTAGCCGCGCTGAAGTCGGAGGTTGGGAAGCCCAGCAGTTCTTGGGGACGGGCATCAACATGCGGTGAGTGATGGGAATAAGACCATCCCACGGGAAAGGGGAAACCGACTGGAAGACATGTTGGATTTGGGCAGGACAGTCCTAACTCCATAATGAAGTGGCTTCAGTTGGTTGCTCCCCTTGCCAAGCAGATTGGTGGAATCTGCTTGGACTGGGCCGTGCCCCTGGCCAGGACCCAGTGAGTCACTACAAATTAATTCCCCTGAGATAGGCACACACTGATGCAGTGAAGGCCTACAAAAGTTGACTGGCCTGGAGGAGAGGAGGCAGTGCATACTGCCCTTGCTTGAACTTTAATCTCTGATAGCAGCCGGCAGAGGGCAAAAGCTCCTAGACTGCACACTCTAGAGGAGCCTTAACCAACAAGAGAAGGGGCTGGGAATTACACTGTACCCTTGTATGGAAGGAACCAAAAACATGACGAGAGGGAGAATAAGAAAAAAACTCCAGCTCCCAACCCTGAGAACACTGATCCAGGAGAGGTAAATACAAAAGAGATTGAGGGCAGCAAACATGCAACATCAAACACAGCATTAGTAGACATAAAGAGATATCTTCAGGACCTCATAAGCAGGACCAAAACTGAAATATTAATTCAAATTAAATGAGGATAAGTAGATTAATAAAAGAAAGGCTGGGCATCTCTGAAGAAGACACAGACAGAAGAATGGAGGAACACAAAAGGAGAGAAACATTTAATGAAGAAAACAAGAAAAACCTAGAATTCATGAAGCAAATTCAAAGAGATTATCAGGAAACTAAAGACTCCATAGAAAACTGGCAAAACTGCTTGAAAGAAACCAAAGACAGACTATCAAAAATTGAACACAGGCTTGCAATGTGTGATCATGAAAGGGAAGATCTCTTAAAAATAACAAGGTAGCAGGCAGTAAAGATACAAAGACTGGAAGATGACAAGAGGATCTACAACTTAAGAATAAAGCATGTGAATGAAGAAGCAGGAGTCAAAACAGAGGAATTACAAAGGCTATTCACAGAAATTATTAAGGAACATTTCCCAAGCATAGAAAAGGGAAATGATATGCAGATGTATGAAGCATACAGAACTCCAGCCACCTACAACCAAAACAGAGCTACACCCAGACACATAATAATCAAGATCCCAGAAATTCAATATAAGAACAGAATATTAAAAGCCATCAGAGAAAAGAAAAAGATCACCTATAAAGGATAACCCATCAAAATCACGGCAGACTTCTCGACACAGGTCAGACCATCAGGTCAAGAAGAGCTTGGAGTGAAGTAATTCAAGCTCTGAAGGAAAACAACCTCCAGCCCAGATTGATGTATCCTGCAAAACTCTCTCTAGAAATTAATGGAGAAACAAGATGCTTCCATGACAAAGAGGAACTTGGAGAATTTGTGACCACCAATCCAACCCTACAAAAAATACTGAAGGACATTTTAGAGAGAGAGAAAAAGAATATGAGCATTTCAAGAACAGTGGCAGAGAGGCCTCAGTGAACGGGGCAGATGGTGGAATGGAACAGAAAAATAGACAACCAATGGCAGAAAAACAGAATAGCAGAAATAAGGCAGAGAAGATTGGCTTTAATCTCTAGTATAGATGACCTTGAAATATTAACAGAGAGAAACACAGGCAGAGTAGATCAGGAGATAGGGTCCATTGAGATGCCCTATATAGGGAGGCAGTGGGACCCAAAACAAGCAGTGAACACCATGGGAGTGAAAGGGGAAGAATTGTCTAAAAAAGGGAGGCAGAGGATATTGTTAATTGGGTAACAAGATTTAAAATTTACATTATTCTCATCACTCTGCTTGGATGGATTATGTGCTGTTCCAGTTTGTCTACTTACGCTAGACTTGAGGACATGGTCAGCTATCCCAAAAATAAGAGGACATATTATGGTATCATCCCTAATTTTCCTATTGACTTAATCTGAAGCCCTTTATAACTTATACTGTCTTATTATGGCTGATCTTATTTGAATCTGGGTTGTTAGATTGCTACTTTGTATTGACTGATTTTATTTAAATCTGTTATGATTGATAGCATCAAGTCTAAGAGTATAGGCAACTACACTGAAGATGACAAGATTCACTAAGATACCCACTCTGGTTTGATTATTACTTGCTTTTGAAGTCTTATAATGTCTCCAATGCTTCGTTTTTAT
>PVJX010000780.1:0-162758 GCA_004027295.1 Dolichotis patagonum | reverse complement strand
CCATGGTAACCATTGTAGATCACCTTGTATTGCAGTTTTATGTGACTTTTTTGCTTCATGCTTTTCTAGGAATTGTTTTGTTTTATCTTGCTTTGTTTTGTTTTTCCCGCTAATACAGAAATGATAGATATACATGGAGAGACTCATGCATGTATAGAGCTTATAAACAGTTTACAAGAACCAACTATATAACACATGTTGAAATGAACAACTACTTTGAAGAAAAAGAGACACTAGAGTACCCAGTGCTGATTCCATAATGTCATGATGTGAAGTCCAGCAAAACTATCACTTTTTGTTCAAAGTGATCTTAGCTTGCTTTGCCTTGTTTAAGTTCAACACACATGAAGGTATGGACAACTGTTTTGAGGAGAATGAGAGACACTATGACAGCCATTCTCGGCTTCCTTATTGTCTGGTCTTGAAGACCTGAAACGCCCTCCTCGTCCTGCTCAGATCAATTCCACACTATGTTGTTTCATGTGAATTCCCTGTATGTGACAATATGGACAACTATTTGGAAGAAAACAAGAGTCAATATGATAGAGAGTGAATATCTCCAATTGTCTAGTTTTTAAATTTTTGTCTCTTACATTGCTTTCTTGTGATCCGCTTTGTTCTGTTTTGTTGTGTCTAATTTTACCCTTTTGATATAATTGCATGTATATTTGAGTGGGTAAGATGGATGACCATATTGCTGTTTTTGTCAGATTGTGGAGCAGAACTGTTAACAGTCTCACTGTTTGAATGTCTACTTTACATGTTTTAACTTTGTACTTTGAATAACTATTTCCAAGAAGTCAGTATGTAATTTGTCAAGTAATAATTTCTTAGGTTTTTTTTGTTGTAGTTCTTTTCCTTTCTTCCTTGGAATTCTGTATTGTTGCTACCCTTGATTGTGTTTTTTTTCTCTGTAAATAAAATGTCAAAAATTTTTAAAAAATAAAATTAAAGAAATTTAGGGTTGTTTTTCTTGGCTCTGTAAACAATATCTAGTATTTTGATAGGGATTGCATTAAATCTGTAGATTTCTTTGCATAGTGTGAACATTTTAACAATGCTGATATTTTTAATCCATGAACATAGGATGTCTTCATTTCTTCCATGTTTTAATTAGTTTACTTCATTAGTGTTACAAGTTGCAATGAACATTTTCCGTTGTAGAGGTCTTTCAGCTCTTCGGTTCAAGAATAATTTTTGTAGTTATTACAACTTGTATTTCATAATCTCCTTTTCATTATTGGTGTAAAGCAATGTTATAAATTTTTGAATATTTATTTTGTATCTGCAACTTTTCGGAATTCATACTGAGAGTCTTCAGATGATTCTTTGGGTTTTCTATATATAACATCATTTTAATTGCAAGTAGTGATAGTTTTTTTCCTTCCCAACTTAGATTTTTTTTTCCCTGTTGCCTAGTTGCTTTGGCTAAGACTTCCAGTGTTATGTTACACAGAAGTAATAAAAGTAGGTACCCTTGTCTTGGCCCAGATCTTAGAAAGGTTTTCTTTTTCCACAATTTTGTATGATGTTAACTATGGGCTTGTTGTATATGGCATTTATTATGTTTAAAATGTTCCTTCTGAACCTAATTTTTTGTTTTTCCCATGAAGGGATGTTGAATTATTTTTTAAGTGGGGGGAGGCGTGTGTGTGACTTAGGACTGAACTCAAGACCTTGTGCATAATAGGTAAGCTTTCCACCATGAAGCTACACCTCCAGCCACAAACATTGAATTTTATCAAATGCTTTTTCTGTGTCTACTGATATGATTGTATGTTTTATGTCCTTCATTTTGTTGAAATGATGCATCATGTTTATTGATTTGGATATGTTGAATCACCCTTGTATCCCTGTGATGAATCCCACTTCATTTTGATGAATAATCTTTTAAATGCACTGTTGGGTTTGGCTTGCTGTATTTTGCTGAGGATTTTTGTATCTGTGTCTTTGCCTTGTTTGGGGATGAAGGTGATACTGGCCTCACAGAACAAATGTAGGAAACTTCTCTTCAATTTTCTGGAATAAACTGAGAAGAATTGGTATCAGTCCTCTAAATATTTGGTAGGATTCATCAGTGAAGCTGCTATGGTTTGGATATGGTTTAAATGTCTCCTAAGGGTTCATTGTTCTTGAAAACTTGGTCTTCAGGATGGTAGTATTAGGAAATGGTAGGACCAGTGGAAGAGAGATTAGTGGGAGGTCCTTGGGTCACTGGAGCTGTGATATATTTCTCATGTGAAACCTTGACAGTTTTCAAGTGACCCCTTTGATGGTTTTTGTGAGATAGTAGAAAAATAAACAGCTCAGTCCCTCCCATCCTCTCTGTTCCTGATTCAAAATGTAATCAATCACTTGCTAGCTCCCATTCATGCCCCTGCTGTTATTATCTGTGTCACAAGACCTGTGTCACAGTCCAGGACTCTCTCACCACAGAGCCTGCATATGCCATTTCAGACACTGAGTCTCCAAAATATGGGTTAAATCATCTTCTTTTTCTTCATGAATAGCCTAGGTTAGGCATTTCATTGCAGTGACCCATTACTGACAAATATGGAAGCCATCTATTTCTGGGCTTTTCCTTGATAGGAGACTTTTAATTACTCAATTCTGTTATTCATTATTGATATTCAGATTTTCTATTTTTTTAATGGTTCAGTATTGATAAGGTGCATGTGTCAAGCATTTGTTCTAGGTTATCAAGTTTACTGATGTATAGTAGTTTATAATAGTTTCTAATAATTTATTATATTTCTATAGTATCAGTTCTAGTGTTTCCTTATTCATCTCTGATTATATTTGAATTTTTTTTAGGGTAAGTAAGCATTTGTCAACTTTTCAAAAAACCAACTCATCATTTTGTTGATGAGGGGGTCACTTTCATTTGTTTCTACTCTGATCTTTATTATTTCTTTCCAATTTAAGGTGCCATTTTTTTTCCTATTTTCTAATTCCTTAACGTTGAATAATAGTATATATTTGATATCTTCTTGCTTTTTTGATGTAGGCATTGATTGCTCCCTTTTGCTATATCACATTGGTTTTGGTACATTGTTTCCAATATAACTTGTTTCAAGAAGTTCTGTAATTTCCTCTTCAATTTCTTCATTAATCCAATGGTCCTTTAGTAGTATGTTACCTAATTTTCAGGTACCTGTATAATTCTGAAAGTTTTTCTTGTTAATTGATATTTAGCTTATTGCATTGGGGTTAGAAAAGACACTTGATATACTTTCAGTTTTTAAAATTTGTCAAGACTTGTTTTATGGTTTAGCATCTGATCTACCCTGGAGAATGCCATGTGCTGATAAGAAGCAAATGTGCATCCTGCAGCTGTTGGACAGAATGTTCTGTAGGCTCATTTGGTCTAGGGTGCAATTTAACTCTGCTGTTTCTTTATTGATTTTATGCCTGGATGATTGGTTCATGTCATAAAAGTGAGGTGTTAAACTACTAACATTTGCAGTATGTATTTGAGCATGTGTATATTTGTTATTCTTATTTCCTCTTTCTAGTTAATCTCTTCATAATTTTATAATGACACTTTTTATCTGTTTTCATTAGTTTTGATTTAAAATCTACTTTACCTACTTTCTGTAAAAGTATGCCTAGTCCTGCTGTTTTTAGATTCCATCTACTCAGAGTATCTTTTTTTAACCTTCACTTTCAATCTATGCATGTCTGGAGAGGTGAAATGAGTTCTTATAAGCAGCATAAAGTCAGGTTTTTTTAATCCATTCAGTTACAGTTTTTTAATTGGAGAATTTAATTCATTTACATTTAAGATGATTATTAATAGATAATATCTTATTACTGTCATTTCATCACTTGTTTTCTAGCTTTTTTGTAGTCCTTTGTTTCTCCCTTTCTTATAGCCTTCCTTTGTGGTTAGGCGATCTTCCCTTTGCACATTTCAATTCCTTATTCTTTACTTTTGGTGATTCAATTGTAGATTTTGTGGTTACTGTGAGTCTTACACAAATCATCTTTTTTTTGTTTGTTTTGTTTTGTTTTTGGTACTGAGGATTGAACTCTCGACCTCATGCTTGCCAGGCAGGCACTTATGCCACTGAGCTAAATTCCCGGCCCAAATCATCTTTTTATTATAACAAACTATTTTGAAATAATAAATTAACATTGATTATAGAGATAAAGTAACAAAAGAAAGATTTAAAAATACTAATTTTGAAAACTCTAAGGTAGGCATGGTGCCTGTAATCTTAGCATGCAGGGTCATTATACAATTATAAAGAGGTCAACTAGCAGGAGGAAATAATAATAAATATATACATGCTCAATATCAGGCACACAAACATGTACTGCAAATGCTAATAGTCATAGAGAGACATGGACTCCAATACAATAATAGTAGGGTACTTTAACACCTCACTCCCACGAGGTGGACAGGTCATGCAAGCATAATAGAAACAGCAGAGTGAAACTGTACCCTAGACCAAATGAACCTACAGCTGAGGCAGGAGGAGTGCAAATTCAAGCTCAGCCTGGAAAATTCAGTAACCAGGCAACACTCATTCTCAACATTAAAAATTAGAAATTAAAAAAAGAGCTGGGAATGTGTCTCAGTGCAAAGGCCCTACGTTAAATCCCTAGTATTGCAAAACAATTTAAACAAAACAAAACAAAAACTAAACCTCTATATTTGAACTCCATTGTTCCTATATTTTGAATGTTTTCTGTCCCATTTTATGTAATTTTATATTGTACATTCTTAATATATTAATGTACTTATGACTAATATTAATGTTTTGTTTTTTAGCCTCAATATTAAATATAAAAATGTTTTACACATCATGTTTACAATATTGTCTGTATAGCTACTCTTGCCAGTGACTTTTGTACCTTCTGACATTTTCTTCATATTTATTAGTGTCTTGGCTTAAAGCATTTTTCTTGTAGGACATGTCTGTATGGTGGTAATAAATTTCCTCAGTATTTTTACCTTTCCTCATTTTTCAAGAGTAGCTATGCTGGCTAGAGTATTCCTGTTTAGTAGTTTGCTTCCTTCAGCACTGTGAATACCTCATTCATTCTCTCTTGTCAATGTATTGTTTCTTTTCTTCTGCTAATTTCAGAATCTTCACTTTGTCTTAAATCTTTGAGAGCTTGTTTATAATATGTCTGCAGTAGACTTGGTTGAACTGATTCTGATCAGTTACCTTTGACCTTACTATGTCTATTAACTTATATCCTTCTGTTGGTTTGGGATCCTTTTGATATTACATCTTTTAATAAACTTTCTACCCTTTTGAACTCCAGTGATCTTTATATTTGCTCTTTCAAAATTGTCTTAAAGTGGCCCTGAAGCAAGGACAGCAGATTGCTGTAGCTGCTGGTTTCAAACAGGAGCCTAAAGAGAATTCTTTCTGTGGTATGTTGGCCATTTCAGAACTTTGGAAATGGAATAGTCAATTCATCAGAAAGAAATAGCAGGTGAGTATGGTGGACTTTAGAGGACCTGCAGGGGAGATACCCTGGCGCCTCGGGACCTGCACCATGTGGTTGACTCGGGGTGCCGAGAGAACAAGGAACTCCACCCCCCCGGGGGGTGGCTAAGAGTGTGGCAGACTTTCTGCAGCCAGAAGGAGAGAGACCCTGGCGCATTGGGACCTGCACCATGTGGTTGACTTGGGGTGCCGGGAGAACACGGAACTCCTCCCCTCTCTGGGGGGCAGCTGTGATCCTGCCGGAGTGTGGGCTGAGAATCAGACATCTCATGTCATCCTGTCCCCCATCCCGTGTCCCCCCTTCCCCTCCCCCCTGCCTAGCGAGTGGGAGCCAGTGAACTACACATCTTGTGAAAAGATTGGCTATGTTATTTACTATGAACTCTCCATATGCAAAGATAAGTACGACCATTTGGAAGAAAACAAGAGACAATTTGACATAGTGAAGATCTCTGGTTGTCTAGCTTTGAAATTTATGCTTTCTTATGTCCCATTCTGTTCTGTTTTGTTGTGTTTAATTTTACTCCCTTTTAAAATAAAATTTTAAAAAATACTAAAAAAATTGTCTTAAAGTTTCTGAAAGCTTTTTTCATCCTATTTTTTTCTTTCTTTTTTTCCCCACTTGTTTTTTTTTCAAATAGCCTTTTTTGAGCCTGCTGTTCTTTTCTCTCATTCATATATTCTGCTATTGATGCTTCACAATGTGGCTTTCTATGCATTTACTGTACTTCTCAGCATTTTTTAAGTTACTTCATTCTGGTAAGTGCCTCTAATAGAGTACTGAATTATTTCTCTCTACTTTCTTGAATTTCTTTAAGTTTCCTTAATAAAACAACTACTTTAAATTCTCTAAGATTTCATATATATCAATTCTTTCATGATCAGTTTCAATACACTCTTTTGTCCATTGGATGAGGTCATAGTTCCCTTAAAGTTCTTGTTGCTTATTGGCATATGATGACATCTGCACATTGAAGGGTTAGGTATTTATTTCACTCTTTGTAATCTGGCTTTGTTTGCTTCTGTCCTTCTAATGATTTTAAATAGGCTGTTTGTGATCTCTGATCTTGTGGTCACTGTGTCTATTTGAACACTAGATGATTCCCTAAGCCTAGATTTACCATGAATGTGCTGTAGGTGTGTTGTCACTATTTTAGCACTAAAGAGTGTCCCAAGCCCATATTTGTTTCCAATCTGCAGCTGGTATGTTGCTCAGAATGGGCTTTGGAAGTGTCTTGAAATCTGATTCCATTTCATAAGCCCACATGTAGGGCCAGTGCAGACCTGGATGCCTCATCCACCCTCTCTGGTTTGTCATCAGGCACACAGGACTCTGCCTGTCTCTGTGCTCATCATGGAATGTCAGGACCAAGACCCAAAAACAACACCCTTGACTACTTTTATCTTCCTTTCCCCTGTGGACAATGCCTGTCCATTTCGTGCTATCCAAAGTTGGGGAAGTTACAGAATGGGCATTCCCATGGCCACCAATGCTATAATAGTGGATCATACCTACAGCCCCCAGCACAGCAAGACCAGCCACACAGAGATGGTTCCAAAACCCATGTTGCTATATCCTGCCTGCTCTTTTGGTGTTACTTGTGACCCAAATCTACTGCAGCCAGCTGGAGGGATGCTGACCAGAACACAAAGTACCTCCCATCAAGGCCTCAGGTCTCCAGCTGGCCCTGAAGTGGATCTAGAGACACCATCTGTAAGCAGTAGCTTATAGGCACTGGGATCTTCACATGGACTTCACCAGACAAGCACTGAATTAATTCCAACACTGTTCTGTGGTTCATCCCCTTATCACATTCTCTTAATATCCTTCTGTGCACTATGCTATCCAAGGTTCATGGAAGGGAAGTAGATACAGTCTCTTGGTCACTAGCATATGATAAGCTAGAGTTCTGTCAGTGAACACTATCCTTGGGGCATGAGCTGTGTGGCTGTGTCCAGCACTGAGTTTCACTGAGGCAGCATGGCAGTGTGTTCCAAGCCCAAAACACATACACACTTATCACTGCCCTCTCCAAAGTCTTCTACTGTTATTATGCTAAAACTAGGTGCTGTACCCACTTACCTGATTTCCTTAGATCTTGTGAAGGTAAATTCATTAAACTGATGTTTCTGTAGGGAGACAAATAACTAGAGAGTCTATTTCCCTGCGTTTTTGCTCTGCCTTTCTACTTAGATTTTTAAAAATTCTTCCAGTAATTTATAGTTTTAACATCCTTTGTTAAATTTATTGTTAAGCATTCTTTTGGTTTTTGATGTCATTGTAAAACTGTCGTCTTCCTTTAATCTTCAGGCTGTTCATAGGTGGTACAAAGAAATGTTTTTATATTTCTGCAACTTAGCTAAAAATCATTTTAACTCTAGTGTTTAGATCAAAAGTAGCACCTCCAACATGCTAAGTATATATTCTTCTAGCCTTGAGCAATGTCTTCAGTCATTTTGTTCTAGTTCTTGCTTTCCTTTGTTGTCTAACTTCATAAAAATCACTGTGTCTCATAGTGAAAGATCAGTCAATGTTAATCAGAGATTATGCTCAAATACCTAGAGCTTATAAGATTTCCATGCTTTATTGTGGATTTGTGTTTGGTTTGGAGAGTGTATTCCAAATGTAGGAAATTTTCAAGTCTGCCTTAGATTTTTTTTTTCTCTAAACCTCCTCAGGTCTCTCTTAATGAGTACAAGTGCCAGGTGCCCAGACATTTAAGGAGGAAGACTTGTCCAAATTCTCAATGCCAATCCATTTCTAGGAGCTTCCTTTTAAATTTTTAGGTGGCCCCCTGATCACTGCTCATTTAACTGAGACTGAACACTCAGTCTTTTTCAAGATAAAGTCTTTCTCTATTCATCAAACATAGATTTTCTGTGTCTACTCCACATCGAGTCCAACTTGTCTGCTGTAGTTTTTCAAGGCCAGTAGCACCCTTGTCAAATTACTGTGCTGACCATACTGATATAGGAGTTCAGGAGTATCCCTGAGAATGAATAAAAAAGAATACCAGAAATACTAACATTGTCACTCAGAACCCAGCAGGGTGAGTGTGTGTGTGTGTTCTTTGTTTTTGCCTTCAGTTGGGTTTTAGAGCCCTAAAATTGTTATTGGCTACTTAGGTTCATATGCTCAGGTTCATTTGCTCACAACTGAACAAATCAAAGGATACCATTTGTTCTGGTAAAAAGGCAAAAAGATTTATCCAAAGCTATCTTTGAGGAGACAGAGGGACCTCATCACTCATATCACCATCCCACTGAGTAAAGATATGTTAGGGTGTTTTATAGCACGGAATACTGCAGAGAGGAAATACAGTGAGACAACAGACACATTCTGGCTTATTCCATCTTTTTCTGGACCCAAACTTCTCTCTTCCTTCCAGCACAGATTTCACAATGGCACTGGGAAGCCAATCCCTTCCACATGCTTGAGTTTTGCAACACCTTAAGGCCAATCCTTCTTCCACTATTCTAAGAGGTAGAATGTAAAAATAATAAAGACCTAGGAAACCCTGAAGCTCTAGGCCAGAGCACACACATGTTATATTTCCTGGCTGAGCGTTCAGTAACCTTTTCTCCACTCAGACCTTATTAAAAGTCCTTAAGTATGTACTGCACCTCACAGTAGTGATTTAATCAAAGCTAATTCTGCGATATGCATACGCTTGAAACCCTCTGAGATGCCTCAGCATGCTTAAATCATTCCTGTAAATCTTACCTCGGAGACCCAGTAAGAGACACCATTAAGTTTTTTTTAACATCCTTTAAATTTTGAAAGCCTGATTTATCTCTGTTTGTATGCTTTTTGTTTTCCTGTTATCCTGGCACCACTGTCTGTTTATACCACATTTTTGTCAGAGTAGGCCTTCCTTGAGCACATACATGTTCCTATAACCTCCAAAAATATAGCTGCTTTTCATTTGCCATTGTATGTATGTTTGCAATTCTTTGTTTGTTGTACACAAGAATCTGTCTATCTGAATCTGTCTACTGGATCCTTCCCACAGTATCATTTCCCTGGAAAAATGAAACTGGACTTCAATATCCTGGTATCAAAATCTATATATTTTATCCATTCACCTAGACTAAGGTGAAGTGACAGTGGCAGTTTATGTCCTTAACTTGAGGAAGTTTAAAGAAGCCACTTGTCTCTAAAGGAAAAAAAAATCTAACTTTTAAAGTTGCATTTTGCTGTGCTGGTTAAAAATGAAATTTTTTATGCTAGATGTGATGGCACAAGCCTGTATCCTGAGGCTGAAGCAAGAGGATTGCTATGAGTTCAAGTCCAGCCTGGGCTACACAGTAAATTCAAGAGCAGCCTGAACTACATAGTGAGACCCTGTCTAAAAATTTTATTTTGGTAATTTTGTTTAGTTTTAAATTTTTTTATTGAAGAAATGATTTGTTCATTTCCTTCCCATGCTATACTTGGAAGTATACATAGAGGTCCCTGAAGACTCCCTAAATTCCAGACACTAAGAATTCCAGTAATAGCCCTATGAGAATGATATTGTCATGGTCTCTATTTTAAAGCTAAGAAAATAGGCTTAGCAGGCTGAAGTACTGTGCTGAAAGTCATTTGGTGACACAAACACAAGGCTCACTACAGAGCTGGTTTACTTAAACCAGTATGTCATATCCCCTTTGCTCCTCTTTTTTAGCCTGGTATTGAGTGTTAACTCCTTCTCTAGCACGTGATCTTACTCCTAAACCATGTAGGTTAGTTTTTTCACGTTTTTATCACCCACGACAAAATGTATGTACTTTTTTTATGAAATGAAAATATCAGTTCTAAGTCTTTGTCACTCAAAATTGCAGTTTATAACATTTAATGAAGCATTTGAAATACCACACTCACTGAAGGTTAAGACAGTCTCTTGTGTGTATCTCACTGCATCAGTCTCCATATTCCAGGTGTAGCCATAACAAGAATCGGGGGCAGTTGCCCCAATTTTTAGATAACCTGAGGATCTAGACTCTTAAGATTAGTAAGATCTAGTCTCTCAAGATTGAGTTTTTCCTAGGGCTTGTTTTTGTATGGAATTACAGACGGAACTGCCGTTAAGACTGTCCACGCTACCTCCTTCATAGCTAATGCATTGAAAGTAATAGAGTGCGGGGGGGGGGGGCGGGAGAAAGTAATAGAATTCTTTCCTGTCAGTAGTAACTGGGAAGACTAATGAAGCTCATGGAAACTGACCACATGCAATATCAAAATACAAAAACAACTTCTGGTTGATTCCTGCTCAAATAGATCTCAAACACAAGGAGAAATTTGATAGAGAATGTTAAGCAAAGGGAACATAAGAGCTATCCCTAGTTCAACTTGGAAAATAAAGCACCTGAGGTACTAAGGCCGGGCCAAAAAAAACCAAGGTCAGGGGACCAGGGAAACATCAAGATCTTGGTGTTTTATTACTTTTTTTTAGCACTGAATGTTGAACCCAAGACCTTCATACCCAGCAACTTTCCCTGGCCCTTTTTTAGTTTTTAATTTTGAGATAAGGTCTCACTAAATTGCCAAGGTTGTGCTCAAACTTGCATTCCTCCTGCTTCAACCTCCCAAAGTGCTGATAATAGAGGAATGAATTCTAGGAACAACAGAGGCTTCTTAGAAAGTGAGTTGCCCACCAGCCCCACTTCTCAAGGATGTTTATTGAGAAAAGCCATGAGATGAGAGGGGCTTAGGGTGGAACAGAACTGTAATCAATCAATAAGGTAATAAGCATAGTCACTTAGGTGATATAGCTCCGGTAGCAAATCATAGGATAAGTGTGACGTGGGACAAAACTATGGTCAACAAATAAGTACACAACCAGTATAGTTGCTAGAGCAACATTAAGTAGGAATCAAATTAGGACACAAGTCATGTGGGAAGTATATATGGGCAGACAAGGACTTTCCTGGAAGGGTGGGTTAGAATATCAAGCACTGTTCTTCATACCTAGGGGAGGTATATGGGTGAGTAGTTCTTTTTCTTGAAGCCTGGTCTTCAGTGAATATGTTTCCAGCCACAGTTGTCTTCTGCATTGACCTCTCCAGGGCCCAGCCCTGTGTGACTGCCTACCATATTTCTGCCTAACTTAGTTATCTATAATACTAGGATTACAGGTGTGTGGCATGATGCCCAGAATCTTTTGCATGCAATATCTAGTCCCCTGAAATAAAGTGCATTCCCCATGGTTGTAGTGGATAACTCTTAGAGAGAGGAAAAAAAAAAAGATTTCCGTCTCTACTGCCTTAAACAAAGTACTAAAATCTTTTTATTATCAAAGATAGTAAAATAAATAAGTGAAACCAAAATAAATGCAAGAGATACTTGTCCCAGTCAGCTCCATTCTGAAGGTTGAGCCATCAAAGGGCTCATTGGGGTGGGTAAGGGAACTTCGCTTGGGGAAAAGTTCTGCCTTTATCTCATGAGAGTCGAAGGGCTGGGTAAGGCCAGCAAGTAGTTTAACTCCCTTCTCCCTCAGGAGTTAATGGGCCCCAAATATAGAGACCAAAGCCATTGGGCAGCTTTTTTCTGAAAGCTGGCGCCAGCTGTAAAGGTTCAGACAGAGGCGTCTGTCTAATCTATGTTAGGCCAGTTCTGCAGTTTATGGGAGCCAAACCTGAAGACCCAGCCCCAAGTTTACTTCCCAGGTCTTCCAGTGGTTGTGTAAATACTGAATTACCTTCACTGTATCCATTTCTTAGAATAGTTTTGAAATCTTGTACTGATATGATGCATATAGTACAGGGAAAATAATTGCTTCCACTCATTTAAACAGAATTCTGGGGCCTTTCCTCCTTCTAGTGTCCTAAAAGAGGTGGAAAATAACATGACAAAAACTCATGTAATCTCTGACACTCTGGAGTGACAGCACATGTGTTGGACCTCCTAGACTTGCTTTCAGTCACGTTCACCCCACTCAAACCTTATTAAGGGTTCACGAGGGCTGGGGTGTAACTCAGTGGCACAAGCTCCTGCCTGGCAAGCACAAGGTCCTGAGTTCAATTTCCAGTCAAAAAAGGGGGGAGGGCTCATGAATATGCACTACATATCATGCATACAATTAAGATCGGGGGAATTCTGGGGCAGACGTGCATGCTGAGAGCCCCTGAGATGACACAGCACTCTGTCAATCATTCCTAAAAACTCAAGGAGTTTAAATATCCTTTAAATAACAAAAACGTGATTTATCTGTGTATAGTGTGCTGCATTGTGTGTGCAGTGCTTTTGCCTTCCTGTCATCCAAGCCCCACTTTTCTGTTCATGCCATATTTTTGTTGGCATGGACTTGTCCTGCCTACAACTTCCTGTGATCATCAGTAAACATAGCTGTTTTCACTTGTCATTTGGATTGTGTGCTTGAAACTCTTTGCTCATCATACAAAAGCTCCTAGAATTTATATGCTGAATTCATCACGTGGTAACATGTATACAAGTATGGTATATGAGAAAATTTTAGGTGAATCACAAACATGTAGTAATACTTGTCTTTTTTGTACATATTTCAGTACATAAGTGTTTCCATTCCCTGTGTGGAGTTGGTACATGTACACAATACATCTTAATTCCTTTTTCCATCTCTTTTCCTTCCCTTTTATCCCTTTGCCTTCATCTCTTGATCCCCTTCCCATTTTGAAAAGATACATCTTTCTACTTCCTATTATCTATCTTTTTATTTTGCTCTTTATTTATACTTTGGGGGTTCTCATATAAGAAAAATCATTCAGTATTTAAGCTTGTGTGTTTGATTTATTACAGTTAACAATTACGGTCTCAAGGCTCATCCATTTTCCCACAAATGACTCAACTTTATCTTTCTTTATACTACTCCATTGTGTGTGTGTGTGTGTGTGTTGGTTATTTTTCTCTTGTTGCTGAGACAAAATACTCAACACCCAAAATTAAGGAAAAAAGGTTTATTTAGCTCACAGTTTGTGGAGGTTTCAGTACATAATCAGTTGGCTCTAAGGCAGAGTGGCATAGCACAGGGGTAGCACTTCAAGGTGGCGGAGGACTGCAAAGCAACAAGATCAAAAAGTGGGAAAAACAAGCCTCTTTTCCTCCCTTATGTTGTAAGCAGGCTGTACCCCCGGAGGTGGGTTTAGCATTCAAACTATCTCCATGCCCTCCTCTTATACAGGCTGAGGATGTTTACAAAGTAAGGGCCCTGCCCCCCTGATGAATCACTTAGTTACACTTCTGACCTTCTCAAACCCGACATAATGAGCAACATACTAGAGCAATAAGGGCTGGTCCTCTACACCCCAGGATGTAGACCTGCCGAGCTACTTAGTTAAACTTCTAGACTTCTCAAGTTGTCACAATGTATCAACCATAGCAGCCTGTAAATACCACATTTTATTGATTCATGTACTCATGGATATACAGGCTACTAACAAAATGTAGCTATTTTAAGTTGTACTGCTATAAACATAAGTATGTATATACCACTATAATATGGTGTCATTAACTCTTCTGGGAAGATACCTAGAAGGGGAATAGCTGAGTCAAATGGAGTTTCTAGTTTCAGTTTTTGGAGTAATCTCTACACCAATTTCTATAGTAGTTGTACTGGTTTATATTCCCATCCATGATCATAAAAGTTCTGTGTATGTTCTTGAATGTGTGTATAATCAGAACATTGTTTATGACTTCTCAGACATTAAATCTTTGGCTGCCTAAACTAGATTAAGTAAATAATATTTTTGATCTTCATCGATATGGAAAAAATCATAGGAGTTATTCCCAAATCCTGATAGGATACTCTATTATAATGACAAAGGACTTTTGCTTTTACTCGTTGAATGGCTAATGCATGCAATGGATTTATGAAGGCATGATGGTTAAGCACCAAACCAACGCTCTCTATGTATTTTGAGAGTATCTTGACCTGAAGTAAGAAGTGATTCAAGAAAAAAGACAAGGAAAGACTATCATCTTTTTCAGTAATGCAAAAAACATTGCATGTTATATATCCCCATTGAAACTTCATAACAGCCTTGCATCCATACTTCTAACTTGATTTTACCGGTAAGTAAACTAAGAGCTCAACAAAGCTATTTAACTTGCTAAAAGTTACATGGCTATTAAGTGTCTACCTTGAGGTTTAAACCAGCTTTGTCTAATATCAAAAACTCTGTACAGCCCAGTATGGTGGTACATGTCTTAATTCTAGCTAATGGGAGGCTGAAACAGGAGGATCAGAAGTTTGAATGCAGTCCAAGCAATTTAATGAGATTATGTCTCAAAATAAAAAAGTCTGGGGACATAGCTCAATGGCAGAGTGATCCTGGTTCAAGCAACAGTTCCCCCCCCACACACACACACACACACAAAACCTGTTTACAGGACTGCAGGGGGAGAGAACTAGACCTCACAAGGAGTTGATCCCCACCGGGAAGCCAGTACCATATGTGGGCCGCTGCTGGAGTGGGGACAGCCACACCCAAGCCGCTCTCTGTGAGTCAGCGCCATTTGTGGACTATGGGGGGACTGTAGGGAGAGAGAACTAGGTCTCACGAGGTGGTGATTCCCTCTCTGGAAACCATATCATTTTCATTGTTTTCTTGAGTTGGGTTTTATTCTCTCTTTTTTGTTTGATTATGTTAAATCTGATGGCACAAGCAGCTATTTAAAAGATAGCAAGACATATTAAGGTAGCCATTTTGGATTATTAGCTTATTTTGAAGTTCTTTATTGCATTCATTGTTGTGTTTTTATTGTTTCTACCGTATTCTGTTCTGTTCAATTTTTACTGTGGCCAAAGATATCTGGAGCTATATTGAAGACAACAAAAGGCCTTATTGTAACTATTGCTGATTTCATAAGGTTTTGAAGTCCTCTATCACTTATACTAATTTACTTTGATTGGTTTTATTCTGCTTTATTTTCCTTGGTTTTATCCTCTTTAAAATTAAAAAAAAAACAAAAAAACCTGTGTACATCCAACTTTCCTGCCTCTCCTCTCTACCTCATATCTAAAGTCCAGCACTACCACCTAGGGAATTACTACAAGAAAAATGGTATAAGCACTGCTACAGAAAAGAAAGTAGTTAAATGACTTCCGCACTGTCCAGGGTCACAGTGGGTCACATAAAACTCAGATAAGCATATTTCACCTTGAGATTTGAGTATGCAGTTGAAATTTATAATTAGCATGACATTAATTATTTACAGAGTACTTCTTCAATACTTTTAAACTTGGCAAATCCTTAGTCAATAATATTTCTCCAGATGTAAGGTTCTGACATCCATATATTTCAAGTTCAAAAATAGCACAATAAAAATGATATATAATGCAAAGAATATGCTGTGCTTAGTTCCCATGGTAAAGTCCATTTTCCTCCTGTTTCCTGAAAGCAGTTCATTAACTCGGTTGTCACAAGTATATCTGGAGGAAGAACAAGATAAATGTGAGGGAAGAGAGTGCAAGTTCTTCTTGAATTTCACCTTCATACATTCATCAAACAAGTAATTTTGAGCACCTACTATGTGCCAAGATATACTAAACCAGATTGGGAGTGGAGATGGCAAATGATAGACATAAGGCATAGAACATGTTTCCTAGATTTTTAAAACTTCATCTTTAAGATAAATCATTAATTTAAGAGCTCCTTTGGCAGGATGGGTACATTAAATGTGCACTTCTCTTTTTAAAAATGTTTAAGCACAGAAAACATGCACAACTAAGAAATAATAGAAACATTAGACACACGCACTGTCCACAGTGAAAGAAAAATGTCATATTCTTTAGAATGAACATACATAACTTTTATTACAGTACAGTGTTATAATTGTACCATTCTAATATTAGTTTTTGATATTAAACTCTTACTATGACTTATAAATTAAGCTTTCTCATAGGTATACATCTATAGGAAAGAATAAAAGGGGATTACCCTACTTTCTAAATCACTAGTTTTAGTTTGTTTTTATGTCTTTAAGATATAATAAACCAGATTTTTACTTGAAGTTGGTTTCTAGGGAAGAAAAACGTTGCAAGTTGCAAGCACTGGCTATAAGGAGAAATAAAGCAATTTTTTACCAGGCACAAAGGCTCTCCAATTAGCAGTGCAACAGATAGCTTGATGTATGCATGTCTGGGACCTTTACTGCCAGAAAGATATAATTAGAAATTTTTGAGTCCCATGGCCTCAGCTGAGATGTTATCTCATGTCTTAGTTCTAGAATCTCCCATGTTCTGCTTGATTCCTCATTCCAGCCATCAGCAGTGCATTCCAACCTGTGTGCTGGATTGAAACATCCTGGCATTTTAGCTGGAGTTGATCACATTCTTCTGGCCAATTAAGGGAACTTCTGGTTCAGTATAGCCAGCACTGCATACCTCAGTGAATAGAGTTGAAGGAAAGGTCAGGTAAAGATGGAGACAAGAGGCTTTGTTTCTCAGGAGAGGGCAGCTTGGCAGTTTCCCACACTGCATAAAGTACTCTCCCAAAAATAAAACAATGACTACTTGCCAGGCATGGTGGTGCACGCCTGTAATCCCAGCATTTGGGAGACTGAGGCAAGAGGATCACTGAGAGTTTGAGGTCATCCTGGGCTAAAAATCTAGTTCAAGGCCAGCCTGAACTGCGCAGTGAAACCCTGTCTCAAAAAACACCAATAAGTAAACAAGTAAATAAATAAATAAATAAATACCACTGACTAGTGGGTGATATCATGGAAAGAGCAGACTAAGGATCCCCCCAAATTCATTCCTTCTTAAGAGTAAGTAAACTTCTGGTTTCCTGTAAGACTGCACTTGAAAGTCTTGTCTTTCTTTGAGCTGAGGGAGAGATCACTCAGCACTAAAAGCCCCTTTCACTGGGGCAGAAGTGTTTATTAAAAATATTAATGGGAAGCGTTAAAAATTATGTCTGTCTAGCTAGGGGTGTAGTTTAGTGGTACAGTATGTGTTTAGCATGTGAAAAGCCCTCAGTTTAACCCCAGCATCAAAATCTTCATCATCATCATCATCATCATCATCATCAAGTTGTGTCTGTCTGAAGCAACACTGACAGTTGTAGCAAACATTAGACTGCCCAGAAAGTTTAAAACCTAAAAGCTGAACAATGACATTTCCATGGGGGCTTCTTAAACAAAAGACACAGCATATTTCCGAAGTCTAGAAAGCCGTGTACGTGTGTGTACTTGTGTCCATGCTCAGAAAAATGTGAGAAGTCTCTAAGCTTTCGGCTCCAGAGGCTCTGCACAAGCAGAAAGGGACAGTTAAGATGGATGGGAGTTTACTTTTTGAGACAGGATCTTACAACATAGTCCAGGCTGCCTTCGAACTCACTATGTAGCCCAGACTAGCCTCAAATTCATGGTGATCCTCTTGCGTCAGTCTCCCAAGTGCTGGGATTACAGGCATGTGCCACCATATCTGGCAAGTTAAGACAGTTTTGTTTTCATTCCTCAGCATACACTTAGAGCCCCTTTATACCAATGTATTAGTTTCTGGTCATTAATAAACCTCTTCTTTTTTTTTTTTATACTGGGGATCGAACTAACGACTGTGAGCTAAATACTCAGCCCTCTTCTTTTCTTTTGAAAACCCTTCCCTTCCTTTTCTTTCCCTTCCCCATCCCGTCTCCTTCCCTCCCCTCCCCTTCTTTCCTCTTTCTTTCTTTCTCTCTCTTTCTTCATTCCTTCCCCCTTTCTTTCTTCTTTCTTTTTTTCTTCTTTCTTTTTTTCTTTTCTTTCTTTCCTTTCTTCTTTCTTTTCTTTCTTTCTTTCCTTTCTTTCTTTCTGTCTTTCTTTCTTTCTTTCTTTCTTTCCCACCAGTACTAAAGATCCAATTTAGGACCTTGCAATGCTAGGCAAGTGCTCTACCACTAAACTACATCCTGGCCTGCAAAACACTTTGTCCAATTATTAGTTGACCAAATAGAGACTTCAGGGGCAATGCAATAAATAATATAAAGAATTTGTTCTGTAAAGCCACAAAGCACACAATAACTATAAACCCTAGAGAGGGAATAATCTCTGGTTTCCAGGGTAAGCACACTTTGTAGTTCTAAAACTTATTTGCTTAATTATATAATTTCTGTCTCTTCAGTGACATTTTCTATTAAGGGAGACCTCACTCTCAAACTTTCTTTGATTATTTAAAATTGTTTTCTTTAATTCTTTGACATTATTAAAAATACTTAATTTAAAGTCCTTCTCTAGTAAATCCAACATCTGGAATTCTTCTGGGACATTTTCTACAGATTGCTTTCTTCCCATGTATGCATCATACTTTCTTGTTTTTTTCCATGTCTCATCATTTTTTGCTAACAGCTAGGCATTTGTTTTTTCCCAGTTTTTGGCTATTATGAATAATGTTGCTGTGAAATTCATGTGTGGACATATGTTTCTATTTCTTCTGGGTATATTTCTGGGAGTTAAATTGCTGAATCACATGGTAACTTGATGTTTAACTTTCTGAGGAACTGCCAAAATGCTACACCCTTTCACGTTTCCTGAGCAGCATATGAAGTTTCCAATTTCTCCACATTCTCACCAACATTTTTATTTTTCTTTTGATTCCAGCCATCCTCAAGGGTGTAAAGTGCTATATCCTTGTTGGATATAACACTTTAGTTTAGTTATATCCTTTAGTTTACATTTCCAGGATGACTAATGGTGTTGAGCATCTTTTCATGTGCTTATTGCCATTTGTATAGCTTCTTAGGAGAAATCGTTATCTGTCATCGTGTGAACCCACTCTAATCACAGAGCCACCACTAACTGCAAGGGTACAATTTCTACCTTCTCGTATGCAATAGCTCACGCTTCCAAGTCTCCTTCCTCCTCTCTGACACTTCCTTTCTGTCACCTTTGCTGATTTTCCCTCAGCTCTAAGATCTCTAGACATTAGAAATCTTGCTTAACTCGGGTCTTGAACATTTTTGGTTTTCTGTTCTCCTGGCCCAAGACTTCCTCCTGCTCTGGATTTTAAATACCATCTTTATGCTGGAGGTTCCCAAATTTCTAATTCCAGCTGAAATGCCCCTTGGTCTTGTGTCTACTGCCCACTTAGCATCGCTATTTTGATGTTTAACACTTAACTTGTCCTCAAAACTGAATTCCTCGCTGCCTCCTCTAAATCTGCCCTTCACGCATCCTTCCCTTCTGGGAAAATGTCAACTTTGTCAGACTTGTAATTGCGCAGGCCAAAACCTCAGCATCATCCCTGAGTCCTCTTCTCTTGCACCCCACATTCAATCTGTCAGTAAGCCCTGTCACTTTTATCTTCAAAATAGATCCAGAACACATGCCTGGTACACACGTGAGGCAGTCATCTAAAAATGACAGGTAGGGCTGGGGATGTAGCTCAGTGGTAGAGCCATTGGCCTAGTGTGTATGAAGTTCTAAACTCAATTTTTAATACATGTAAAAATAAATAAAAAGCATGCAGATATTTAATGATGAGCCATGTGAAAAAGTAACATAAAAGTCCTACATACGGTGTAACCAACAATGTAAAATATGGCTCTAATGAAGATTTTACAGAAATAGTACCCTAAGTAAGCCACAGCACTACTTGCATATTGTCTGATATTTTTCTCTCTGAAAATATTTATCAAACCACCAAGCTGCCAAAGGGACTGTTTCTAATGCAGGTGTTAATGAAGCATGGTACCATTTCAAACAGTCCTGTGACACATGTGGGGTAAGAGAGAAGAGCCTGTATTTCTGGAGCCTGACTTTTGTCATATTCTATTTATGGAATTATTTAACACATAGGATCTCGTTTAATTCTCTGACATTTTTTCTAAAAGGTATAATTGACATACAGTGAACATTTAGAATGTTTAATATATTTTGATATGTTTGAGGTATGTGTATATCTGGGAAAGCATCATCAAACCAGAATCATGGACATATCTACCACCATAGAAGTTTCCTTCTATTCCTTTGTCAGTTTTTCTTTCCACTTCTCTCAGACTCCAAAGCAACCATTGATCTATTTTCTGTTGCCACAGATTAGTCTGTATTTTCAAGAGTTTTATATAGATGTGAAACTATACCTTTTTTGACCTTTTTTGGATCTTTCTCACATCTTATGATTGCAGAAATAGGTTCGTAGAAATTACATAACTTCCCTGAATCATATGAGAATAAGAAATGGGCCTGGGATTCTAACCCAGTTCTGCCTGTTACCTCCATGTGTTAAAAGTAAAACTTTGAAATGGTTAAAGACATTGTCAAAAGTATGATGCCAGCAAGCAGCCAAAGTAGGACAAAACTCACTATGCCACACACCTCTCGGATATTTATATGGCTACTGGAAAGAGCTAGGCCTCAATTTAGATTTCACTAAGTCCCAGCCATTAACTTGACCTTGCAGTTGGCCTCCCATAGGAGACCCACTGTGGGATGTTTGGGCAGAAGCTTCCATCAATAGTTTGCTTCAATTTGTCCAAGTAACCAACTCTTTTATAGACTGATTTTGATTTCCCTCGAATCACTATTCTCTTTAGAAGGAAACCTGACCGCTCCAGAGATATAGCTCAGCAGCACAGGTGCCTGCCTGGCAAGTGCAAGGTCCTGAGTTTGATTCCTGGTACAAAAAAAAACCCCCAAAAAACAAAAAATAAAAGAAGATACCTGAACTGGAAAGCAGCCATTTGTCAGTAGAGTTTATGCCTCCTTTCTTCTCTCTTTTCCTTTCTTCTTCCTTCCATTCCTCCTTTGCTTCATTTACACTTTTAAAGCACTATGTATGGAGCTGGGGATGTAGCAAGTGGTAGAACACATGCTAACATTAGTAAGCCCCTAGATTTAATCCCAGCATCATAAAAATAAAACAAAAAGTATCCATTTACCCCAAGTCCTCATTATCACTTTCATTGCCTTTTACTTATGTGCTTGGTGGCCTAGACTACCAGGATAACCCATGATAAGCAGTAAAAGTTTGGTTTATGAATCTCTAGTGCTGTCACATGTTTACTTGATTTCTAATCAGTGTATTTATTAGAAACATAGAATGGCTTTGTATCATGGATATCACATTAGTTTTACCTTAAATGCCTGTTTAGTACCTGAAAAGTTTCACTTGTGCGTTAGAAGTTATTTACATATTTACATATTAAAGAACAAGTTTTAAAAGATAGAAAGCAATTTATATCAAGCACTCTCTCAAAAATGAAATTATTTAATACTTCTCAGAAAGGCATAGAAAAACTTTCACAGTATTTTTACATCTTTTTTTTTAATGATTTTAGTTGTGTACAACTATTGTGCTCTATGGATATCAAGTTAAATGTCAGAAACCATATGCTTTGAGAAATCTGAAGATTTTAGCCAACTAACCTGTGAAGAGTAATGTTCTATAAGCACTTGGATAAGACATTTAATGGGATATGAGATATTGATAGCTCCCATAACCCAAAATGCAAGTGCAAATATTCTAGGGAAATGTGTCAATATGTATCTAATGGATATGTTCACCATATTTATAAAAATGTAAGGCAGAAAGGAACAGAAATAATCTTTAGAGTCTGGCTACATAAACCTCATATTCTCAGATTTATGCCCAGCCAACTCAGCCATGCAAGAGGAAAATACAATACTGAACAATTTTTCAAGATCTTGGGAGGGAAATAAGTCAAACTGAGACCTCCTGAAAGGTTTTGGGTTATAAATTTGGGCTTGTATTTATGAGACCATGAACCAGCATTTAAATCTTCTTTTTAGAGTCAGAACTATGTACATGGAACTTGGAAATTTTTTAACAAAACAAAACAAATATAACCTTTACAAAGAGATTTTTATGACTTCTATACTTGTGAAACCTGCTTGTTCTTTGGTATTTCCAATAGGTCTGATATTATCTCTTATTTATTTGTTGGTTTGTTTAATATGGCAAGCCAGGAAGCTTATACTTAGGGCAATATTCATATAGATGATAAGAGAGGAACATAAATAGAGCATGGTAAGAGAAACAAGGCAAAGGTTTCTTGCTTAAAATCTCCAAATGCAAACCATGTAATCAAGAGACAGGAGTGTAACATGAACATTTGGGTAAAAGGTAGAAAGTGAAATGTCCTAATCCTGGCTGGCTCATAGCTCTTTCTGACTTCAATGACATTTTTATTCTAGAAAAACCAAGTCCCTGCATTTTGCTATTTTTGTATGTCCCACATTCCGTGACAAAACAGAGAAGACACAAAATGTGGAAAGAGATGAGGATTCCCCTCTATTTTTTAATCATGTTGGCAAAGTTATCCCCCTCCCTGAATCTCGTTTTTCCAACATGTAAAATGTAGCTACCTCACAGGGTGCTGTTTAGATTAAAGAAATTCATGCTAAACCCAGGGTTTAGCAAATAAGAAGGAAGCACTCATGTATGGTGGTGATTTAGGATGGGAAGAGCTAAAATCATTATAGATTGGTTTCATGAGACTTTGAAGGTCTAGGCTTGCTACAGGTCAGCTCCTTCTTTTCTTGCTTCATCTCGATGGAGCTTGTTTCTCTGTCTTGTTTAAAGCAACCATCACCAGCCAGGCATTTGGTGCACACCTTTAATCTGAGCACTCTGGGAGGCTGAGGCAGGAGGATCACAAGTTTGACCCCAGCATGGGCAATTTAATGACTTCGTGAGACTCTACCTCAAAAATAAAAACAGGGCTAGGGATGCAACTCAGTGCAAATGCCCTGGGTTCAATTCCTAATACTGGAAAAAAGAAAAAAGGAAGCTACCAACAACTCTGTACTGTTTAGACTTTCCCATTACAGTCAAAGATCTTATATAAACATGGGAACAGCTGAGGAAGGGAAAGTCTGGAGGGGTTTCGTAGCATCAGATACTCACTAACCAGTTCTGCTGAAGCACAGGCATGAGAGAATAAATTCAGAGCTTGGAGGGAAATCTGAGAAGCCAAGAATATTTGACCACTTTGAAGTGGACTGTGAAAGTGGAATTCATGGGGAGGCCTGTGGGAAACTGTTTCTTCCCATAGACTTTGCACTGAGGGTACAGTAGAGGGCCTAAGACCGTTCTTGGTTGTACATCTAAACATATTTAGCTCCAAATAAAAACAAAGGGGGAAAAAAACCTGTTTCTACTTAACATGATGCATCTACTTCTCAAACAACTGAAAACACAAAATTCCCCTGCATCCATGTGACAGTTATGTTCATTCTGCTTCTAGTTGAGTTTGGGACTCAAATCCTGAGCTTTAAGATTAACGTCTACAAACACATTATGTTAGAGTGTTGAGAAATGAAACAGGAAAAAAAACAAATGAACTGATGTGTATATATATGCCTATGAAAATAAGGAAGAAATATTAATAAATACCACGTCTTTGTTTCTGCAAGAGATCACCATCATTGTCTGTGTTTATGACTTTTCCCATCTGTTTTCCATTGGCCATAGGCATTAGTTGAGAAAAGAAACATAGCAAGAAAAGAAGCCATGTGACCTGGATCACTTGTTCACAGAATGTATTGTGCCTCTGGAACCTTCTAGAAGCTACCCTTGGCAACCTGCTTCCACGTGATGAGGAAGTCCTGCTGTACAGCACTGTGACTTGGTGGGTCAGCCAGCATCTCACTTTGAATAGTTTAGTTTTTACTGGGGCTCCATAACAAACCTGAAACTATTTCTCAAAAGGCGAACAGTTAACCACAGAGAATGACAGAACTTTGCTCCCACATCCACAAGGTCTGAATTGAGAAGCCAGACCAAGGCTCCATATAGTATCCCTATCTGTCCCAGGCCCTAGCATCACCCTGGAATCTACATGGGATTTGGCCTTACAGCCCACAAAGCAGAGCAGCTTTCACAGCAGCCTGGACCTGCTGCAGAGTCATCACTTTCCGTGGATCCCATTCAAAACAGGGAAGCCTTTGAATTGTTAGATGAATGGGTCAAAGTGGCACTCTGAGATAGGTATGTGGCCTCCAAAATACTCCAACACCACTGGGCATTTTCTGCTTTTCTCATTATTAGAAAAAGTCATATGCAGCAAACTCTTCTTCACATTGAGAGGGATATCTTGGCATGGCCCAAGCCTCTGGACTCAGAAATTTCACTGTGGTAGTAGACTCATAAATTTTGGTATTTTATTGTCTACTCTCTGGCCCCTGGGTGTCATCCGAAAGTGTCTAGGGTAGGTGCTACTTCCTGCTGACACACAGGTGCAGTGAGCATGAAATCCTATTCTTACAGTTCTGTTGCAGATTGATAAAACCCCAAACACCCTTCATTTCTCCACTATTACCTACCTGAAATCTATGTGCTAGAAACAGTGAGCTTTTTAGCATTCTCTCTAGATGAAGTGCAGATCTCTGAATAGATCCCTCAATATTTTTATTTGTTTCAGTATTAAATGGATAGTCTTTGCCTCCTCCTAGTAAATTTCTACTCTGCTTCAAGATGTGGGTCTCCCTCATAGCCCCACACTGTGTCCCTGTCCTCTTATTCTTGACTGTGTATTTTCTCCACCAACTAGAATTACTGTTCACTTATAAGGTCTCAGTAGCAAAGTCTGCCTTACTTCTCTTTCTTACCATGATGTTGGTTTAGTGCTTTTATTGGTGCTCAGTAAATGTCATTTGAATTAATTTAGCTTCCTTCTTAGCCACCTGTAATCAGTGCAGGGCAGCATGGGTGATCTTAACTCATGCTTATTTTGAGTAATTAATATGCTCGATTTTCTCCTCTGTTAATTTTATATTTGCTTTTTTTTTCTGGTACAAGAGATTGAGCCCCAGGCCTTTATACTAGGCTATATATTCTGCCCTTTTTTTATGTTTCATTTTGAGACATGATTTTGCTAGATCACTGAGTTACCCAGGTTGGGCTTGAACTCAGCATCCTGCTGTCTCAGCCTCCCAGAGTGCTGGAGTTACAAGAAAGGATCACTGCACCCAGCCTAATCACACATTTTGTAAGTAATACATGAGAGTGCAACTCTTACTATCCCTATTTCTACAAAAATTTGGAAATAAAAATGTACAAGACAAACAAGAAAATACACGTAAAATAGATGCAATTCATATGTTGGAATAAAGCCCAGATTTTCTCTGCAAATGTGTGACTGAGAAAGGGCATGCCCCAAAGTTCAGTTTAGTTCAAATCAGACAGGATTAATTTTGGGTGATGATTGTAAAATGTCTTAGTATTCTCATTTAGTGGCTCTGAGGAACCATGGCCTAGCAAAGACAAGGAAGTCCCAAGGGCCAGAAGCTGGCGGGATCCCTTCCAGGGTTGCTTGGGTTCACCTCACTCAGACTGGAGTCTCCAGCACCAGTAGCCAGTGACTTGGAGAATGCTGCAGGCTGTTACAGGCTGTCACCATCCTCGTCCCTTTTTCTGCTCCTTCTGGACCTAGCTAGTGACCTTTGGGTTGTAATTTGGTTTCTGTCTCATCATGATGGATGTGATTATTTCAGTTCTTTCTCTCAACTGATAAATAATCTGTGAGTGCAGTTAGCAGGTGTCTTCCAAGATATTCTGACTCAATCAAGATTCTAGGACTAAAAGTGAAGACTGACCCAGTTTTGGTAGTCAGCCCGATTCTGCCCCAGGAAACTTGACTTCCTCCTGGACCGTCTCTCTATGGCCACCTCCTGAAGCTGCTGGCTGTGGACCTGTGTTGTTGGCTGCTGACCTGTGACTCCCTGGGGATTCACCCATTGCCTGAGTCCCCTGTTTCTCTCTCAGAGTCTCTTCCACACACTCCGTGTCTGTCACACTGTGGCTAGCGTGGCCCAGCAGATATGCAGCCTGTCATCATTTTTAAATTGGCATCTAAAATTTATTTATTTGGGGTACGGTTAGCACATTGACAAAGAGTCATTCTTGTAAATGTAGCCGTGGAGTTAAATACCACAGCAATTGGATACCCACCGTAGGTATTTCTAAAGGCCTAAGTCAGCTGTTCATTAGCAGTTGGAAATTTTACATGGCTCCTTTTGATTCTTTATCTCATATTTCCATTCTCTTTCTCACAGAAAACTTTACCCTACTGTAATGTATTTTTATTCTTGAAAGTCTTTTATTGGTCATTCTAGCATAATTTGCTGCAATAGATATGCATATTGTACATATTCTACAATTAAGTTTTATTTTTATTTCCTGTGGCCTAAGACTTTCAATATGTTAAAATATCTTCTAATGTGAGTTATTATTAGTACCAGTACATAATTAATCAAAATATCATAAATGTTATAAATTTTACGGGTAATTATTCCATATATACAAAAGGATTTTACTGAAAGTACCTCTCTTACTGAGAAGAATGAGGCTACATTTTTAAAAATTCATGTATTTGTGGATGAATAAAGCTATTACTATTGTTAGAAGGTTTATTATTATTATAACTATTGAAACAGGCTTTAACATGAATTTTTTTTTCACGTGGGGATCAAACCCAGACATGTTCTACTGCTGAATTACATCCTCTGCCCCTTTTGTTTGTTTGTTTGTTTGTTTGTTTAGGAACTGGGGGTTGAACTCAAGGTTTTCACATTGAGACAATAACCTCTTTGTTGTTGTTGTTGTTGTTTGTTTTTGTTTTTGAGACAAGGTAACACCAATTTGTAAGCTTCAATTTGCAATCCTCCTCCTTCAGCCTCCCAGAGTCCTGAGATTGCAGCTGGGCTCCACCACACCTGGCTACCCCTTTTTTTGTTTGGTTTTGAAGGCAAAAATCTTTTTAAGATGCCCAGCTTGACTTCAAATTTACAATCCTCCTGCCTCAGCCTTCTGAGTAGCTGAGATTACAGGCATGTGCCACTGCACCCAGCACTTCTATTCCAATTTTCAGCATTATAAATAGAAGAATAAGGGGAAAACTTTTTCACATAACAAAGAACAAGTGAGAATGGAGGGAGCTTTGTTTGCTACATTTTTTTGTGTTTCTTCTGAGTTACATGCCAGAAATCATAAAAATTACACCCATTGCCTGGTAAATGACAATTGCATTCCACCTACCTTCTGTTCTGTTAGTTGAAAGAAGCAGCCGTCTCAGAACTTATCAAACAGTCCTGTCTTTGCAGTCTCCCGTACCCCAGCACTGTTGGCAAGACATCAAATTGTGGCTTCACTAGTGCCATTTATTTCACACTGAGGCAAAGCACCAGAGTTAGCTCTGTATACGAGGGAGGTGTGTGTTTCTCCTGCAAAGAGGATGGAGGGTGGATGTGCTCTCCAGGGAAGATGGGGGACAGGTCCAGCTTGTCACCCACACATTCCCGGGAAGAGCATGTATGAAAGCTGAAGTCCTGGTAGTTCGTTCTCTTTCACTTTTCATATTCCAACCTCAGCTGGCAAATCCTACTTGCTTGTCTGTGGGCTCAGGGGTTCATGCTGACCAGTTTGAAGAATTCTGTTTTTGACTTCGTGCTTTCTTACACGACAGACTTCCTTGTAATCATCATAACTGCTACCATTTCTGATAAGCTTGTTACTTATTTGTTTGTTTGTTCATATTTTTTGAGACGGAGTCGCACTATATAGTTCAGGCTGGCCTCAAACTCACTATGTAGCCCAAGCTGGGCTCCAATTTGCAATGATCCTCCTGCCTCAGCCTCTTGAGTATTAGGATTACAGGTTCGTGCCACCTTACCTTGTTTATTTTCTTAACAAGATCATTTTCACCTCACTGAACAGGCTTCATTCACACTGCCTCTCCTTGCTGGAGGTGAAGATTGGGAAATGGGAAGATAACCTTGCTTACTAACTTTAGAGAATGTGGTGTAGACTCCAGTTTTATAAAGGTACCTGTTTTCAGGGGCTGGGGATTTACCTCGGTGGAACAGTGCTTGCCTGACAAGTATGAGGCCCTGTGTTTGATTCCTGGTACCCTCCCCCACAAAAAGGTACCTGATTTCTTCTTCTTCTTCTTTTTTTTTTTTCGTTTATCATAAGATAATTTTTCTCTAGTCTCAGAGAATTGGACATATCTGTTCTCAGGAAGTGAGATGTTTATTTACTAGCTTGAGGGTTAAATGTAATTGTCTCCCATTAATTTCAGAAGCCATCTGACTGGTTGATACCACATGGAGATATGTTTTTGCCTCCTCAGTCTTCACCCCTTTGTGAGAAGTGCATCATTTTGGGTGCTGGTGGGACACCTTCACCAGTACCCAGGGTTCTGGTCTCCTGAGGCTGGACTTCCTCACTCTCTGCTCTTTTAGCTTTAGGATGAGCACGAAGGCTGGGCCAGACTCTTACTTTCAGGGACTCTAGCCAGAACTGATGGAATTACTGGTCAGGTGGATGCAGGTCTGGAAATGCTGGAGTCACTGTGGGAAGTGGCTGGCCAGGGGCAATTCAGCCCAGGTGGAAACAGAAAGACAGGATACGGAGCTGAAGGAAGACCTGGTTCTGATGCTCCGTCTCCTCACAGTACACTAGACCAAATCATTACCTACCTGTCCCTAACCATTGTGACCCTTCTTTTCCTCTGGACTGCCCTGGCTCTGTCACCTTTGATAAGATTTTTTCTAATCTTCAGGCCCAGTGAGGAAGTGAGAATTAACAGAGTAAGATACTCATGGAGTATTGTCTGAAATCTGAATCTCAGGTTGAGTAAACCCCACCCCCCCACCCCGGAGTTCATGTGTTGAGAGCTTGGTCCCCAGTATGATGGTGCCGAAAGCTGATACAACACTTAAAAGTTGCGCATAGGAGGCGGTCCTTGGTTCACTGCGGGCACTATCCATAGAAGGCACTAGAGGTAGTTCTTGTGAGGACACTGAGTTAGTTCTAACAAGAGCAACTCATAACAGAAGCCAGAACCACCTTCTCTGGGCATGTAATTGTTCCCTTTCACATGCATTTTCACTACTGTGGTACTGTTTATCATGAGGTGGTACAGCCAGTCCTTACTGGAGATGGAGTAATGCAGTGTGGTCTCTGGGAGTCCAAAACCTTGGGGTAAATAAATCTCTTTTCATTACGAGCACCCAGTTTTGGATATTCAATATAGTAATGAAAGTTGACTGATTCTTTCTTCTTCTTCTTCTTCTTCTTCTTCTTCTTCTTCTTCTTCTTCTTCTTCTTCTTCTCTTTCTCGTTCTTCTTCTCCTCCTCCTTCTCCTCCTCTTCCTCTTCCTCCTCCTCCTTCTCTCTTTCTTTTTGTTTCTTCCTAATTACCCAATATGGCTTACTTTAAAATTCTTTTTCAGGTGGCAAAATACATAATTTACAAAAATTACATAAAATTACATAAAAAATACATAAATACAAAATTTACCCTCTTAACCAATTTAAGTGTACAGTTCAGTGAAATGAAGTACATTATATTGTGCAACACCTCTACTATCTATTTCCAGAACGTTTCCATCTTGTAAAGCTGAAACTCTGGACTTGTGAAGCAGCAACTCACTATTCCCCTTCTCCCACGCCCTGGCAGCAGCATTAATTATATTTTAAATATAGATCATGTGAGGCCAATCCCTTTGGGAGATGACACTCCAAAATTTGAGAGGTTTCTTGTTATAGCAAACCACATTTGAGAGTGTCATTTGTCAGATTTGCTGTTCATTCTACATATTGTTACAGAATCAATACTGAAATAAATGGATGTAAAATAATTCTTTGCATCTAGAGATGTTTTTATTGCTGTCAGTGTGTCATCGCAAGAAAAGATGATAACATTTTTGCAAAAATTTTTCAGGCTTATTTAATTTTGTCTTTAAGATCTCTGATAATCTCTGAAGTTTAGAAACATTAATTTATGTTAATAAAAATTTCCCACACAATTTTTACTTATTTATAGAGGTGTTTATTTCCAATAGATTGGTATATTAGCTTCCTGGGGATGCATTAACAAAGCACACAAACTGCATAGCTCAAAACAAAAAAAAACTTTATTTTTTTTACAGTTCTGGACATTAGTAGTTCAAAGTGTCAGCTAGCTTGGTTCCTTCTAAGTGGGCTGAGGGAAAGTCTGTCTTCTGCCTCTCTTTTAGCTTCTTTTGACAATGAGCAATCATTAGTGTCCCCTGGCTTGTCGATGTAGTAGCCCAATAAATGCTTTCATCTTCCCATCATCATTGTGTTTTCATAAGGACACTGATTACATAGGATTAGGGGCCCACCCTACTCCAGAATGTCTTCATTTTAACTAAATATAGCTCTGAGGCCTTATTGCCAAATATGACCATATTTTGAGGTACTGGATTAAGACTTTAATGTATCTTTAATATGTCCTCAACACATAGTAGTGGCCTAGAGATGGGCCTGATAATGGCTTCTGCTTTTTTTTTGAAAAAAAAAATAATTTTAGTACTTGTGTGTAGTATATAATGTTTATATTCCCCGGGGAAGGTGGTACATGTACACAACATATCTTAATTCCTTTTTTTGATCTCCTATTCTTCTGCTCCACCCATTTCTTGATCCTTTTCTCCTTTGAGAGAGATCTATCTCCTAACTGCCTATTATCTTTTATTTTGCTCTTTATTTATACTTGGATTTCTCATGTAAGAGAAGTCTTATAATATTTAAGCTTGTGTGTTTGATTTATTTCACTTAGCATTATGGTTTCAGGGTTCATCCATTTTCCTACAAATGACTCATTTATCTTTCTTTATGGCAGAGTATTATTCCATTGTGTATAAATACTGCATTTTCTTTATCCATTCCTGTGTTGATGGATATATAGGCTACTTCCAAGATGTAGCTATTATGAATTGTTCTGCTAAAACATAAACATGTATATATTGCTGTAATATGATGTCATTAACTCTTCTAGGGAAATTCTGAGAAGGGACTAATGGTTAAGTGGAATTTCTAGTTTCAGGGTTTTTTTAGTAATCTCCACACTGATTTCCATAGTGGCTGTATTAGTTTACACTTCCACCAACAGTGTAGAAAGTTTCCTTTTCCCCCAGCCTCCCCAGCATTTGTTATTATTTGATGTCTTGATGATGGCCATTCTTTCTGGAATAAGATAGAATCTCAATGTCATTTTAATTTACATTTCTCTAACAGCCAGTAATGGTGACCATCTTTTCATCTATTTGTACTTCTTCTGAGTTGCCCATTTGATTGGATTTTTTATTGGCGGGGCATCTAATTTTTTTTGAGTTTTTTTTTAATATATTCTAGATGTTAGTCCTCTGACTGAGGAATAGCATGCAAAAATCCTTTTCCATTATGTAGATTGTCTCTTCATTCTGTTGGTGGTTTTCTTTGTTATACAGAGGCTTTTAAATTTGATACAATCCCATTTGTTGATTCTTTTTTTTAAATATCAAGTACATTTACTAGAAAAAAAGGAAAGTTATGAAATAGCCTCATATCTTTCCTTAAGAAATTATAAATAGAAGATAACTCTGCAAAATAACAACCTTGGTTATGTTCCTATGACCTTGTTTTTAAAGCCTATATTGTCATTATTTTGGGCTCTTTGTTATTGTTATTTATTTGTCTGTTTTCTTTCTTGTTTTTCTGATAATTTGTTTTGGTTTTGGTTTTCCTTCTAATACGGAAAGGATAGATGTACTTGTATACGCTTATATATGCCTAGAACTTCTCCTAAAAAGCTTACAAGAACTGATTTTATTATGTGTGATGGTAAGAATAACTCCTTTGAAGAAAATGAAACATTATGGTAGCCATTGCTGATTTCCTACCATCTTGTTGTGCAGTCCAGTAATGCTTTTATTCTTTGTTTTGATTGGTTTTAGTCTGTTTTGTATTATTTGATTTCAATATGTGTGAATATATAGACAGCTATTTTTTAATTAACTTTTTATTTTAAAGAAAGTAAAACTAAACATAACAAAACAGAAAAAAGCAGATCAAAAGAAAACAATGTAAGTGACACAGATTTCAAAGCAAGACAACAGGAGATCTACAGTGGCTATCATAATCTCTCTCGTTTTCTTCTAAATAGTTGTCTGTATCTTCATACACAATGAATTCATACAAAACAGAATAATATAAAATGGTCAGAACAGAGTAATGAAGGAATTACAGGCCTTCAAAACCAGACAATAAGAAAATCAACAATGGCTGCCATAATGTCTCTTATTCTTTTCAAAATAGCTGTCCATACCTTCATGTATGTTGAAATTAAACAATACAAAACAGACTAAAATCACTCTGAACAAAGAATAAAAGCACTACTGGATTTCACAGCACAATGATATGGAATCAGCAATGGATACCATAATGTCTGTTTTTCTTCAAAGTAGCTGTTCATTTCATCACACATAATATAATTGATTCTCATAAACTGTTTAGGAGAAGTTCTAGGCATGTATAAGCCTCTACATGTATATCCATCCTTTCTGTGTTAGAGGCAAAAACAAAACAAAACAGATTACTAGAAAAACAAGAAACAAAGAATACAAATAAATAACAACAGCAAAGAGCCCAAAACAATGACGATATAGGCCTTCAAAACAAGGTGGTAGGAACAGAACAAAGGTTGTTATTTTGCGTAGTGATCTTCAAGAGTTCCTTAGCTCACCAGACACAAACATGCAAAATTGTTCCAATTCTATGAATGTTAACTGTTTTGTTCCATGAACTTATAGAATTTGTAGCACAATCATCTTAGCTATCTGAAGTGTGTTTATACAAATTTAGATATTTTTTCTTTTCCCCCCTTTCCCTGAGATATTATTTTTTTTTCTCTTTGACCAGATTCTCACCCTTTCACTGTATTTATTAGAGGGTTTTGCATCTTATGTACTCTTACCATTTCTTACATTAGGGAGACAATATGGTATTTACACATGTGAGTTTGATTTATTTCACTTATGAGTATGGTCTCAAGTTGCATCCATTTACATATAAATATCTCAGTGTGATCATTCTTTATAGCTAAGTAGTATTCCATTGTATAGAAGTACCGCATCTTTTTCCTCTGTTCTTCGGTGGATGGGCATTTAGGTTGTTTCCAAAATCTGGCTTTTATAAATTATGCTGCTATGTTCCTCAAAAAGCTGGGATTAGAAGTCCCATTTGACCCAGCTATTCCACTTCTGAGCATATTCCCAGAAGAACTGAAAACGTCGTATCACAGTGATATATGTGCACCCATGTTTGTAGCTGGACAGCTATTTTGAAGAGAGTAAGAGACCTTATGGTAGCCATTGTCGATTTTCCTATTGTCTGGTTTTGAAGGCCTATAATGCTTTCATTCTTTTGTTTTGATCAGTTTTATGCTATTTTTTCTTGTTTGAATTCATGATGTGTGAAAATATGGACAACTATTTTGAAGAAAGAAAGAGACATTGTGGTAGCCACTGTTGATTTCCTGTGGTCTTGTTTTGAAATGCTGTGTTGCTTGCATTGTTTTGTTCTGATCTGCTTTGTTCTGTTTTGTTTTGTTATGTTCTATTCTCTTTAAAATAAAAAAAATTTTTAAAAAGAAATTAGAAATAAAAGACAATAAACCAAAAACAAATAGAAGCAGATAATAAAGATCAGAAAACACAATCCCTTACCAAAATGCCAACATAAAAATTAACATTTTTATTCTTATATTTCTGAAGAAATATAAAAGACTCAGAATAGTCTAAACAAACTTTGATAAAGGAACAAAATTAGAGCTCCAACCCTCCCGAATCCCACAACTTATCACGAAGTTACACCAATCTTGACAAAACGGCATTGATATCAAGATAGACAAACCACCAAGGTACCAATATGAAGTCCCAAAATAGAAACCCACATAACAGACAATTGATTTCTGGCAAAGATACAAAAGCAATAAAGTAGAGAAAAGATTATACCTTTAATAAATATACTGAAACAACTGGATATCCACATGCAAAAAACCCAAATCTTAGAGCAAATCAAAAATTTCTTAAGACATCCCAAAGTCAACTCAAAATGGCTCACAGTGGGTTAGTTAAAGTAAAGGCAGGTATGACCTGAGTCATTGCTTTGGTTGAGGTCATTCTCTCTGGGACAAAAAAAACTGGGAAAAGGTACAGATGGGAAGACAGAACCTACAGAGGTATTCAGTGAAGAAAGGCACTGAATTTGCTTCTGAACAGGCCATGTGGATAACAAAGGATGTCATTAGGATTCTTCTTTTTTAAGCTATCTTAACTATTTTTTATATACATATACATATACATATACATATACATATACATATACATACACATACACATGTTTTTTCTTTCTGCTTGTCTAGTGCTTGTCACACTAATGAAACAATACAATGTTTATACATGTGTGTCTTATTTATTTCACTAATAAGTATGTCCTCAAGGTGCATCCATTTACCTATAAAAGTGTCCAGATTTTCATGCTTTGTGGTGAGTAGTATTCCATTGCACAGAAATGCCACATCTTTTTTTATCCATTCCTCAGTCGTTGGGCATTTAGGTTGTTTCCAAGATCTGGCTATTATAAACTGTGCTGCTATAAACATGGGTGCACATATGTTGCTGTGCTATGATGTCTTCGATCCTCTTGAGAATCTCAGATGCCCATTTTTGGATTAGGTCTTTAAATCTAGGAGGACTGATTTTTGTTTTGAGCTCTTTATACATTCTCAATAGTAATCCTTTATCTGAGGAACAGCTGGCAAATATTTTCTCCCACATTGTGGGTTGTCTCGTCACTGTTGGTTTCTCTAGCTGGGCCTTTTCAGTAGGGTGAGATCCCACTTGTTGATCCTCTGGAATAAGTCCTGTATACTCTGGGTTTTATTCATAAAATCTTTGTCTACACCAATATCTTCAAGAGTTTTATCTACTTTATCTTCAAACAGATTTAATGTTTCTGTTTTAATATTAAGATCTTTAATCCATTCTGATTTTAGCTTAGTACGTGGTGAAAGATATGAGTCCAATTTTAATCTTTGGCATGTGGAAAGCCAGCTTTTCCAATACCACTTATTAAAGAGCTATCTTTCTTCTAGTGAATGTGTTTGGCACCTTTGTCAAAGATAAGATACCTTAGTGTGTCTGCAGTTGTTTCTGCATCATCAAATCTATTCCATTGTTCTTCAGGTCTTTTTTTTTTAACAGTACCACACTGTTTCTATCACAGTAGCTTTATTGTATAATTTCAAATCAGGGATTTTGATGTCCCCTGTCTTGTCTTTGTTGCCCAGGATTGCCTTAGCTATTCTAAGTGTCTTCTGATTCCAGATGAATTTTAGGATTGCTTTCTCTAATTCTGTAAGATAACTATTGGGATTTTGATTGGGATTGCATTGAATCTGTGTAACAATTTTGGAAGCATGGCTATTTTCATTATATTGGTTCTTCCTACCCAAGAGCACAGGATATCTCTCCATTTTCTAATGTCCTCTTCAATCATCTTTTTCAGAGTCCTATAGTTTTCAACATAGAAGTCTTTTACATCCTTTGTTAGATTAATTCCTGCATATTTCATTTTTTGGATGCTAATATAAAAGGTATTGTTTCCCTGATTTCTGTCTCAGTAAATTCATTATTTGTGCACAAGAAGGCTATTGGTTTTTGAGTGTTGACTTTGTAACCAGCTATCTTACTGAATTTGTTTATTAGATCTAGAAGTCTTTTGGTGGAGTTTTTGGGGTCTTCTAAGTAGGGTATCATGTCATCTGCAAATAACTATAGTTTAACTTCTTCCTTTCCTGTCTTTATTCCTTTTATTTCTTTCTGTTGTCTAATTGCTCTGGCTAAAGTTTCCAGGACTATGTTGAGATAGTAGACATCCTTGTCTTGTTCCTGATTTTAGAGTGAAAGCTTTCAGTATTTGTCCATTTAGTCTGATTTGGCTGTTGGTTTGTTATAGATGTTTTTTATCAAATGGAGATAAAGCCCATCTATCCCAGTTTTCTGTAAGATTTTTATCATGAATGGTGCTGGACTTTGTCAAAAGCTTTTTCTGCATCTATTGAGATGATCATGCCATTTTTGTCCTTGGCTCTGTTAATATGATGTATTACATTTATGGATTTACATATGTTGAAATCAATAGTGTTGCTATACATAGATAATGAACCCACTGAGAAAGAAATTAGGAAAAAATGTCATTCATAATAGCATCAAGAACAATTAAATACTTAGGCTTTTATCTTTTTTTAGGCTTATATTTTTATAACAATCTGATTACTTAATTTTTGATATGGTAGGTCAAATAACACAATGGCCAACTCACTGCCTAGTATATAGTAGACACTCAAATGTGTTTATTAAAAGGATGCTGCTATCAAGGCCTTTAGAACCAAATGACAAGAATCTCAACCATGGACTGGGGAATGAGTCAGCTAACAGTTGTTGCCCTATAGGAATTGGGTTTTGGACTGATTGAGAGGAGGAAACCCTCTCTGTTCCAAGTTCTTGAAATAAGTAAAAATGGAGGTCATTTTTGTAATAATTTTCTTCATATTACAGAAAAGTCTCAGAAAATATTTTTTCTTGAAGTTTGGTTTGAAGTGAAATTACGTTTTACACTTCTGTGTAGCTTTCAGTCTAAGGAAATTGAGAACAACTTTGTGTGGAGGAGAAAGGGAGAACAAGAGAAATATTGTACTTTGAGACTGGTAAGTTATAACCTCATAGGCTATAAAATATTCCTCAGATTCCTAGAGTACTGAGATTATAGGCATGCATCACTATGCCTGGCTACATCCATTCATTTTTCAGTCTGTACCTGTTTCTTGTTTTATTGTTTTTTTAAACCCTGAAAGCAAAACTCCATATATTTGTTTTCTGACAGCTATAATCCAACAGGAACTTCACCATTCTAACATAGTAATGTTGAGCATTGGTTTCCTTTAAGTTTTGCTAACATCCATAGTTTAGCTTTCATCCATAGTTTAGCTTTGACACCGTGTGGAAGAGTGTTACAAGCAAAACAGACTTTCCTTGGAACTGAGGATGGCTTGCACTCTAGGGGTGCTACAAAACCAGCTCACAATCTGTTAAATGCAAGCTATAGGTAGTTTTGGAAAATACCTCTGAACTAGTAACAGAGTTCTACAAAATGTCATTTTCTAGTTAGTTTCTCAGATGTCAACATTCTGAAAAAAGAAAGAAAAAACTCTGAAGTCAAGCAAGGAAGGCAGGATGAGTTACTCTTTGGTAGCAGTTAACAGAGAACTCCAAACACCTCAGTGGTTTGAAACATCCATAGCATACCAGCTGCTTTTCTGGCTCCACAGGACTGTGGGAAGCTCTGCTCATTGTAGTCTCTCCTGGATCCAAGTTGACAGGGGTTTCACCTTGACATAAGCAAACAGCACGCTAGCTCTTGGTATTTCCACCTGGCAGTGATGCACATCATTTCCACACAGATTTCATTGAATGAAGAAAGTCATATGAGTCATATGGCCATGTTTGATTAGAAGTGCTACAAAATGCATTTTTTACCAAGTACTCAAAAATAAAAAAAATTTTAAAAGCAGAACTGGAATACAGAGAGACAGAGTTAATATCTACCATGCCCTTACTGGCAAATGTGTAGCTAAAAGCACAAATGATTCTGCGATACCATAGAATATTCTGAGTACCATAGAAAAGGCGCATAGAACAAGTATACAGACAATTTGGTTAAGCAATGATATGTGTTCGTTTCTCAAGTTTTCTTCTTCATTGTTCTTCTGCTTTGGCTATATTTTCTTTTTATTTTCTTTTTTTCAATTTTTCTTTTTTTTATTTTAAACATAATAAAATCCAACAAAACAGAACAGAGCCAATCAAAACAAAGCAGCAAAATTGGAACAGAACTTTGAAGCAGGAAAACAACAATAACTGCCATAGTATATCTTGTTATCCTCACAATAGTTGTCCATTCCATCAGGTATAGCAAAATCAAACCAAATCAAAACAGAATAAAACCAATCAAAACAGAACTCTGAATAAAGCAAAAACAATTAATTGGAACAAAACAAAACAGTGAGGACAATATTGGATTTCAAAAACAAGATAGAAGGAAATCCTGAATATTTGCTCTACTGCATACTGTCATCTTCCCAATAGATGCTCAGATGGCTCACCTCATGCTTGCAAAGTCAGTCAAACAACACAAGGTTTCAGTTGCTTTTTGTACCCATTGCTATCAACTCAGCCCGTCCTCCAAAACAGGCAGTTGCTTATGGGGCAGGAGGTAGGCTCATGGGATGCGTTATCTGACTTTTCCTGGGCCCAGCATAGCTTGCTTGGCTTCCCAGGAAGTTTAGCTAGGTGGCTTCTTGGCCGGCTCTTCCCAGTCCCAGCATGGCCAATTCTCAGGAGGTGCTGACTTTTCTCTTCCTGGGCCCTGCATGGCTTGCACAACTTTTCAGAAAGGCTGGCTATTTGGCTTCTTGGCCAGATTTTCTGTTATCTGCTATTTTAAACTGACTTTTCCAGTGAGGTCTATGAATCACTCCTGCGGCCTCTCTGATTTGAGAGTCATTCTTAACACAACAAATGCTGTTAAATTGTGTGGGCATGTGGGGTATTTCACTATTCTTTTTAAAATTACTTCTGAAAATTTATCATTGTCAATGATTTCACTAACCCAAATTTTTCCTTAACTTTACATCTTTCTATACCTACATTTAGGACTTTTACAAAAACAACCTCTCACTAGAGAATTGCATTAGAACTTGGTTCTCCTGCTTTCAGTAAGCTTTCTTCCTTACAGCTCAGTAGCCTTACCAATGAAGCTAGATAGTAATACTTCTTACCCACTGGGAGAGAGGGAATCTTGGGTGTTAACTTGGGATATAAGCCTAATTTTGTCACATAAATATGGGTCTATCCATGTTTACTCTTTGGAATAATTATATTGATGAATTATTAACTTTATGAATTTTATCATGTTAAACAATGAGTACTTAACAAGAAAAAAAATCACAAAAATAGAATATTGAGATTTTAATATTTATTGAGTGTTTATGAAAAAGCATCACAGTTTTTAGTACCAACTATTTTTTGGTGTACTAAATCTAAAAAAGAGCAACACAAATAAATTCTTATATGAGCTACAATGAAAATACAAATAGCACTTTACAAAAAATGTCTTGACTTCAATTATTACACCTAGAGCAGTCTGTACACATGACAACAGTATGTTCCATATATATATATATTGCTTACAGTGACAGGATGTATGTTTTGCTTTCCTGGCCTTTCAGTAGGAAATACTTGACATATTACTGGTCTTGCTGGTCCTTTGTCAGGAGGTTCTTATTATATTACACAGTGTGTAATATAAAATATCAATAAAACAAAATGTTAAGTTCTTTTTAAAATTCTTAATATGTATTGTATATTTAGATTTATAGGTGTTCTTTTTTTCATTTTTATTTTTGGTACTGGGGATCGAACTCATGACCTTGCATACACCAGTGTGAAAAAGAAAAAAAAAAAAAAGAAAAATTCCACCTCAGGCTACCATTTTGTTGTGGTATTCTTATCAATATTTCCATCATGGCTAGGTGTAATGCCAGCACTCAGGAGGCCAATGTAAGAGGATCACTGCAAGTTCAAGCAACCTGGGCTACAAAGTGATTTCAAGGTCAGCCTGAACTGCATAGTGAAACTCTGTTTCAAAAGAGACAAAACGAAGGGCTGGTGATACAGCTCAGTGGCATAAGTGCCCGCCTGGCAATTGTGAGGTCATTAGTTGGATCATCAGTACCAAATAAATAAATAAATAAATAAAACCAAAAAGAAAACAAGCAAACAAGACAAAACAAACAAAAAAATTTCCATCATGGTAGAATACTGATATTAGTGGCACCAGTTTGTTTTTCTTGCTATATACAGGTCAATGTTATATCTTACACCTTTCTGAAATCCAAAGATGGTACTACATGAATCTCCATTTTGAAATTTTCTATATATTTTACATTCCTGCAATTACTATGAGAAATCCCTGCTAAGTATAGTGGATCTATGAATGCTTTTAGTTCATCTAGTGAGGTTTACTGTTATATATATATATATATATATATATTTTTTTTTTTTTTTTTTTTTTTTTGAACTGGGGATTGAACTCATGACCTTGTGCTTGCTAGCCAGGTGCTTATACCACTGAGCTAAATCCAAGACCCCTAAATATATTTTTGATATGGCTAATGGTGCATACAGAATGTTTTACTTGCATTTCAGCCTTTTTTTATTTCATAGCATCTTGTAGCATTTTGTCCGTTTTAATTTCCAACATTGAATGGCAGTGCTGGCATTCTGTTCAATACATTTTACCACTGCCGAGACCTTCACTATATTTCTAGACCTGGTTCTAACTGGATCATTCCATTTGGTATAGTGGCCATTTTGCAACTTTTCAGCTAGTCAAATATATACTGCAAATATACTGATGTTTTCTTTGTTATCTGAATCAAGGAGGTCTGCATTCCCTGTGTCTGTATCAGTTAACTCTTGCACCATTTTACTATCACAGGTACCTTGGCTCACATGGTCAACATCACAATCAGCATCATACACCCACGCCACTCTTCTGTTACAAAATGATGTACTTTACCATTATGTATTGAAGTATCATCATCATCATGCATGAGTAATCTATGATTCACTTTTAATCTCCTCCAAAACTTGCAAATCAGGTTTTCCATATACCATTTTACTGAACTGGGTCACTTCTACCAGAAAAGTTTTTTTTAAAAACTTTTTTTTTAACAGATCCTCAATTGGTGTGGGTCTACTGGACCCTCTGTGATGCTTGGGTAAACATATTCAAATCCAGTTAAATGAAGGATAAAATGTGTACAAATCCTATCTTTCTACTTTTGCACATGAACACTCCTTACCATTCATCATACTAAGTGAGTAAACATATATATTGCTTCCTGTATCTCTCAGGAAAAGGTAGTGAGACACAAATCTGGCTACTATAATGCTAAAGTGTAAATTTACAGTAGAAAAATAAGGCATGAGCCCACTGGGCCCAGTTTTATGCCCCTCAGGATGAGGAGAATGCTGGGTGTAGTGTTGAACTTGTGTAATTCCCAACACTTTGGGAGGCTGAAACAAGAGGATTACAAGTTAAAGTCCAATCTGGGAACCTTAGCAATTTAATGAGAGCCTGTCTCAAAATTTAAGAAAACATTTTTTGAAAAGGGCTAGGGACGTAGCTTGATATACAGGCCTTGGGTTCAATCTCCAGTACCAAACAAAACAAGGTGGTGTTTGCTACTTAATACAAATATTAGCTAACTCTTATAACATACTTACTAGATGCCAGCCCCTGTTCTAAGCAATCTATATAATATGACCCACTTAGTTTTGAGAACACTATGAGGTAAATACTATTGTTCCATTTAATAGATGATGAAATCAAAGCACAGAGAAGCTAAATAACTTGTCCAGTGTCACAGAACTGATATGTGGACATGCAAACCAGGCAGTGTTGTGCCAAAGACCAGGCTCCTTGACTTCTGTGCAGCATCACAATATTGAAAACATTTTACATATTTTTTTATTTTGTTATTGCTTTATTAAAATAAAGCCTTGGAATTTTCTCATCAAAAGTTAAAAACTATCTTTTCACAAAACCGTGGTTTTGCTAAAAATACATCAGTTTTTAAATAGTATTTTCACACAAGTGAAAAAAGATAGCCTAAAAGATACTATATCTTTGGTCTTGGCCTCTGCGAGGGTCTGCTTTCCTTTTTTTGTTTATTTAGAAAGAAAAAAAACCAACCAAATAAAACAGAAAAAAGGGTAGCAACAATACAGAATTCCAAAGGCAAAAAAGAAAAGAACAACAACAAAAAAAAAAACCACTAAGAAATCACTAGTTGATAAGTTACATACTGTCATCTTGGAAATAGTTGTTCAAGTTACAAAATCAAAGCATACAAAGTAGACATTCAAACAGTGAGACTGTTCTGCTCAACAATCTAACAAAAACTGTAATATGGTCAACTACCTTCCACACTTAAACATAGGTGCAGCTATATTCTTTAGAGCACTTTCTTTTCCTCTCATTTTTACAGTAGAAATTATGCATTTTGGGTATTATTACTCCTACAGTTCTTATTACTTTGTACACTAGAGACACAATGTGATATTTATAAATATGATTCTTGTTTATTTTGCTAATGAGGATAGTCTCAAGTTGTCTCCATTTTCCTATGAAGGCCTCAAGATCATCCTTTTTTATAGCTGAGTAATATTCCATTGTGTAAAAATGCCACATCATTTTCATCCACTCTGCAGTTGATGGGAATCTTGGGTGCTTCCAAGATTTAGCTATTACAAATTGTGCTGCTATAAACATCAGTGTGCATATATCATTGTGATATGAACTTTTCAGTTCCTCTGAGAAAATACCCAGGAGGGGAATAGCTGGGTTGAATGGAGCTTCCAATCCTACTCTTCTGAAAATTCTCCACATTGATTTCCATAGTGGTTGCACCAGTCTGCACTCCCACCAACAATGGAGCAGTGTTCCTTTTTCCCTGCAGCCTCACCAACATTTGTTATCAGTTGATTTCTTGGTGGCAGCTATTCTTTCCAGTGTGAGATGATATCTCAATGTTGTTTTAATTTGCATTTCTCAATTGACCAGTGATGGTGAACATTTCTTCATGTATTTATTTGCCAATTGAATATCTTCATATGAGAACTGTGTGTTCATCTCAGATGCCCATTTTTGGACAGGGTCTTTGAATTTGGGGGGAGTGATGTTTTTCAATTCTTTATATGTTCTTGATATAAGTCCTTTATCTGAGGGGTTGCTGCAGGCTAGAACTCTTTCCCATTCTGTGGGTTTTCTTTTCACTCTGCTGATGATTTCTTTTGAAGTGCAGAAACTTTTCAATAATATGAGATCGCAGTTGTTGATTCTCTGAAGTATTTCCCATGCAGTTTGCGTTTTGTTCATGAATTCTCTGCCTACCCCTATGTCTCCAAGATTTCTACCTACCTTATCTTCTAGTAGATTTAGTGTTTCTGTTTTAATGTTTAGGTCTTTGATCCACTTAGACTTTAGTTTTGTGCATGGTGATAGGCATGGATCTAGTTTCAGTCTTCTGCATGTGGAGAGCCAGTTTTTCCAACACCATTTATTAAAGAGGCTATCCTTCTTCCAGTAAACATGCTTAGCTCGTTTGTCAAATATCAGGTGGCTGAGTCTTTGTACCTATACTTGCATCTTCTAATCTGTTCCACTGATGCTCAGGTCTATTTCTTTGCCAGTACCATGTTGATTTTATCACTGTGGCTTTGTAGTACAGTTTCAAGTCAGGAATTGAGATGCCTCCCACCTTGCCTTTACTGCCCAGAATTGCCTTTGCTATTATAGGTTTCTTCTGATTCCAAATGAATTTTAGGAGTGTTTTCTCTAGATCTGTGAGGTATGTCAATGGTATTTTGATTGGGATTGCATTAAATCTGTATAACAGTTTGGGGAGTTTGTGCATTTTCACGATGTTGGTTCTTCCTAACCAAGAGCATGGAGCATCTTTCCATTTTCTAATATTCTCTTCAATCTCCTTTTTTAGCGTAGTATAATTTTCAGTATATAGGTCTCTTACATTTTTAATTAAGTTGATTCCTAAGTATTTCATTTTTTTAGATGTTATTGTGAAGGGTGATATTTCCATAATTTCTCTCTCGGTGAGTTTCTTGTTTGTGTACAGGAATGCTATTGATTTTTTCAGGTTGACTTTGAAGCCAGCTACACTGCTGAATCTGTTTATTACCTCTAGTAGTCTTTTTTAAAAATTTTATTTTATTTTAAAAGGGAAAGCACAACAAAACAGAACAGAATGGGACATAAGAAAGCATAAATTTCAAAGCTAGACAACCAAAGATCTTCACTATCTGTCATATTGTCTCTTGTTTTCTTCCAAATGGTTGTCCTCATCTTTGCATATGGAGAGCTCATACTAAATAACATAGCCAATCTTTTCGCAAGATGTGTAGTTCACTGGCTCCCACTTGCTAGGCAGGGGGGAGGAGGAACATTGGATGGGGGACAGGATGACATAAGATGTCTGATTCTCAGCCCACAGGCAGGCAGGATCACAGTCGCCCCCCAGAGACGGGAAGAGTTCCTTGTTTTCCTGGCACCCCAATTCAACCGCACGGTGCAGGTCCCGATGCACCAGGGTCTTTCTCCTTCAGGCTGCTGAAAGCTTGCCACACTCTCAGCCACCCCCGGGGGGGGGGTTCCTTGTTCTCCCGGCACCCCGAGTCAACTGCACTATGCAGGTCCCGATGCGCCAGGGTTTCTCTCCTGCAGGCCGCCGAAAGTCTGCCACACTCTCAGCCACCCCCAGAGAGGGGGGGAGTTCCTTGTTCTCCCAGCACCTGAGTCAACTGCACATTGCAGGTCCCAATGCACCAGGGTCTTTCTCCTTCAGGCTGCTGAAAGTCTGCCATACTCTCAGCCACCCCCAGAGGGGGGGGGTTCCTTGTTCTCCCGGCACCCCGAGTCAACTGCACTATGCAGGTCCCGATGCGCCAGGGTTTCTCTCCTGCAGGCCGCCGAAAGTCTGCCACACTCTCAGCCACCCCCAGAGAGGGGGGGAGTTCCTTGTTCTCCCAGCACCTGAGTCAACTGCACAGTGCATGTCCCGACGTACCAGGGTCTCCCCTTCAGGTTGCCGAAATTCTGCCACCCTCACAGCCACCTTCCAGAGAGGGAAGGAGCTGAACTCCTTGTTCTCCTGGCACCCTGAGTCAACTGCATGATGCAGGTCCCGAGGTGCCAGGGTCTCTCCCCTGCAGGCCCCCTAAAGTCCACCATACTCAACTGCTATTTCTTTCTGATGAATTGACCATTCCATTTCCAAAGTTCTGAAATGGCCAACAGACCACAGAAAGAATTCTCTTTAGGCTCCTGTTTGAAACCAGAAGCTACAGCAATCTGCTGGCCTTGTTTCAGGGCCAGCTCTAGTAGTCTTTTAATGGAGTTTTTTGGGTCTTGTATATAGAGTATCATGTCATCTGCAAATAGTGATAATTTAACTTCTTCCTTTCCTATCTTTATTCCTTTTATTTCTTTCTCTTGTCTGATTGCCCTGGCTAGTGTTTCCAGGACTATATTGAATAGGAGTGGTGATAGTGGACATCCTTGTCTTGTTCCTGATTTCAAAGTGAAAGCTTTCAGTTTTTGTCCATTTAGTATAATATTGGCTGTTGGTTTGTCATAGATGGCCTTTATAAGGTTGAGGTAGACACTGTGTATTCCGAGTTTCTGAAGGGTTTTTATTATGAACATGTGTTGGACCTTATCGAAAGCTTTTTCTGCATCTATTGAGATGACCATGTGGTTTTTGTTTTTGGCTCTGTTGATGTGGTGTATTACATTTATTGATTTGCATGTGTTAAACCATCCCTGCATTCCTGGAATGAACCCCACTTGGTCATGATGTATAATCTTCTTGATGATTTGTTGCATTCTATTTGCTAGTATTTTATTGAGAATCTTTGAATTTCTTTTCATGAGTGAGATTGGCCTATAGTTCTCCTTTTTGGTTGGGTCTTTCTCTGGTTTTGGTATCAGAGTAATACTTGTCTCCAGGAATGAATTAGGGAGGATTGCTTTCTTTTCAATTTCATTGAAGAGTTTAAGGAGTATTGGCATCAAGTCTTCTCTAAATTTCTTATAGAATTCAGCTGTGAATCCATCAGAACCTAGGCTTTTCTTTGTTGGTAAGTTTTTTATTATGTTTTCAATTTCAATAGCTGATATTGGGTTATTCAAAATTGCTATATCTTCTTGGTTGAGCTTTAGTAGTTCATGTGTTTCTAGAAATCTGTCCATTTCCTCTGTGTTTTTCTGCGTGAGTAGAGATTTTCAAAGTAGGTACTCATGATCTTTTGAATTTCCATGGGATCTGTAGTAATTTCCCCCTTTTCGGTCCTTATTGCATGAATTTGGGGTTTTTTTTTTCTTTTTCTTTATAAGGTTAGCTAGAAGTTTGTCAATTTTGTTTATTCTCTCAAAAAACCAGCTTTTGAATTCATTAATTCTTTGTACTTTTTTTAGTTTCAATTGCATTGATTTCTGCTCTAATCTTTACTATTTCCTCTCTTCTATGAGCTTTAAATCTAACTTGCTCTTCTTTTTCTAGAAGCTTGAGGTGAAGCATTAGATTGTTTGTTTGTGCTCATTCTGTTTTCCTGATATGACAATTTATTGCTATATATTCACCTCTTAAGACCGCTTTCATTGCATCCCATAGATTACAATAGGTTGTTTCTGCATTTTCATTGAATTGTAGGTATTGCTTTTTTCTTCTTTAATTTCATCTGTAGCCCACTGGTTGTTCAAAAGGTTGTTATTTAACTTCCACATATTCATGCCAGTTTTGCAATTTCTTTTGCCATTAATTTCCAATTTCAGTGCACTGTGGTCAGATAGTATGCATGGGATAATTTCAATACCTTTGCATTTACTTAAGAATGTTTTATGGGCTAATTATATGGTCTATTTTGGAGAATGTTCCATGAGCAGCTGAGAAGAACGTGTATTCTGATGTGTTTGGGTGGAACACTCTGTAAACATCTACTAAGTCCAATTGCTCACAGGCATGATTCAGTTTTATTATTGTTTTGCTGATTTTTTGTCTAGTTGATCTATCTCTTTGTGACAGTGGGCTGTTAAAGTCTCCTGTAATAATTGTGTTCTTGTGTATTTGGTTTTTCATGTCTTTTAGTATCTGTGTTATATAGTTGGGTGCTCCTGTGTTTGGTGCATATATATTTATAATTGTTAGTTCTTCGTCTTGAATTTTTCCACTTATGAGTATGCAGTGACCTTCTTTGTCTCTTTTAATTGTCTTAGGTTTGAAGTTCACATTGTCTGCAAATAGAATAGTTACCCCTGCTTTTTTCTGGGTTCTTGTTGCATGGAATACTGTTTTCCATCCTTTGACTTTTAATCTATGAGTTTATTTTTTAGTCAGATGCATTTCTTGTATACAGCATATTGTGGGATCCTGTTTCTTGATCCATTCTGTCAACCTGTTTCTTTTGATATGTGAATTGAGCCCATTTTCATTTATGGATATCACTGATATGTACTGGCTTGACTTTGCCATGTTGTGCTACTGTTGTTAGTTTCCTGTTTTTCTCCCTTATTTACTTGCTTGTCCAGCCTGGTGATTTCTTTCTGTTGTTGTTCTGGAGATTGTGGTCATTTTTATCTCTACCTAGGATGCCCTTCAGCACTCTTTCTAAGGTTGGTTTGGTGGGTATGAATTTCTTTAGTTGTTCTTTGTCATGGAAGTATCTTGTTTTTCCATTAAATTTGAAAGACAGTTTTGCTGGGTACATCAGTCCGGGTTGAAAGTTGTTTTCTTTTAGGGCTTGAAATACTTCACTCCAAGCTTGTCTTAACCTGAAGGTTTGTGCTGAGAAGTTTGCTGTGATTCTAATAGGCTTTCCTTGATAGGTGAGTTGTGTCTTTTCTCTAACAGCTTTTAGTATTCTGTTTTTATGCTGTATGTCTGTGATCTTAATTATTATATGTCTGGGTGTAGCTTTATGTTGGTTATGACTTTTTGGCATTCTATATGTGCCACTTATTTTAATATCCGATTTTTCTCCCATGTTTGGGAAATTTTCTGCCATTATTTCTGTGAACAGCTTAGCTATATCCTTTGCATTGTCTCCTGCCTCCTCACTAATGCCTATTGCTCTAACATTGTTTCTCCTGGCATCATCTTGTAGCTGTTGGATTGTCATTTCATGCTGCTTTGTTGTTTTTATAAGTTCTACCCTTTCAAGATCGGTATCTGCAATCCAGTCCTCAAGGTCCGAGATTCTATCCTCGGCTTCATTTAAACGGCTTTGCAGGCTTTCAATACAATTTTTTGCTTCTTGCATATCTCTTTCACCTTGTTTCATAGATTCTGCTTATTTTCTGCATTGTTCATTCAAAGTTTCAATCAATTTCCCATGATCCTATAATTTCTTATCTATTTGCTCTCTAGCTATGTTGAGCAGCTCATTTACTAAGGTTGTTACTTTTGTCTTTACATAAGACATTATTTCTAATTTGAGTTTCTCCATAGCCTCGTGGATTTGTTTCTTTACTTCATTTGCTATCTTTTCAGAGATTTCTGGTGTATGGATTTTAGGGTCCTCTATTTCATTATTGCCTGCACTTGCCCCTGATGGACTAGATGTTCGGGATTGCATTTTGTCTTTTCTTTTAGTCATTTTCACCTTTTGGGTAAATTTCTGGTCTTTCTATTCCAACAGTCACAACTTTCTGTAGTGTGTGTTTCAGGGTTCTAGTGTGTGGTTGATGTTTGTCAAATTGCTGGGTACCACCATGAAGAGGAGATTCAGTCTCTTTAATTCCTCCTACCGTGCCTGTTGGGTGAGTCCTACATTCTTTCTGGGCTAACTAGCCCAGAAGTATTGATGTAGGGCAACTCTTTGTTCCTGCTGTCGTTATATCTTCAGGTTGTGGCAGGTCACCAGGTCTCCCTGGCTATAGTGTTTGGGTCAGCTGAGGCCCTACTGTGTCACTGAGGGTCTCATAAGTTCTTTTAATTTCCTCTAAATTGGGGTGGGGCGATATTGGCACACTCCTCAACCTGTCTGATGTTCTCTGTGTGGGAGTAGGGGGTTACCCTCTCTCTTGCCAGGTTAGCCAAGGTCTTACACTTGGAGGGAGGTTCACTTCCACCCCTATTTACCCACTGCAAACCTCTGTTTTATGGGGTAAACTCACCACACTGACTGAAGCTTGATGAGGTCTTCTGTTTGGGTGAGGGGTTCCTGGGCCTCTCATTGAGCCAGTATGGTAGTCCACTGTAGTCCAGTATTCCTGTTGGAAGGGCGGATCCAGCAGATGTGGTCTCAGGCAGCTCCAGCCCTCCACAACCAGTCTCCCGGAGGTTCCTTGCAGGCGAAGGGTGAACCTAGCTGTCCCAAGCAGCCCTGGAGAGCGCAGCTCCCGAGATGTTCTCTGTGGGCAGAGGGCGAGCCTAGCTCTGCTTTCTTTTAAAATAACAAATACTCAAGATAAATCAAGTTAAAGATGAAAAGTTTATTTTGTTTCATGATTTCAGAGTTCCTAGTCCATGACCAATTTGCCCATTGCTTGTGGGTCTGTGGGTAGACAGCACATAATGGCAGGAGCACTGACACAGTGAAAGCCCTTCACCTCACAGCTGAGATGCAGAGGAGAAAGAGGAAGGCACCAGGGTTTCAGACCCTTTAAGGGTATCAACTCAGGGGCTAAGACCTCCCCGCTAGGCTCTTCTTCTTAAAGGATCCACTACTGTCAATAGTGTCACAGGCTGGGGACCAAGCTTTTAACACTTCAACTTTAGGGAACATTCTAGATCCACATTACATTCATATTCTCTCTCTCTCTCTCTCTCTCTCTCTCTCTCATTCTTGGATCACCTGCTGTGAAAGGATCCAGCTGTCATGTCCTGAAGACACTCAGGTGGCTTATGTGAAAATTAGTTGAGGTTCCTGGCCAACAGCCAGTGAGCAATTAAGAATGGCCAACTATCACATGAGTGAGTGTTATGGTTTGTGTCTAGATGCCCCACCAAAGCCTCACAAGTGATTAAATCCTCTCACTGACTTTTTCCAAGATAAGGTGAGAGCAATGGCATTCTGTCTAGAGCTTTCATGTTATCTAGAGAAACAGCAGCAGATTAAGGGCAGTGTAACAGGTCAAGTCATCTTACAATACCATTCTCAAACTTCAAAAAGTTATATAGGCTTTCAAGAACTTAGACGTTAGTAGATGTAGGAAATATTTATTAAAATAATGAAGAAACAGAAATATGGCATCTTTGTGTATGGACTAATTTAAGAAAGATGTCAATTCTCTTTAAATTAATCTATATTTCCTGGTACCCATAATGAATTGGGATTTTTTTTTTTTTGAGACAGGACTTTGCTATGTAGTCCAGACTGGCTTTGAACTCAACTGGCTAAACTGATCTATATTTAATGGAATTCTGGAAATTTTACTCAAAATGGATATATTTATTAAAAATTTTATCTGGAAGAGGTATTGTGAAAGAAGAATAAAGTCACCCTTGTAAAACAGGAGAAAGAAGACAGATATACCCTAATATCCAGATCTATTGAAAATATGCAGAAAATATAAAAGTATAGTATTAGCATTCTAATAGAAAACTAATCCAAGTAAAGCAATTGAGAACCTAAGAAGAGACCAGTATGAAAATGTTATATAATAGGTGCAGAAGTATAGACAAATGGGAAATGGAATTGTTATAAAATACCTTGCATAAGAATGTTTACCCTTCTACTTATAAAATTTTATCCCTATCTCACAATGTATTAGAAAAGAAAGATTTAAATGTAAAACAAAACAAATGTAAACTATACAAAATTTGAAATGTATCAGAATAGGGAAAAGACCTTTATGACTTAGGCATGAAAAAGATTTTCTTAATCAAGAACATGTCTTTCAATTGAGTGTTGTGGTGTATCCCAGCATTTTGGCAGGCTGAGACAGGAGGACTGCAAGTTCCAGCCCAGCCTGGGCAATGTAGTGACTGAATGAAATGCTATATCAAACTAAAGAATAAAAAGGAGGTAAGGCTGGACATGTAGTTCAGTAGGAAGGTCCTGGGTTCAATGCGCAGTAATGACAAAAAGAAAGAAAATTTAGTCATGTTTTCAAGCACAGAAAAACAGTAATATTTATAAAATTCTGTGAACATCACTGAGGTCTACTTCCTGTTTTGCTAGTGTATGCTCTTATCCTAAGAAAAGTACTACATAAGAAAATTCAGATACCAGGATAAGCATTTTGTAAGTCATTTCTAATTAGCTATTTTCTCATAATAAGTAACATGTATATGATATCATACCTTATCTCTTCAAATCTGTAGCTTGATCCAATAATATACTCTTTGATATAATTTAAATGGAACTAAATGTTTTTCCCTCACTGATAATTTTCTAGACAGGATATGAACCCAGAATTAAAAAGTAAACAGTGATAGAATTTGGTGATCTGCTCTGCTTTTTGTATTTTTGTACTGTATCCTCCTCCTTCATTTCTTTGGAACATTACTATTGCTAGTGCACGATGGAAGAAAACAGGTTGTGATTTATCATGTTTACTAATGCTGTAACTTTGATTGAAAATTTTTATTGTCTAAATAGGAGTTAGAGTTATTACTTGCAAAGTCATTGGTTTGGAAACTATTTTCATGAGAAATCATATCTCATTTCATTACAATAAAGATAGAAAATTCAATCTCAAGGAAAACTCATTTGTCTTCTAAGAATAGCACTTCAGAGAATCAAAGAAATTAGAGGTGGAAAAATCAATTAGAACTAATCTACTAGCTTGTCAGAAAGAATTTCTTTCTACAAAATATATTCTACTTCTTTGTCCAGGTTAATTTTTATATGTCTCAAGAGAGAGAACACTCATTATATCTCTTTGAAGTCTTTTATCTAATTGAACTTACTAAGAACCTTTTTCAAATACCTAACTTTTATGTTGTATATTAATTGTGTACTATTACTTTTAATTACACTTCTTTTTTCTAGTGCCCTCCCCCCTCTAAATTCAATTGCTGTTTTTTTTTTTTTTTAGTATCAGGGATCAAACTCATGACCTTGCGCTTGCCAAGCAGGCGCTTGTGCCACTGAGTTAAACCCCCAGTCCACCACTTTTTTTTGTACTCTCAGTTATTAGTAAGCAGCTAGCTTTCACTTAACCTAATACAGATGTTCACTTGTTATAATGCTATCTTAAAAACCAAAGAAATCGTTAGGTCCTTTCCTCTACCTTCTTTTTCTTTCCTGTTTTTGCAGCCTTTGTAGTATAAAATATTTTTTCAGCCTTTGAAGTATAAAATATTTGATAGGAACAAATTGAGAAAGGAGACTGTAAACTCCTGTTTGATCAAGGGAACTATCGATTCCTTTGCAAATGAGCAGTATGTTTCTCGTTATCTCTTCTATGAGTAAAGCATTTTCTCTTATAAATGATTTCCAGTTGTTTTTAAATGTCTTTTCTCTTGATGGATTCCACTTCAGATCTCCTCTTCCTATTTAATTACATTTGTATAAATTTAAAACTGAGCATTTTTGTAGATTGGATGGTGTTATTTATATTGTACCCCTTGAATAAAAAGCAACAGTTTCTTTCCAAATTCTTGTCCTTATCTGTGCAGAGGATTAATTGTGAGATACCATACACATGGGTACTTTGGACTCAAATTTCTGCTGTCTGATGATAAGAAGAATAAGGATTCCAGGAAGGGTGAGAGGATATCACATAACCAGATACTGCCCTGAGCTTGAGGACATAAATTCTTTGTAGCCAGAGCCATTTCTATAACATGGCAGTGTCTATAGTAACAATTCCTGGTAACCTGGGTCGAGGGCAGAGAGAAACTAATAGATGTCAGTTTGTGTGTGTCTTTGTAAATTTCATTTTAAAAGGGGGTAAAATTAAACACAACAAAACAGAACAGAACGGGACACAAGAAAGCACAAACTTCAAAGCTAGACAACCAGAGATCCTCACCATCCATCACACTGTCTCCCGTTTTCCCCCAAATGGCTGTCCACATCCTTGCATACAGGGAGCTCATACCAAATAACATAGCCAATCTTTTCACAAGGTGTGTAGTTAACTGGCTCCTACTTGCTGGGGGGGGGGCACAAGACAAAGGGCAGGACGACAGGAGATGTCTGATTGCCAGCCCGCACGCCGACAGGCTCACAGCCGCCCCCAGAGAGGGGAGGAGCTCCTTGTTCTCCTGGCACCCCGAGTCAACCCGCGCGGTGTAGGTCCTGAGGCACCATGGTCTCTCTCCTGCAGGCCTCCAAAAGTCCGCCATACTCACCTGCTATTTCTTTCTGATGAATTGACCATTACATTTCCAAAGTTCTGAAATGGCCAACAGACCACAGAAAGAATTCTCTTTAGGCTCCTGTTTGAAACCAGCAGCTATAGCAATCTGCTGGCCTTGCTTCAGGGCCACCATTGTGTGTTTTTATCCTCACTTAACTGAGTTTCTATGAATTCTTATATTGAACAATCAATCACTACTGTAATAAGTATTCATGAAATTTGCTAAATATTTTTTTCAATAGCAAAAATTTGCAGAAACATTTAATTAGTTTTCTCTTTTTACCAAGCGGTTAAAAAAATACCAAAAATCTGTGCGTGGGCATGACATCTTATTAAGAGCTTACAGTATTTTCTGGAGTAAGACCATCATGTTTGAATTTTGCCTTTGTTCCTTAACAGCAGTGTAACTTTTGGAAAGTAATTTAATTCTTCTGGCCCCAGTTTTCTGTGGAATAAAATGGTAATACATTCTATTTGAGGAAAAATGTTATCATAAATTGAGTTAGTGTTGGTAAATTGCTTAGTATAGTACCAGAAAATCTAATTTCCCTTCTTCTTCCCTTCATTCATTAAACAGATATCTATTAGTTATCTTCTATGTGGTGAGAGTAGAAATAGGAATCTACAGTAGAGTCATGAAGAATGACATACCAACTTAGATGTGTGAAGTACTACAAAAGTATACGACATGCTCTGGAATTGAGAAGTGAACAATTAGCTTGTGTGGTGGCTGATTGCAGGCACTGTGCCCTCTGGAGGAAGAGTGTGATCTTGACACATGGGCGAGGTGAAGGAGGTAGAAGGGGGCAATGTGTAAAGCAGGAGGCATATTCCAGGCACAGGAATAGCATCAGCAAGAGCACCAAAACGTGGAAGTGTGTGCTATCTCATAGCAAGTGAACAAGCACGGACAAAGCACTGTGGGGTGGGTGATTGGGAGAGGGGCTAAGATCCGCTGTTTTCCTACTCTTGGGGAACCTCCTGTTGCATGAGTTTAGGTTGGAAGATGGCTTGATCTCCCGCCATGGAATCCGAAGGGAGCCAAACACTCCTCTCTGTCTCTCACTGCTAGGGCATGACCTGGGCTCAGGTGCTTGAATCTGTGACCTTGGATGGGGGAGTGGTGTTAAGATGCAAAGGTTCAGGACCGGTGGATGGTACCATTGGTGGCACACTGCTGTGGCTTTGTCTGTGTTATTTGCTGCCAGTCTTCCATAGATTCGACTCTCCATCTCTGGATTGATGCAGACAGCTATCTGATAACCCACCCTTTCTTTACTTTCCCCTAGGTAAATTAATGAGAGTTTCTTTTCTTTGTAACCAAGATGTGTCTAAACACACACACACACACACACACAGACAGAGAGAGAGAGAGAGAGAGAGAGAGAAATTAAAGCCTAGCATGGTGGTACCTATAATTCCAGCAGTCTGGTAGGCTGAAGCAGGAGAATCACCATCACCATGAATTCAAGGCCAGCCTGGGATACATAGTGAGTTCAAGACCAGCCTGAACTGTATAGCAAGATGCTGTCTTAATATGAGAGAGAGAGATAAAGAGAGAGAGAGAGAGAATGTTAGTCTTTATTATCTGTATTTACTAAGTTTTGTTTAATGAATATGACATAGGTCTGTAATAAAAAAAATTTTTGAGACAGGATCTCACTTTGTAGGCAGGCTGACCTTGAACTTGCCAGACTGGCTTTGAACTTGTAGCGATCCTCCTGCCTCAGCCTCCCAGAATACTGGGATTACAGGCATGTACCACCACACCTGGTTACTTTTTATTTAATGTAAAATCAAATGTGATTGTGGAATAGAAAAAAATTTAAATTAACATTATTTAAAATGCTACAGAGGACAAAATAATAAGATGAACAATTAGTCACAGTAATAATAATTTTGATGTGATATATAGAGTGCTTGCCTATGAGCCAGGCAGTTTATTATGGGCCTTAGGGGCATTACCTCACATACTTTGGTAGCAAACACTATGATATACATACTTTGATTATCAGTGTTTTCGGATGAAGAAAACTGAGGTCTGGAGAGGTTAAATCACTGTCCAAAAGTACTAGTGGGAGACTGGTGCAGCCGGAATTTAAATCTGTACAATGCTTCTAAACTCATGGGATCTCAGGGAGCCAATGACCTCCTTTTCCTAAAGGAGGTGAAGGAGCTTTTATATACAGGGTAATACCAAAACTCAACTTTAAAAGCCAGGTAGGATTTTGCTAGCTAAAGGAGATGTAAGAATATTAATTCAGCCTGAGAAGCACGTATGCAAGGGCAGATAGGAAAGGGCATTCTGTGTTTTGAGAATGTTTTCTTCAATGACTGCTCTGTGACTGGCTGATTGTTCTAGTACCAAATTGTCGGATACAATAGCCACTCATTGCATAGCCTTACCTGATCTTAAATTAATTAAAATCAATCAGAAATAACATTTCAGTTCCTCAATCATGCTAACCACATTTCATGTGCTCAGTAGCCCCACAAGCTCATTAATGACTACTGTATTGGGCAAAACAAATATAAAACATTTCCAGTATTGTAGAAAATTGTATTAGACCATGCTGCTCTGATCATTTATACCAATAGTGCAAGGCTTTAATGTCTCCTCCAACTGCACTGCTCCTGGGAGGACCATATATCTGTGTCTCCCTTCCTCCTGAACTTCACTCAAACTGCAATTCATATCCAAGTGTGGACTGTTATCATGGAAAGAATATGGGTTTTGGAGGTAAAGCATTATTTCAGGTCCTAGCTCTCACTAGCGGTGAGACTTTGGGCAAGATAATTAACCTTCATAGACCTCATTTTTTTAACCTGTAAAATGGGTCTCTTCGTGTTTACATCATGGAGTTCCTTAGGAGCAAATGAAAAGCTTCCATCTGTAAAGCTTCTAGTAGGCCTTGGGTGGGATGATTTCATTCCTTCCAGCCTTATTTTAGTTAATGACCTCACCAATTACTCAGGTTTCTAAACTAGAAATCTTTCCTCTTCAACTACTGCCCCAAATTAGTCATTAAGCCCAGTTGCTGCCCCCCTGCCCATGCCTATCAAATTGGGGCCCTCCTCTCTGTCACCATTCCCACTCTCCTGGGCTTTTAAGGCACTATTTGCAATCCTACTGACCTTAGGGATACCTTTTACTCCTAACCCAACCCTTCCCTCACACTGCTGCCTGAGCGATTCTTCTAAAATAAGATGCCCGTGATGTCACTGTTCTCCTTTAAACCCCTTGATAACTTCCAATTGCTTAAGGATAAAATCTCAACTGCCAAGCCTAAGACCTGGAATAGCAACCTCTCACTGCAATTCAGACACACATTTGGACCCTGGTGCTAGCACCACTGACTTATTTTACCAAACTTTATCCTTAGAAAGAGTAAGTGCAATACTCTACTTTCTTATATGAAAAAAATCAATCATTTTTTTCTCTATTTTTTTGTGTAGAGTGTTATTTAAGGGCCCAAACTCCAGGCAAACTGCCTGAATTCAAATCTGTTCTGCCATCAATTTGTCTTCTTTTAGTGACTTTGCACACTCAAACCTCACTTTCTCCGTGGGTAAAACAGTAGTAAAACAGTAGGATAGTTGTGAGGATTAAGTGAAATAGTTTGCCAGTGTCTGGCACATGTTAAACAGTAAAAGTTAAGCTATTCTATAATCACCACTTTGTGATGAGTTTGTACTTTGCATCTCCGTGTTTTGACATTTACTTGATCCTGTTTTTGCTGAAGTAGAAGGTATCGTCCTAGATCGCTAGATGTCACAACATCCCTAAAAAGAAGTATACATTCATTAAAAATAAAAAGATAAAGTAGTGAAGTTATCTTTAAGATATTATCTTATTGTAAGTGTAAGCTTTGCAGGTATTTTGGTATTTCCTTTTGATTTCTATAAAGTATTTTAAAACATGACCAAAGGAAATCACGACCTCGATTTTTTGTTGTAATTATTAAAATCCCTTGGTTAAACCACAAACAGCTCATATATCGTGTGATCAAATAAAAACACTAGAAACTTTAAGTGCTGGCACAAAAGATTTCTTGACACTTGATAGTTTTGAAGAACTTCATACCACTTTGACTGAAATAATGCCCCCTTTGATTATCTTAGAAGCGGTCTGATAGGTTGTTAATCAAAGACTAAAGACTAGTGACTTAACAAGTAGAGACAAGTAATAAGATCCCTTTTGTTGCCACCAACTTTGCACATGGTATCATTTAGATTAAAAGCCAGTGTTTTAATAGAGTCTTGCATTGTTGTCTGTTACTTTAGAAAAATCTGGGTTCCGGCGCCAGTCCTGTCCCTGATTTGTCAAAGTAGTTATGTCTCTGGCCTAGAGAGGCAATGTCCTCTGTAAAATCTAGGAGTTGATCTAGACTTGATTCTGGATGATCACTTAAGTGTTCTTCCCATTCAAATCCTTTAATCTGTCCCCTTCTCCTAGGCTCCAGGCATTTTAGGGAAGATCTTAGGCTGTAAGAGACCCACAGAAATAATTTTTATGTGCTGTTCCTCCTGAACTTCACTCTTACTTTCTCAAACTGCAATTCATATCCAAGTGTGGACGGTTATCATAGAAAGAATATGGGTTTTGGAGGTAAAGCATTATTTCATGTCCTAGCTCTCACTAGCTGTGTGACTTTGCATCTACTTTCATGTTTATAGAATACGCTTTTATTCTTGGAATAATTTTCTTAAAAAACAATTCATTGTAAGATCTGTAAGAGGACTGCGCAGTGCACGGTTCTGGGCCGCAGAGCTATCGCGCGGCTCAGTATTCCGCACGACAGAGAGGGTCTCGGGGAGACCTGTCCACGCTGCCTCAAGACTGCGATGCTAGAAAAGCTCCTGCCAGAGATTGGGAAAGAAAATGTGCCTCGTCGGCTGAGGAAGGAAGGGAGGGAGGGCGGGAAAGAAGGAGGAGGCAGAGAAGGTAAAGAGCCTGGCCCCGGCCGGCCGCTCGGTGGCCCCTTCCGTCGTACTACTCGGGAAGCCCGGGGACTCTGTATGTCCAGAGGGTGACGTCCCGACCCCAGGGAGGGCAGAGCGTCGCCAGCACCCAGGACCCGGCAGGCGGCGACGGGCGCGCGGCCTGCGCCGGGTGCGGAAGCGCCTCCCGGGAGCGCGCAACCGCCCGGCGCGTTTCCGGAAGGCGGATTGCATCAGGTGTGGAGCCGGGCACCGCCTAGGCCCAACCTGGCGTCCAGTGCGCCTGCGCGCGTCGCCTCGCCCCGCCCCGCCGCCGCTGACGGTTCCTCGGCGAGTTTTTCTACCCGTCGCCAGCTAAACGCTGTCCCCGATCCCGGAGTAAAGGGCTGACAGGGTGGGGCACCGAGGGGAGAGGTGAGGTCCCAGGGAATAGAGTGCATTGGGAGGGGACTTGTCCGGAAGCCAGCGGGTTTCTAATGCTTGCAGGGTTGTGTTCCGCGAATTTGCTCTGCTCACTGGGTCTCGAGGACGCAGCCCAGATCCACACGGCTTTCCGAACAGAACCCATATTTTCCCCACGTGGCTAAGTAAACTGTAGTCATAGACTGTCTTGCCCCACAGACCCATTAGGCCGGTCCTGGGTGCAGGGACTCGGCCTCAAGTGAGCATTTTCGTTGACTTACAGATTTTTCTGTCGTAGAAGGAAGGCCTAGAGCTGGGTCTGTGGGAAATAATGGTTCATAAACGAAGTAAGGAAATGCAAAAACCAGAAACCTCTTTTCCGCAAGGAAGCTTCCCACATGTCCAGCAACCCCTCTCCAAATCTGCATCGGGTACCCCCTTTGCACCATTAGCACCTTGCACACGTGTTTCATGTTGGAGGTCTCTAAAGTGACTGTGATTGTTATCTGTTTCCATGCTAGGCTGTAACACTTTAATCCACTTCTAACCTAAGGCCTAGTACAAGACCTTGTAGATCCTTAATAAATTCATGACGTACAAAGAAATCAAGTAATGCCCATTTCAACTGCATAGATTCACACATGAACAAGAAAGAATGGGGAATGAATTCATTATTTGAGGAAAGAGTACATTTTGGAGATTTGGGTAAGAGAATAAAAAGGAGCCGTTACATTGTGGTTAGAATTGCTTTACTTTTAGGATTATTTTTCCTAAAGAGATGTGCTGCCTGTGTGCATACGGAGTTCCCAAGGTTCTGGCGGAACATCCTTGGACCAGCAGCATCAGGATGCCCTGTGATCTTGTTACATACACAGTTGCTCCCTCCCCACTACACGAAAGGGGACCCCGCAGTCTGTTTCGCAAGCCCTTCTGGAGGGTATGAACCAGCCTGCAGTTTGATGATTGCTGTTTTGGAAAAGTGCAACCCCTATGTCATTCACAGAGCGTGGGGCAGAGTACTGCTTGCCACTTACTGAGCATTCACTCTTATCAGGGCCTTGCTCGCCCGTGCACAAATTGGGCTATCGATAAATTACTGGGAGTGGAAAGGAAATTATGCTTTTCCTTTCTGCAGGTGTGCGTCTTCTCTTGCTGTGATTTTCAGACGGAGTAGCGCGTGACTGTGGGAGGGGGAGTACTGCCCTGAGGGCGGGGGGGGGGTCTGAAGGCAGAAAGGAGTAGGTCACGCCCACTAACTTTCACTAGCCTGGGAGGGTGTGCGCAGCGCTCATTCTGGGACATTTTTCCTCTGTAAGGATCGCAGACATGGGAGAAAAGACAGATAAGGTATAAGGTCACCCAACTGCCTTTTGATGCAGCCTGACGCCAGGCTACACGGAGGGGATACCCGGGCTGCACCGCGACCCCAGACTTTGGGTCTCACCCGGGAACCCGCTGCTTTCCTCCGCAACCTGGAGCGCGTGCGCGCCGCCGACCCCCAGCCTCCACCTGCAGGGGTCGCCGTGGGAGCGCGGCCCGCCCCCTCCGCCTGGCCCCCGCCCCCTCCGCCCGGCCCCCGCCCCTGTCCCCGGCCCCGCCTTGCTCGATTCGGCCTCCTCTCCGCCAGGCCCCTCCAGCCTCTCCTCGCGCAGCCGCCGCCAAAGCTTGGAGAGGCGGAATCTCGCCGGCGCCGCTCCCTGCGCGGGACTCGCGGAGCGGCACTGGGCATGCTCAGTCGCCGGAGCCCGTGCTGGTCTCTAGTAGGAAGCTCGCGCGCTGCTCCCGCAGCTGATCCGGGCGCGCCGGCGAAGGCAGGACTGGAGCCGAGCGAGGCGAGCGCCGCGCGCACTGCCGGTGAGCCCCGCTTGCTTCTTGGCCCTGACTGCGGACTGGGGGGCGGCCCAGGGAGAGAGCGCAGCGGCGAGTGGCAGCGCGTGCTCCCCGCCGCTGCTCTCCTCCACTCGGTGCCGGGGCTGCGCGGTCACTGCTGTCCGCCTAGCCGCAGCCGCATCTGCAGCAGGCGCCCGCTGCGGAGTCTGTGCGCCCTGCGCCCGCGCTGCAGGGCTGGTGGCGCGGCGACTGCGGGCTCACTCCTTGACTTCCATCGCTCCTGCTTCGCGGCGCCCTCTCTCCCGCAGCTGCCTGGGTTTGGGTTGGCCTGGGGCGGGGGAGCCAGGGTCGCAGGGGGAGCACCGGGAGGGTACTGCGGAGCGGTGGCGAGGGTGGGCGCGGGTGGCGAGGAGTGCACACCCCCTGGCCCTGGCACCGGCCTCCGCGGTGCGGCTGGGCGCTCCGTCCCCGGCGGCTGCGCGCTCCTGCCGGCAAGTTGGAAACCGGGCTGGCTTCTTTGGGGTTTCAGAGACTCCGCGCCTAGAGATAAAAAGGAAAAAAGTTCGTCCCCCTCCTCGTAGGCAAAGGAGCATTTTAATTAGAAAATGGCTGTGCGAAGGGGGGTGAGTCAGGAAAGCTGGCCTTGGGTTCAGGAAGCCCCTCAGCTGCCCAGCGGGAGGAATGAAGGGCTGGTCGCTAGGAATGACATTTGCGCGACGAAAACAGTACTGGACGGAGGGAGGGATGCGGAGTCCTACAGAAACAATGAAAGGTGGTAGCAGCGTCCGCGAGGAGGTCTGGAACCCATGGTCAGGGGCGAAGGGCTGAGGGAGTGTGGGACTTGAATTACAAATTTGTCTGAGAAATCACACCTTGAGTTGGGACACTTTTAGAGGCAAGTTCTGCGCAGTTTAGAGCCTTGGTTGTCACCAGCGATTTTGGATGGATTGAGCGGTCGAAGAGGGCCAAAACAGAGAATTAGGTCAGTGTGAGAAGGTAGGATAGGACTGGGTTCTGAGAAGGCGGTGGTGAGGACCTTCTAGGTCATTGGCTGTACGTTGTGTCTGATGACTTAAGTAAAACACCTTACAGGATATGAGTAGTGGCATCTGAATTCCAAGAAATGAGTAAACTTTGTGAGGCTGGCATTGTTTTGTCATTTGTTTTCATATTTCACTAATTTAAGAACAAACAGTGGCGTCTGGTCTGTTGTTTTCATTTTGCTGTCTTAAATCATTGCTTTTTTTTTTCCTTGTCAAGGATTTATATTTTGAATCGTGTCCTCAGATGGCCAAGATAATGAGTATCCAAATTTGTGGTGCTGGGCTAACCGACCACCCTTGAAAGGGGATTCTATTATGAACCTAGGTATCTTTCAGTTCGTAGCTTGAAAGCGGTATTTGTTTAACAGTTGTTGGTCAGAACTTGCAGAATCCTAGAAGTGACATCCTTGTGAAAGGATGACATTTGTCATGAGAATGGGGATCTTTCATCCTGGGGGAAATACAAGAGAACACAGGTGGCAGTAGTGCACTGTGGGACATTCTCCAGGAGGGGGACACCATGGTTGCCAGATTTTTATTGCTGTCCTTTTGTCATGGATGTGCTAGGTAACTTCAAAAAGTCCTCATTGTAACTGAGAGTATAACTATGTCCCTTCATGTTGCACAGAGTCTGAGAAAGGACTCTTAGATTGAGATCCTTTCAGTAGGAAGGGATTTATGTCTGTTACTTTTATTCTTTCTTTAAAGAGATACATTTACCGGAATAATTCACCTCAAAGGATCCAGAAGGATCCTGCTTTCTGACACTTGTAAAGTGGTAATTAAAATCTTGGTGAGCTAAAATGTAACAGAGTAGCATTTTACTCTTAATTAGAGTAATATGAATGCTGACTACAACATTATTTGGGAAGAAGACTTACTTAACACATTACAGAGATCCCTATGTGCAGACCCATAGCATTTTAAAAAACATTTTTTTTTTGGTCTTTTTGACCAGAGTTTCACTGTGCAGTTCAGGCTGGCCTCGAACTCATGGCAGTCTTCCTGCCTCAGCCTCCCAAGTGCTGGGATTACAGGCCAGTGCCACTGCTCCCAGCTAGACACATAGCATTTTGAAACCGTAACTTTGTACCCTATGTTTTAACTTTTTGATGACTTTTTTTCTTGCCACCAGAGAAACAGCCAACACGGAATTGGTTTTATTTTTTTTCTGTTACAGCAAGAATTAATGCTGGAAAGTGTTGCCATGTTATTAAAAATATTATGTTGAATATCCTCATTACTGGATATCTGCATGTATTATCTAAGGAAAATGAAACATGTCTCTGTACTCTTTTCAGTTACACTTCAGGGATAGTCAGTATCCCTGTGATATGTCATTTTTCAGTTTTTGAGGAGTAGAGGACAGACTATTACTAGGAAAGTATTGCAGTAAGTTATTACTAGTTATGTGGGTGACACTTCTTTCCCTTAGGTAAGGAAGCTGGCATTCATTCAATGCTTATTATGTGTCAGGATTGATAGTAAGCTTTTACATATACTATCTTATGTTGTCAGCATCTTTGCATACATATTACCTACCCAAGAACAGCTTTGAAGGCTCAATACTTTTTGATTCCACAGAAATCTAACCTTAAAGTTTTATCTGGTAGGAAAATATTTTCAATGGGTTCCTGTCTTAGTCACTTTTCTGTCGTTGCTGGAACAAAATACTCCATGTTCAAAGAGGAGAAAAGGTTTATCTAGCTTACAGTTTGTGATGGTTTCAGACCATACGCTCTGGCCCTAAGGAGGGTGACATGGCGGGGGGGGGAAGTTCATGGTGATAGAAAACTGCAAACGCAACAAGAATAAAAAATAGGAGGAGAACGATAGCAAGGTTCTTTCCTTCCCTTATATGTAGGTTGCCTAGCCCCAGGGCAAGTGCAGCACTATACCTGTAATCCCAGCATTGGACTATGAATCAGTGCAGTCACAAACTGTGGAAGCCTGCCTGCATGACTACATGAGGCTTTAGGGGACATCTAGACAGAAACCGTAACAGTTCCATTTTTATTCAGTAAGCATTCTCTTGCAAAACATCTTTGGTTTGTTATTTAGGATTAGATTTGATTGGAACAGCATGTCTTCGAAATGATTTGAATGTTTTTAAGAAGCTTCCATCATATTTTAAAACTGTTTTGTGTTCATTTATTTTCAGCGATGTTATACTACTAACAAATAAAAGTAAATGTAAGGAAAATAAACCCAGATTACCACTTCAATTTTAATGTGTTATTTGTGCATATATTGCATGTTGATAAGTGATGATGGCATGTCTTTCAGCTGAAATGGCAGTGACAGTAACAGAATGCATAATTAAGGGTTTGGTGGGATTTGATGGAAAGACCACCAACCAGAGGCTCCAAAGACTTGCCTCCTGGGTCTTCCTGCCTCCTTCATTCCTTTCACTCAGTGGGTGACGTTGAAAAAGTCAGTTTACTTTTCTGGCCTCAGTTTTCCCATCTGTGTTTCTTGAACCTATCCTATGACGACTGCTTTGGCCAGTGTTCTTCCTTTTTGGGCCAATTCCTAACCCCCTTTTAGTTTTCACTTGCTATAAACTGGTTGTCATAAAATTACCTCCATTGGCGCTGCTAGTCTAGGTTGGAAATAGAGTAGTGTTTAGATTTGGGTAAAAACTTTTGACATTTGAAAGTTGGGTGGGGAGTGTTGTCATACTGGGAACTGAACGCAGAGTATTTATGTTAAGCTACATCTGTAACACTTTTTTATTTTGAGACAGGGGCTCACAAAGTTGCTAAATTGCCCAGGCTGGGGTTGCATTTGGTATCTTCCTGCTTCCCAGAGTGCTGCTGAGATTACAGGCACATGCCACGATATCTGGTTGGCACTTTTAGAGCGTCTTCTGAGGGAAGACTAAATGCAGCACTTGGTCTCTGAAATAAGATTATCATTGTCACTTAATGCTAATCTGAATTAAGTTGCTGAATTGGGTGGGCATATGCCTGTTTGGCTGCTGAAGTAGCAGGAGAGACTTTGTGGGTATATCTGTGATATCAATAGTGGGATCACTACTCCTGCTCCCTTCCCCTTAGGCTATGATGATGGAGCAGAGAGCAAAGGAAACCAATCATATTTAGTGTTTTCAGTGCGCATTGCTTTATGGAGGCTGACAGTACTTAGCCTCATTAACCTTCAAGGAATAAGGTAAGGAGTAGCAGTTCTTCCCCTGTTTAAATAATTGACAGTAAGTGGGCAGTGACTCTAGTGCCTCTGATCATAACTAGGCTCCAGGATTCCTGGAGCCCTGTTAGGAGTGGGCCAGTAATTCCAAATACTAGATGAGAGCTATAAAACAGGGATGAGAGTAGATAAATGATGATTTGGGGAGTGGAGGTCAACTCATTGTCCCTTGGCAAGAACTAGGAAGCCTGGATCAGTTAAAAGGCTTTGGAGGTCTTTGGGAGTGGAGTTATAAAGAGACCTTCTCTTTTGTACATTATCGATTTCCATAATGTTTGAGTCAGAGTCTTCTGTAATGGACATAGATTATTTTTGTAATCAGAAAAAAATCCCATTGTATAATTTATTGATATAGATTATGTACAGATTCATAGAGACGAAGTTGAGAAAATATGGGAAAAAATGGATGGGATGCGTATATGGATTAGAGTTCTTGTTTATTGTGTGTTAATGATTGGACAGTAGTTGTGACTGAACTAATTTCAGGTTATAACTGAAATTAACCATTTTTGTTCTTTTTCTCTTTTTAAAATGTTGCAAGATTTTGTCTTTGAGGCAATATCTGAAGTTTTTGAAGTAGCATTCTCCTGCCAAGTGTGCTTCAGGAATGCTTGGGATAGGAGAAAGTGTGTGTGTGTGTGTGTGTGTGTGTGTGTGTGTTTTAAACTAAAACACTAAAGTTTTGGAATTAAGCTAAAAGGAAAAGTGTACATTCCAGAGTGTGAGACTGGAGGGAATTTTCAGAGTTCCACTGAGTAAAGGGGAATGCCATTGTTGAAGAAGGCAGGCTTGGCATTGCCAGGGTTAGAGGCTGTGGCGTTTCCAAAATTGCTGTCCTGTGCATCAGATTTTAATTTCTACATAGTGTAAGAAGTAACTATTAATTCTACATAGATAAAAATTATGCAAAAAGCACAGTGCTAGGCCTCAGGGCCATTGCCTGGTGAAGTTTTCATTGTCCTTATTACAGTGATAATGATGATAATGTAGTGACTATTTCATTACAGTTCAAATACAAAGATGTGTCCTCTTCCATGAGATTATACCTATCCAATTTTTGGAAGGTTCTTTTATGCAGTGATGGGAATATCTTCATTTGGCAGCTTAATGGTCCATGAAATTGGTAAGTCTGAGAACCTGGGCCGTAGCAGTAGAGAGCCTGCCCACAGGATTGAGTTGAGCGCTAGGGGCTCAGGCCAGGGTGTGGAGCTTGTGGGTGGGCTGCTGGGGTCCCTGGGCCTCCCAGAATGTAGAGTCATAGGGAGAGACTCAGAGTCCCAATAGCTGCAAAGGAACTAATTTCGAAAGTGCCCTGAGAAAGAATATTTTTGAATTATAGCCTAAGGATGACAAAAAAGTGCCAAGATGAAAAATGAGGGTTTGAGAGAGCAGAAGAGCAAATGACTGAAATGTGAATTTCAGCAGGCAGGCTTGGAGACTTATCTTGGCATTTGTTTCTTTGTATGTAGGCTTCTTTCTGCCAAAACAACATGCTTTAGCAATTCAGAGTTGTGTTTCTAGGAAATGCTGTTGTGTTCAAAGCCCTAGAACCAACTGTTGTGTAATAGCTAGCTTGGTTGGGCCTTGGCAATATCATGCCCTCCAGTGTGAGCCTGGAATAGCTAGAGGAAGCTGAAAAATAGTTTGTCTGTGGAATTGCTGTTGTTCACCTTTAGTTTTGGTTGCTTTTGGGGGACAAGGGAGAAAGTGAAAAGAAGAGAATTTTGAGTTTTAACAGTTTAAGAAAGTAAATAATGTATTTTCTGATAATACTTTAAAAATCTGAGCGTAGTCATATCTATATATTGATAATAATTTTGATATTATTGTACAACTATTGCTTTGTGGTAAGAACTTTATTATTGTGCTACTTAATCTTACAAAAAATAAACTGGTACTATTCCTATTTTAGAGATAAGAAAACCGAGGACCTTTTTACTAAGGTAGCACAGAAAACAGTGGTGCTTATCTACAAACTGTCATCAATGCTGAGGAGCCTGTGGGTTTCCAGGCAACTGGCAGGATGGAGAAATAATATTTATTAATTAAGGGCCAAGTGTGTGCCTGGTACCAGGCAAGAAGCACATCAATACCTTTAATTTCCTATTTTGTAGGTAAAGAAACAAACCATGACTCAGAAAAGTTAAAAGACTTGCCCAGGCCTTAAACAGATCTGATAGCCTTGTTATTTCCATGAACTTTCTTACACTCAGAATTTGGGGAAAAGTTGAAAATTTCTCCTTTTGTGCATTTTCAAAATGGACATTTAACCTGAATTTTCCTATTTAGTTGGTGGAGCTTTGTCCTCTACATCGTGGTTCTGGTGTGTATTTTTAATCTGAACACACGTTGAATTGTGGGATCCAAATAAAATTTACAAAAATGCCTGAAACTAAGGATTGCTTTGTTGAATCTTTCTGGGCAGACTAGTCTAGAGTCCTTATGTCATAAAACAGAAGAATCTGATTAGCTGTCACATGCTGATTGTGACGCAGTGTTGGGAGATAGAGGCTCTGGTGAGGCTTGCAGGGCCTCTGTAGCAGCCCCATGGCTGACCTGAGACTTCTTCCTGGCTGCCACCGTGTTAGGTCTGGAGAGGGGACCCTAGGAAGCTGGAAGATGGGGCGTCTCCCTGGGGCCCTCCTGTTTGCTCTTTGCTGCTTGCTCTGTTCTTACCTTCTGATCCTTACCTGGTTTCTCCAGTTGTCTTCTGTCTTGGACAAGTCAATTGATCTGTGGCATTGAATATACCAATTGATCAGCACTCCTGTTTGTGGGCAGAAGTGAATAAGTTAGGATTTTCTTACCATGAGTCAGGTGGTTTTTTTTCTTTTTTTTTTTTATTGAGTTGATTCATTTTATAGTTAAATTTGTAGACAGAGCTGACACACGATCAGAAAACTCTCAGTGGACTTGGGTGTGTAGATACCACACGAAGAGCCTTAGGCAGCCTCACAATCTTCCAGTCATCTGAGCAGAACCCCCTTACCTTTCCCGGGAACTGAGTTTTATTCAAGCCTTTTCCAGGTCATTAGTGAAGAGAGACGTTCATTTGATGACACTCAGGAGCCTCAGCCTCATTTGTTCGTTCTTTTTTCAGCAAATGTTTATTGAGTACATAGTTTATACAGGCACTGTGTCATGCCCAGGAAGACAGAGAGGAATGTGGCGGAGCTGCAGTAGAGGCGTGTGGCTGAGGCCTCCTGAGAGTGGAGAGGAAGGGAGCAGACCCCACTCTGCAAGAGTAGGGAGGCTTCCTGAAGAGGAGTCATAGTGACTGACTCAAGGGCCAAATCGTCTCCAGCCGTCTCCTTTCCCATCCTTCCTGACTCAGCCGAGTTTTTGTAGCCTGTTCCCTCTACTCAAACAGTTGGGATTTGCCACTCCTTCTGTGAGTGTGTAGGGATTTAGTTTTTAAATCTCTATAGCACTGGCTCTGAAAGGAAGCAGCTTTGCTCTTTAGGGCTTACTTGAACATGTCTGGAGACACTTTTTCATGACTCTGGAGAGGTTAAGTGCTGACAGCTACATAGGGCGACCAGGGGTATTGCTAAACATCCCACAGTGCACACACAAAGTAACCCTGTTGGGAGGTAGACAGCTTTGGTTTGGTGGTTAAGAACCAAGTTCTGCTCTACAATTAATAGCTGCATGACTAGAGATCATAAAATTCTACTTGGATAACAGAATCACACAGTGTCTCAGTTTCTTTATCAGCAAATAGGAATACTAATGGTGTCTATAAAATATGGTAGTTGTATTTCATGAGTTAATTCATGATAAGGGCTCAGAACAATACTTGGCATGAAGCAAAACCTTAACTATCATTACTATCTTTAGTTTTAAAGAAAAATTTTGCCTTTTGAGCAAAAGCGTTTGAGTTTGGAGAATCCAGGGCAGCCAACCTTGTGACACTTTGCCTAGGTGTGCTTTGGTGTAAGAATTGGCCACTGTTTTGGTGTTTCTTGGGTTCTTTTGTGTCCAGTGGTTTCATTTTCCCACAGTTTCCACTTCTTAATCCTAGAATTGAAATTCTAGGATTTTCAATAGCTGTGCTTTTCATCCTTTGTTTTCCAGAGACCCAAATTTATGCCTTTCCCCTAGAGGGCTGAGAATTGTATTTATGATTTTCCTTAGCTCTGTCTATTTTGGGAATGGTGAGAAAGCGGGAAGCAGGTCAGGGAGGATGTTGTGTCCCTTCCTGACTGTCATGCTCCCTCGTCTATAAAATTCAGGATCGAGAGGCAGGTGGTAGTGCCTGCTTACAGCTAACTCCTCCCTCGACGCCTACCAGTTCCTCTGCCATTTAGGGGCCTACTACTTCCAAAATACCCTGTAATTGGGTCACAACATTATCTGCCTGCCAGGAATCATTTCTAAAAATCAAAGCAAAGATGTAGATGATGTCAGTGAGATTTGAAACGTCTCCATCCTCTGCTTTGAGGCTTTGCAGTTATTCCAAAAACAAAAGAAAGGCAACTTGTCATCTTAATTAGGTGGCAATCTCTCTGTGGCCTCGTACTGCGTCTTGTTCATGGTGGTCCCTTCTGATAGTTTGTGGGGAGATAAGCTTTTGTGGAAACTATTCAACAGTTCAAATTTACTGTTAAATTTTCACTACATAATTGACTTGGAAAGTTCCACCCAGTGTATGGGGTAGTATTGTTAGACTCGAGAGAAATTAAGACGTTCACTGCTTTGTTTTCCTAATTTCTTCATAGAGAGAGACACTGTCATCTGTCCCCTAAATGAGAGCAGTGTCCTCCAGTGGCTTCCGAGCTTGTTCTGCTGCCTTCATTCAGTTTGGCTTCCTGATGGCTGGGCGGTGTTCCAAATGCTGCACAGGAAAACTGACCAGGTTGCCTCTGCCTCCTCAGAGCTCTTGGTGTAGAGAGAATGGCTCACAGCCATCGAAAGGTTACCATGCACCTTGGAAGGTGTTATGGGGAGAAGTACTCGCTGTTCCCCAAACCAGCGCCTACCCTTGCTTAGGTGGAGGGTGTACCCACGAAGTTTGGGTGAGGCAGGAAAAATGCTTTTCCTGTCCTGTAGTGCACCTGTGCCTGATATCTGCATTTCTGCAGTGGCCTAAGGCACCAGGGCACTCCCGCTCCTGCGTGGAGCCCTGTTGTTCACAACATGCCTCTGCTTTCCTTCGCACTGCTGATGCTTCCCACCACAAAACCTGCAGTTACCTTCACCATGGCTACTTTCTGTTTCTTTTCTGCACTGCATCCAAGGTGATCCTCTGTAGTCCTTTGCAGGTCCGGGCATGTCCATCCTCTCCCTCAGAGGCTTCTTGTTGTCCTCAGGGTGATGTCCCTGCTTCTTGCTACTGCTCCTAACACCTTCATGATCTACTGTTCATCTTTTGCTCTGGACTTGTGACCCACTCTTCTTTACAGCATGCCAGGTTTTCCCTAGCTCTGGGTGTTTTCTCTAGCTCTGGGTATAAGTGTTCCTATCACTTATACTTGTGCCTACTACCTGTTAGTTTGTTTGTTTTAATCTGCCTGACTTTTGTTCCTTCTTTAGGCAGTAGCCTAATCATGGTCTATCTCAGTATACATCAGAAGCACTTGTGAAAATTCATCGTACAGGATCCAGAGTTTCGGATTTCCTTGGCTTGTGGTATGGCCTGATGAAAATTTACATTTCTAGTAGTTTCCTAAGTGATGACGATGACACGAATCTGGAGACCACGCTTGCAGTGACTCTAGTCACATTGCACCCAGGACAGGGCCTGATGTTTTTAGAGGGTTGCAAATTCTTTTAGCCTATCATGTTGGTTTTTCTTAGGCCCTGTGCTCAGCCGATCAGTTCCAGTGGTTTTGTCCCAATGATAAATGATGTTGAGAGACCAAGAGGTCTTTGCTTATGTGCTGTGTGCAAGGATCTGATTCTAGTGCAGTAGTGGTGAACCCATGGCATGTGTGTCACAGCAAGCTGTATTACTGAAAGCCTTACATGTTCACCATCACTGAACTAGTGACATGTGTGTCTTAAAAGTGTTTCCTACATGTTGCTTTAGCCTTACTTAACAGTGATTTTTGCTTGAGTTATTCCAAAGATAGCTTCTTTCTCTCTTTACGGTATACAGATACTGCTTTGGATGTCAGTTGACCCTAAGTGATGGCAAGGGAAAGACAAGAGATCTTTTGGATTTGCTAAAGATGAACATTAGGTTTGAGAAATGAATTTATAGTCAGAGGTGGTTAACACTGTTCTGGCTTTTTGCTGATGTTTTGGAATCTTAATCACAATTAATTATGGGCTTTTAGATTTACTTTCGGTTGACACATGTTTTAGTTTTGGTCCTTCCTGAAGTCAGCATATTGACTAGGTCTGTCTTTGTGAAGAGATTTGTTCTCTGATATCTTTATGGGTCTTTTATGGCACAGCAAGTTGAAGGGACAAAGTGGAACAAAGTCACTGAAAATTTTCATTTGCAAGACAGCCCAGAAAGAGTCTCTTTTGAAAATAAATTTTGTTAAAGTGGAATAGATAAGAGAGAAAAAGAGCCCAGTTGTCAGGGATGTCGGGAAACCCCTTGGTGTGCTGCCAGTCTTTTATGCTTGGGGCATTTTCCACATGGATGCAGGAAGCTTGACTGAGAAGAGGGTGAGAAGAGCTGGGGGCAGATTGCACAGCCCAAGCAACAGACCACACGAGGGTGTTTCAGGTTTCAGGTTCCAGCCATAGTTGGGACCTTTGGAGGTTCCTGGTGTTTGTGCTTTCTTGAAAGAAACAGGAAATCTAGCATGAGTGATGAATATGTTGGATACTGTTACTAGGGACAGCGTCTCCATGTCCCAAAGCTCAGAAGGTAAAATGTCCTACATTCAGGTAAAAGGATTTCCAGTGACTTAAGCAGAAAATATATGAGCAGTGGTGCAACAGAATTCACAGTCACTGCTCTTATTCATGAGATTTAGCAATTGGGTCAGTGTCATTTGCTAAAAATGCCTTTTTTCCCCCCAGAACTTGAGGTTATTGCTACTAAAATAAATAAAGGAAGTCTTGCATTCTATCAACTTAAGTATCATTGTCTCATGATCAAAGTCATCTCCTGCTGACTTGAATCTTATTTTAATTTAAATCATTTTCCTTTACTAGCACCAGATACTGCTGTGATTTTACAAGCAGCAAGTAGATATATGAAACAAAAATAAGATGTAGTATCTTACTGAATTTTTATGCTTTTTCCCCTCTTGGTTCTGAGAACATGGGGATTTGCAAGAAAACCAATAAAAAGCAAAACAAAAGCCAAAACTGGAGGAGAATGTTGATTTGTGGCATTATTATCTTTATTTCCTGTAAAGAAAACAGGATTTTCATTAGAAGCTGTTGTGCTATTCTCTATCAAGAGGGATAATAGTGGGATAGATGGCAGTGTCAGAATTTATATAAAAATTGCCTTAACATTTCTTTCTGTGTGAAATTTGTGAAGGTGTTGCATTCTTTCTGTAGCACTAGCTATTAATACAGTGCCATCGTGCCAAGAGCAGTTTTTATCAGAGTGACACTTAAGGCAGTTTTACCTTTTAGGTATAATGGGAGACTTTGGGGGTACAGGTTTTCATTAAAGCACCTTTAGTTTCCCTTAGCATTGACCTTGAAAGATAATTTTTGAAGGACTTGGTAGTTATCATTTTGATAGATGGTTAAGGCAAAGAATGCGATACGATGCTACCATTGAATGTTCCAGTGTGGTGTGATGGTGTAGACTTTGTTCGTGTACATTAGGAGAAGATGAATACATAAAAAATAGTGGGCTTCCTTGAGATGTAGCTTTTTCTCTTCTTCCTTCTTAAGCCTCCTTAGTGCTTTTATATTCTAGTAACATTATGTAAAAGGGGAAAATCATGCTCATTTATTCATTGGTGTTTCATCTAAAGGATGTGCATTCAGGATTGTGTTTCTACAAGGACATTAATTGGAAATAAGAGAAAGGGGCATTATGTTGAGAAGCCTGTCACGAAAGGTCAAATACTGTTATGATTTTAGTTAGATGCAGTATATAGAATAAATTCACAGAGGTAGAGAGTAGAATGTTAGTTGCCAGGGACTGGGCCAGTGGTAATGGGAAACTGCAGTTTAATGGGTACAGGGCTTCAGATGGGGAAGACAAATTTGGAAGATGGATGATGGTGATTGTTGCACAATAATGTGAATGTGCTTAATACCATAGGACTACACACTTAAAATGGTGAAATGTGTAAAAATCCACGGGGGAATTAACTTGTCCTGGACTGAACCTGGAAAGCCTTTGGCAATCTGCTGCTGAAGTGGCAGCTCCAGTGTTTGAGGAAGGCACCCAGCCCAGCAGCTGGGAGGGGATAGGTGCCCCTCACCTGAACTTGACACCAAGTTCTTCTTGTGTTGCAGAAGGTGCTTTTTGCATGAACATAGCATGCTCCCAGAGTAGCTTCAGCAGGGCAAATTTTTGGCCATGTTTATTACTGTCTTTTTTGAAAAGAACTAATTTGGTTAAAAGGAACCATTATTGGGACATCCTCAAAAACTGTGATACCTTTCTTCCTTGCTCTGTTGAGCATGCCCCTAAAGCCAAGTGAGTAGGAAGCCTAAATTTTATCCATGTTGTTCTGAAGAAAGCAAGGGATTCAGATGCAGAGCTGAATTTAAATTCAGATCCTGCTCTGGGAGAGGTGAATGTTGGTGGGTGTCAGAGGTAATTGACTTTCTTTTCTAGGCCAGTTTCTCCATCTGTAAGATACTGATATGGATCCTTGCTGGTGGTGCTCTTGGGAGGGTTTGCTGTGGTACCATGTGAAAATGCATGCCACATAGAGCAGTGCTCAAGATACTTAGTTATTTCCTTGGTTTCCTATTTTTGAAACAGTCATTAGGATGAAGAAGGCTTCTAAGTTTGCTCTACATTTGTTATTGTCCTGCATATAATGGTCCTTTATTAAAAGAAGCTTACATATTATTTAGGATTAAACTTTTTTGCTTTTTTTGGAGACAGGTTCTTGCTGTGTAGCCCAGATTGGCCTTGAACTCATAGTGATCCTCCTGCCTCAGCTTCCCAAATGCTGGGATTACAAGTGTGCACTCACTACCTTGCCCAGCAGGATTCGTATGTTTTTAAAATCAGGTTCTTTAAAAAAGTTAAAGGTGAAAGATTTGTAATATGCCTTTTATTTAATTGCATAGTTTTGGTTTTGGTTGTTACTCTTTCTTTTGTGGTCCTCAGAGAATATAGATGACTCCACTTGTGGACTGGAAGCTTTGATGCTAGGTCAGTTTGACCACCATAGCAACCCTAAGCGAGTCCTTTCTCACCTGTTGGAGACCCCTAGAAGAGTTACAAGAGTGCACATTTATTGAGACTTTTATTGTGAGACAGCTGTTGCTCTGGTGAATGCTGCCCATGTTACCTCTGTCTCTATGAGAGAGATACGATCTAATCCTTAACTTCAGATGAGGAAGCCAAGGCTCACCAAGGTTGTTCAAGGGCACACAGCAAAGCAGATGATGAGTTGGAATGGAGAAGGATTATAGGAACAGAGCTTCCAAGGGAAAGGCACTCAATTAATATGAATATTCAGACACACACACACACACACACCCGTAATATTTTCCGAAGACACAAGAGCTATTCCATTGCAAAACCAGGAATTCCTCAGGAAGTTAATGTCTTAAGCACCGACCATGGTGAAAAAGATATTTCAGAAGCAGTTACTGTATTTGGTAGTAATTATAGCTGCTTTTGCATTTTTTTCTTGATCACTTTTGAAACAAAATTTCTGTGCAATCTGTAAAGAGTATAGCTGGTGCTGTTTTTCTTTAGGAACAAATCAGGTATTTCTGTAATCACTGAGCATTCTGTCCTGAGATTACGTTCAGTATAATTACAAAGAATGAGCTCCAGCCGCCAGGGGAGAGCAACTGGCAGTCTCAAAATGCTCTGTAAATATATTAGTCTGAAAATTGCATTTTAATGTAGAGTGCTAGTGAGATAGAATTTTCCTTGTTAAATTATTCCATGCTAATTGTGGTCATTTTGTAGAATAAAGCTGTAGCTTTAGTTTTAGTTTTTTGTTTTTTAAATAGGTCATTTAATTTCTTCCAAATTGTTGAATTGTCCTGTAGAATAACTAGATAGTATTTCCTCTTTAGGTGGGTCATGAGAATCGATGGAGTGCAGGACCACAGATCTAATTTCAGGTCAAGCAGTTGATTTTAGGAAATTGTGACCCCACAGTGTTTACTTTGCCCAACTTTTTTGCCATGATCTGTATGAGCGTTATATTTTGGTACATAAATGGAGCTTATTTATGTAGTGCTTCTCATCATCCAGGAGATACAATTCTCATGGATTCATTAGATTTATTATCTATGATGTCAGCCTACAAAGTCATTTCAAAGACAAGCCTTGAGCATTGGGTTGACTGACAATTAATTATTCATGCCAAGGAATTCCCCAAATGTATATAAAGGCCCAAAGTCTGAATTGGTCTGTTGTGGAGATTTCTGGTGGTTTTTTTGGCATAGGAAGAAAGCTAGAGGCCAGTGAGTGGAGAACGATGTTTCTCCTGATGCATAGATGGGTGCAGTACAGTTACTGAAAAGTGGGTCCTTGAGTGTGGCCCAAGACTCTGGAAGGAGTGGGGCATCTGTCATTAGGAAGAATTTGAATCATACCCTTTTACTTGAATAATTCTACTTCATTTATACTTTTCCTCAAAGACTAGTGTTTATCAGATTAATAAAAATTCAAACTATTGCTCTTTTCTTGCCACTATCATGGCACACACGATGTCCTGGCTGATGTCCCTAAGAGTGGTCTGCAGTGTCACAGAGTCCTAAAGATTCTTAGATGGTATCTCAGAGTTGTCCTCCAGTTTCTAACTGTGGTGGTGAAGCATGGGCACATTGATGACTTTGAAATCACAGATGGTCACAAAGCTAGGAAGCTTGTCATGAACCTCAGAGGTAGGCTAGACAGTTGTGAAGTGACAGGTCCAAGATTTGGTGGCACAGCAGTCTGCTCCCATCCTGTTTGACTACCTTGTCCTGACAGCCTTAGCCAGCAGCATGCAGTATCCAGAATCAAGGTGGAAACACACCAGAGGGGAAATCTTGGGGTTCTTTTTCCAGGGGTATATTATATTCAAATAAAATACTTCAATAGACAAAACAGAGCCAATAAATGAAAAAATTTAAAGTTTGCGTGTAATGTTAGCTGTAGACCCTGAGAGTCACTAATAGTTTAAAAAACCAAGGATGAGTGGTTATGATATCAGTGGTTATGACTATATTGTTTAATTATTCATTTCTCAAAATTTGAAGATGTTGCCTTACTGGGAGAAATGAGGAGTACATGATAAATATGCAACATGAGAAGGTAAGCAGGTTGTAAGTATTTCACTTTGAGTTTTTTGATATATCAGTTGGCTTCCATTCCAGGGACATACTTTTTTTTTATGATAAAGTTTCTCACTTATTTAAAGTATGCTTCCATTTTGGTTGTGTTCTGAGTACTTTGTGTGTAAGGAAACCTTTGAAACCTCAAACTTTTAACCACACATTTATTTATTTGGAGAACTGGCAAATCTTCTGGTGTTGACTGAGTATAGAAACTGAGTCACTTATCTGTATCTCTGGAGTCATTTTTCAGTGGGGTATTTGTTATAAGTTGAATTATATTTCACCAAAGATGATTACCTGGCAGCCCTTATTTCTGATATTTGTGACCTTATTAGGAAAAAGGTTTTTTCAGATGTAATCACGTTAAGGTGACATCATACCAGAGTAGGGTGGGCTGAGTCTGTTGTGCTGCACGTCCATATGAGAAGAGGAGATCTGGACTCTGACCCAGGGAGAAGGCCACAGAAGGACAGTGACACAGGCTCAGCAGGTGCATGGCCAAGTGGATGTGGAAGCAGAGCCTGGCGTGCCAGGGCCACCAGATACCAGAAGAACAAGAATGGGGCTTTCCTTACAAGTTTTGGAGGAAGCTTGCCCTGCCAACACTTTGACTTCAGATTTTGAGCCTCTAGTCCTATGAGGGGAGACTATTCTGTTGTTTTAAGTTACCCAGTATGTCTTTGTACCTTGTGTTTTTGTTATGGCAGCTACAGTGATCGCAGATGGATAGGATTCCATCCTCATAAGTTCTTCAGGTGATTATCTGCTCTGGTAATGTGAGGAGGAAAGATGTGTACATGTGGCATTTTTATAGGCAGAACTAGTGCCAGTCTTTCTCCTGGACCTTGGAAACATTTACTGGGGAGAAAGTGAGCTGTAGGCATGGGCCCTGTGTTCACATTCTGGCTCTCACTAGCACTGATCATGAATGAAGTCACCATTTTCAACTTTCTTGCCTCTATATCTGCAAAATCATGAACAGACTGGTGCCTTCCTTCATAGGGTTATCCTAAGGATCAATGAGCTAAAATACTTCAAGTGCTTACAATCCTAAGCACTTAATGATGGTTATTATATTGTTATATGAAGCACCCAAAAGGTCTCAAATTTGTAAGTTCTTTGTCTTGATTATTAATTCAGGCATGAGTTAAATGCAGCTATTTTCCACATGGAACTCATAGTTAAATCAGCAGAGATGTATTTCTTTACCAGTTATTGAAATAGTACCTGGACAAAAAGTATGGCATAGAAAGTAGAGCATGATTAATTCTGTTGGGAGCATCAGGAAAGATTTCCATAAAATGGGATTTTGAAGGCTGAGGAGTTTTCTGGGCAGCAAAGGAGGAATAGAGCAATAGGGGCCTGTGAAAGTAGCTTCTCCAAATGCAGAAGACATCCAGCCATCACTCAAGGAAAGAGTGGCAATGGTGGTATAAGAGAAGATCCTGGAGGCAGGATTCATCACATCTTGCTACTTATTGCTGTGTGACATTCTGATATTTTCTTGATTTCTCTGTGCCTCTCTATTTCATTTTTAAAGTAGGGCTAACTGTCTTTTGGAGGATTAAATGAATATAGAATGACTCAAAGTGCTTTGTGCTTAGCCAAAGTTAGTCCTCAAAACATTGGCTGTAGTTAATGTTATTACTCTTGTCTTTGCTATCAGAAGACAAGGGTTAAGAAGCCGCACTTATTGTTTGTAGTTGAATTCATTGTTTCCCATGGACTTGAATAATTGTGGCACCCTCAATTCCATATACTCTTATACCATTTGAACATAGGAGGTGAAAAAATATAGTGTGCATTGTTTAAATAGAGGGAAAAAAGTATTAAAATCGGACAGACATTGGCACAAAGCTGTGTGCAGATTGTTGATTAGGCAAAATAAAAAAACTGGCATGTTGAGTCAACATGATTTTGTTGTTAAGTCTGGTAAACCACCTGTATCTGTAAGCAATTAATCTGAGCGTAGTTCTGGTTTGTTGTTAATTATCTCTAAATTATCTAGTGACGTCAGTCTGTGTCCTGAACCTGGTATTGCCACCAGAGGCTTGTGTTCAGAGATAGAAAAGGGCACAAGTGGCCTTGGGATTCCTTGGGCCACATACATTTTAGAGCCCCATGGCAAATGCATGATTTTGGCCATGGTCCCATCTGATTTTATTTTTACTTTTGAAGGGATGGGTCTTCCAATTGTGGTCTTCTTGATCATGAATGGAAAATATGCTCCTTATGACAACACAGGCAAAAAAGAAAAGTATACAGCACTACACATTTCAGCACTTGGAGAAGGTAATTGTTAACAGTTGGGATGGATCCTTCTGGGGCTCCTCAAGCTTGCAGAAAAGAAAAGGAAAACCTAGGCCCTTTCAACTGCAGGGCAGCCAAGGCCAGCAAAGGACACAGCAACTGATGAGTGAGGCTGCGGGGGAGTCACTCAGTTGGAAATGGCCTAGAAAATTCAGAAGTAGCATAATGGGGATCATGGACTTGCTTTTTATTAAATGAGTTTAAAATGTTGGCATTAGCAAGTGGCTGGACGGAGGTGGAATCAGATGAAGGTGGTGACTGGTAAAACCACCAAGGAAGATGTGAAGCCATTGGAGAGGGTTCCAGTTGAGGGTGCATTTTGCAAGGGTCATCTGGCAGCTGTGGTGAGAAGAGGTTTTAGGAGTACTGGAGAGAAACAGGGAGATTGGTGCAGAGACTCTGGCTGTAATCTGGTTGAGAGATAGTAGAGACTTGGACAAGGGTGTAGTAGTGGATGTGCTGAGAAATGACTAGGTGCTGAATGTATTTTCAAAGCTGAGCCCAGAGGATTTGAGTTGGATGTGGGGTGTGGCGGAGAGTGAAGGAGGACTGTGTAGACTTTAGTTGGAGGCCGCTCTGAATTGACACAGGGTGAGCTGGCTTTGGTGGGGAATTCAGCCTTCAATTTGAACACTTCAGGTGCTTAACCAACATTCTAGCATAGTAGAGCATGAGGCAGGTTGTGAGTTCAAGGGAGAGGAATGAACCGGAAGTGGAGGCTTGAGAGTGTAGCGGTCACCAAGGGAGGGAATGAAGGTAGAGCCCTATAGGGTTAGGGTGGGAAAATTAGGAAAGAGCCAGCTAGGAGCCTTGAGGTTCAGGAGCCATCAAGGTGTATGCCTCATGTCTGGAAAGCAATTGAAAGTGTATTTCAAAGGAAATATGTGATCAAGAAGGTCAAATCCAAAACTAAATGAAAAGTTAATTTAATCTAAAATTCAAGAGCTACATTAAACTGTAGTAATTATCATTCAAAACGTATGAGAATTTCTTAGGTTTTATCTTACTTATTTCTCAATAGAGAGGATTATTTTAAGTACAGATGCCCCATTGTCTCTTCCTCCTACCTAGACCTCTCATGGTTAACAGGAATTTAAATAACCTTTCAAATGTATGTACTTGTATATCTGCATATGCATACATTCCTTTCTAACAAAATCATTACAAATACTGTAGGAGCACAGAAATGCTCTTGATGTTTTGAAGTGTGTCTTTTCTTCCCCATTGTAGTTAGTCCTACCATTTTTATTTGTATCACTAATCATGCACACACTGCACCTTTCAGCCTGGTGCACACATGGGTATTCATCTCTTTTCCTGGGCTCTGACTCCTCCACTTGCCTGAGGTTGTGCTATATTTTCCCGACGCTTGCTGTCCTGGAGGTAACAGTAGTCCTGTATCCTGATGGGTCCTAGGAGACCTGCGGAGGTAATGACGCAGAAAACTGGAGCCTTCACTTGGAACTTGTTTAGCTCACTGATGAAAGTAGCCTTGGGGAGTCCCAGGTTCCCAAGTGGGGAGCTGGAGAGTGCCGGTGGGAGTACCATGGCATAGGGCATGGGTGGGGGCTCTGGTGCTCTGTAGTCCTTGCTTCAAATCCTAGCTCTGTCCCTGTTTCTGTGTACAAGTCACCTAACCTCCACATGGCTCAGTTTAGTTCATGTACAAACTGGGAACTAATTCCCACTATCAGTGGTTGTGGTGGTTGGGAGTCTTGTAGGAGGTAACATACAAAACGTGCTGAGAGGCCCCATCCTATAGTATATCCCACTTCCCATTTGTTCATTTCCCCACGGCTTCATCATTATCTTCTCTTTTACTGGTAAGTTAGTTGGTAGACAAAACTGTTTTCAAGGTAGAATATTCAAATAATATACTTTGGTTATCTAGAAAGGAATATTGAAGCTAAACAATTTTAGTTTATCAAGTCACTGGACTGAGACTAGAACACAGCTGGTTTTGTTTTTTAAAATGCTAAGTCCAATCTGTTAGTGAGAAAGCCTTAAATGCTCATTGAGAATGTTCATTAAGGTTCATTATCAAAGCAGTCTGGTGACCTTCTGAGGGATAACTAGTCATCAGGCGTCTTTGGTACTATTCTGCCATACCTGTCCTGCTTCAGGAGAGAATGACTCACCTGAAGACCCTCCGGTGCTTCAGTATGATCTCTGTTGTCAGAAACTTGATTTTTTTTTTTTTTTTTTTTTTTTTTTGTGGTACTGGGGATAGAACTTATAGCCTTGCACTGGCTAGGCAGGCGCTTATACTGCTGAGCTAAATCCCCAGCCCAGAAACTTGATTTTTGAATCAGCACAGTTAGCTATGTTTTGTGCAAATAGGTTTATACTGGTGGTGGTAGAATGACATGGCTAAAAATGAACAGTAGGGAAAATGACTTCCTTTATTTTATCATTTCTCACAAATTAATGAGTTTGCACAGATGTTTGGGGCATAAATAGTCACTATGACACCTTGGTCGTTGCATTGACACGATTGAGTGTGGACCACTCAGCACATCAGAGGTACAATCACCTGCAGTTCTCATGCTGGCCACCCTATTGGCCAAATGACTTGCATTGTTGAGAACTGTCCTCTTTAAAAAATAATTTTTTAAAAATGAAATTTATTGTGGATATGTAAGTTATGCAACATAACGTTACTGGATCCAGATAGATAGTAGGATGCTCAGTGAAGCATATTAACACTTCCATTGTATCTTAGGTATCCATTTTTTGTTTTGTTTTTGTGCTAGAAACAGCTAAAATCTACTTATATAGCAGGAAGTCCCAACTATAGCGCACTTCATTAACTGTAGCCCTGTTTGTATATTTGGTCTCTAGGCTTGCTCATACTACATGTTTGCGACTTTATAATTTGTAACGTACATTTTCCCATTTTCTCCCCCCATTATCCTCTGCTTTTGGTAACTACTTTTATCTCCTATATTAGATTTTTATTTTTAATATTCTACATATATATGAAATTGTCCAGCCATTTTCTTAGTGTCTGGCTTATTTCACCTGCTGCCTTCCGGTATCATCTATACTGCAGCAAATGGTGGAATCTCCTTTTTTTAAGGTTGAAAAACATTCCTTCATGTACATTGGTTTTTTTTCCTTGGTACGGGGAATTGAACTCAGGACCTTGTGCTTGCTGGCAGGTGCCATGCCCCTGAGCTATATCCCTAGTCCTCCATCATGTATTATGCCCATTTATCCATTTGTTGGTAGATATTTAGATTATTTCCATATGTTGACTATTGTGAGTAATGTTTGTAGCAAACTCAGGAGTACAGATATCTTAACAAACTGGTGATTTTATTTCCTTTAGTTATGTGGCCAGAAGAGAATGGATTGCTGGGTCATATGGTAGTTCTGCAGATGGTCTCTTACATGAAATGCTTGGTTTAAGATTTTAGATTTTTTAAAAAAATTTTGGTGTATTTGTATATTCATAATGAACCATCTTGTGTGTGATATCCAAAGTCTTGAGTGATACCCAAATCTAAATAATTTCTTATATTTCATACACTTTATACACATGGTCATAAGGTAATTCTATTTGTAATTTTTAGTACAGCTGCGTTTGTCTGTGACCAATCACCAGAGGTCATGTGTGGATTTTCCACTTAGGTCATTCATGTCAGCATTCAAAAAGTTTGAGGTTTGGAACATTCAGATTTCAGACTTTTGACTTAGAAATGTTCAGCTTGTATTTTTAATTTCTTTAAGAACCTTCATATTGATTTCCATAATGGCTGCAACAAGCTATATTCCCATTAACAGTGTACAAGGGTTTCTTTATCTCTACACCCTTGACAACATTTGTGATCTTTCTATTTTTCAATAATAGCCATTTTAATGGATGTGGGGTGATATCTCATGGTAGTATTGATTTGTATTTCCCTGAGAATCATTATCTTTTCATATACTTATTGGCCATTTTTATGCATTCTTTGGAGAATTTTCTATTCCGAACATTTACTCTTTCTTTTAAAGAAGTTATTTGTTCTAATACTGAGTTGTATGAATTCTTTATAGATTTTGGGTATTAACCCCTTGCCAGTTATTTGATTTGCAAATATTTTCCCTATCAATTTGTTGCTATTTCATTTTGTTGATTGTGACCTCTCCTGTGCAGAAGGTTTTTTTTTTTTTTTTAAATTTTATTTTAAAGAGAATAAAACAAAAGAGGGCAGAACAGAGCAAATCAGAACAGGACAACATAGGCAACATAGTACTTTACATTAAAACAACTAGACATTAACAGTAGCTATCACAATATCTCTTTCTCTGCTATAGTTGAGCAGTTTCAAATACAATAATATCAAACATAACAAAATAGTATAAAACCATTCAAAGAGTGAAAGAATTACAGGGCATTCGGAACCGATAACAGAGAATGATCAATGGCTACTATAATATTTCATTTTCAACAAAAAATTTTGTTTATATGATCACACATATTCAAATCCCAATAAGACACAATGTGATAGATAGAACCAATGGTAGTAGAAGAATAGAAGCATGGTAGGACTTCTAAGAAGGATGATATTAAATCAGCAATAGCTGTCATAATGTTTTGTTTTCTTCAAAACAGGTGTTCATACCATCACGCATGATATAGTCAAACAAAACAGAATAAAACCATTCCAACTGATGATTGAAAACATTGAAAGGCTTCAAAGCTATGAGATGGGGACTCATGCTTACCATAAAATCTTATATACTCTTATCAACTCTCATACTAGGGAGACTATACGGCATTCACACATGTGAGTCTGGTTTATTTCACTTATGAGTATGGCCTCAAGTCGTGTCCATTTATTTATAAATATCTCAATGTGGTCATTCCTTATAGCTGAGTAGTACTCCATTGTATAAAAATGCCACAACTTTTTTATCCATTCCTCAGTTGATGGGCACTTAGGTTGTTTCCAAGATCTGGCTATTACAAATTGTGCTGCTATAAACATGGGTGCACATACAGCACTGTGGTACGATGTTTTCAGTTCTTCTGGAAATATGCCTAGAAGCGGAATAGCTGGGTCAAATGGGACTTCCATACCCAGCTTTTTGAGGAATCTCCAGACTGACCTCCACAGTGGTTTGTGCAGAAGTATTTATATTTTAGTAACCTGAGCTTTTGGGATCATAGCCAAAAAATCATTGCTAGGCCAATATCAAGGAGCTTTTCCTCTGTGTTCTTGTCTAAAAATTTTAAGTTTCACATCTATGTTAGATTTTTTATCCAATTTGAGTTGATTTGTATGCATAGTGTCAAGTGAAGACCCACTGCATTCTTTTGCCTGTGGAAATCCAGTTTTCCCATCACTCTTTATTGAAAACACTGTACTTTTTCCATTGTGCCATGATAGTACCTAGATTGACTATGTAGCACTATCTTCTTTTACTTTTAGTATTTTTTTTGTTTTTGTTTTGTGTTTTTAGGAGGGCAAGGGAGAAACACTAAGAAGTGAATGCATAGAAATAAACTCTAAAAAGAATTTAACAGCTGTTGGCATTGTCAGTGAACTCCAAGTTGAGCAGAGGACTTACATCATGGCAGATGATTCATAACCCAGCTGCATGGCTTGATCATGTTATACACACAGATGTGAATGAGAGGGAGGGAAAGCTGTTTATTGGCTCAAGTGACAAAGGAAAATACATGTGTAAGTGTTACAGTCTTCTCATTTCTCTGGGCCTGTGAATGGCATATTTTATTAATCTGGGCATTCTCCATCCTGAGGTGGGCCAGGCTACTGTTAGCTCAGTGCCTGTGACCTCTTGGTGTGACTTTCTTGCCAAGCTTCTCCCTAGGGAGAGTTAAACTGATCCAGAAAAGTCTCCCTTTTTAAATTGACTTAATTGCTTTATCCTTTATAAAAAGGAAGATTCTTCTCAGAGAAGATCTAAAAACAGCAGAGCCAGTGAAAGCTAGTCCTCCACTTGTGATGAAGGTGCTTGATGAAATGGACCAGAACCAGTTTCTTTCTGATACATTTACTTCTGAGAACAGCTTTGTTGAGATGTTTTATTTCTTGATTTTTGAAGTGAGGCTGTGTTACCAGAACAACGATCAGCTTGTTGTATTGAAAAGATTTGCCATCATTATAATGCTGTAGGGCCAGGGGAATGTTTTACTCCATAATTTAACATTTTAAGTGCATAATTTCATGTATTTTTCTGTATATATTTACCTGTGTAGCCATTACCTGGAGTGGAGAGTGTTTTCATCCCTCCTGCAGCTTTCCTCCTGTGCCCTTCTAGACTCTCGTATCTTTACCATCGAGGATGAATTTCCCCTCTTTTGAACTGCAGTGAGTGCTCTTTTTGTTGACTCTCTTCTCTATCCATTTTGTGAGTAGCAGTAGTCCATTCTTTTCTATTTTGTGTAATAATTCATTATTGAACATATTTAGTTGATCCACATTATTATTGACAGACACTGAATTTCCTAATTTTTGGCTGTGTTTCTCAGAGCATATTATTTTTGGAGTGTGTGTGTGTGTGTATGCCTTTGGTGGATACTTATGGATTTGTGAGGTATATTTTTAGAGCCAGGATTGCTGAATTGAAAGGCATATGTAGGTTGTTTCACTTTCACAGTCTTCCAAAGTGGTTGTTCCAGTTTGTGTTCCCATCTGCTCTGTGTGTTGTACAACTCCCCAGGTTCCCTGCCATAGTTAGCAGAACGCTGCCATCCTTACCGGTACTCTTCTAGCCTGTTCACACTGCTGTAACTATAGTGCCATGGAGTAGGTGACTTAATATTTATTTTGGTCTGCGTGGTTTGTTTTCTCAGAAGTCCAAGATCAAGGCACCAGCAGATGAAGATCGTACTGTCTGGTTCACAGTTGGCTGTCTTCTCACTGGATCTGCACATGACAAAAAAGAGTGCTCTGATTATTCTTTTTTTTGAATAAGGGCACTAATCCCACACTCATGGGCTTTCATGATCTAAACACTTCACCTCCCCTTGCTATTGACTTGGGGTTAGAATTTTAGCATCCTGCTTGTGGGTGGGGCACATTTAGTCTGTAATAGGCACCACAGCTGGAAACCTTCCTGCTCTTTAGGAGTATTTTCTTTTACAGAAAAGTTATAACAGGAATAGCCATTCTTCTGAAATGGCTCTAGGATCTATTTTTTCTTTTTTTCCTCTCTCTTTGTTTCCCTCACCTTGCTGATAGCAGAGCCTGCTAATTGGCTGTAATTAGGGATTTTTTTGTCTCTTAGATTTTCTTTTCTAGAAGCCATCCTCCAAATGTTCCCCTAGAATATAAAGAAACATAATTAAAAACACCTACAACTGTTTATAGGCACTTTAATGTGAATTGAATGGAACTCTAATTTAAAACTGCCTGTAATGTAAAGTCTAAACTCCTTTGTGTAAATATTAGAAAGAGCTAAAGAGTAATGGTTTTCCATTGTGTTGGGGATATCATTTAGGAAAAAAAAATATACATACACATGGATTATTTCATCCCTTACCACTATGGGAAGGCTTGGGTTGTAAAAGATGCTACGCTACAGGCAGATAATAGAAATGAATGATAGCACTCACTGAAGGATCATTCAGTTTAGATTTTAAAAATCTTGATTGTTAATAATAAGTAGCTCTTGGATGACAGTTTACAGTTTGAGTGTATATACATTTATGTCATTTAATTTTTACAGTAACTGTGTTACATAGGTAATATAGCAATATTCTCCTTTTATAAGTGAGAAAATGGATCCTCTTAAGGTGCTGAATAACTTGTCCAGGGTAACATGGACAGTATTTGATGGCATTGTCTCATCCACCCAAGCACTGTGCCTTCACAGCACATAGTCATTAAATTCAATTTTATCCTATCTGTATATGATTTCTGTTGACAGGTGCTCAACTTGAATCAGTAGTTCATATATAGATGTTTTGATAATAATTGCCTATTTGTACAACTATGTTATTACTGTTTGTTTCCTCCAATTAAGAGATGCTTATTATCTCTTTTAACTCAGATTGTAGTAGAAAGTACAATATACAAAGTATAAAAAAGTAACTTAAAAAATCACCCGAAGTCCTATCATTTCCATCGGTGTTACAATGTAGTAGATGTTTGGAAAGTAAGGAACTGCTGCCTTCTATTACCTGAGATCGTATTTTATTGTATCTTCATTTCATTAGGAGTAAGAAAATTCTAGTTGAAGCTCATTTGTCACCTGATTTCATTTATGTGCTAAGGTTATTTGCATGCTAATTCTTGAATTAAATATAACATCCAAAATAGCATTCTCACACTGATGATTCATATGATTCTTATGCATGTGCTGAAGCTATGCATTTTAGTGGGTAAAGTTGGGTTCTTTGTTTCTATGTAACTTAAGTATTTACATTTGTAATCATTCTCAAAGGACATGTAGTACTGTCATCCAATTCATGGTATCTAGAACCCAGGGCTGGCTTCATTATTTCCTTATTATATGGCCTTGAGCAAGATTTTCAATCAATACGTTTGGTAGGGTCCTGTGAGTACCAATGAGATCATGTCAGTGCTAAGGCAATGATGATAACTAGTAACAATAGCAATGATGATGCTTTATTTATGGTCAGCAATAATGTTTTCAAATGAAGAGATCTGAACTTCAGCAGTGACAGTAATGGGGGTCTTTTGGGGATTAAATAGAATCTTCATCGTTTTGTAGGTTACCACTGTTGGCATAGCAGTAAGGGCTGATACAGTATACTTTGGAACTTCTTCGGTTTTGTGTAAAGGCTAACAGCAGAGAACTGAAGTCCTGGGTTGGTGAGTGCACATGTACACACAGACCTGCAAAAGCTAGGTGCATACCAGATGAGTGAATAGAATGGTAATTATTATCCTACTGTGGAGAAAGTCTGGTAGAATTGTAGCTTCAGGCACTATGTAAGACCTAGCTTTTTAAACTGATGGAATAGCAATTACTATTTTTAGTTTAATTTCTGCCCCTTAGAAAAATGTAGTGTACTCCATGCTACTCCTGGATGGTTTATGTATTTTAATTAATGTTGTCTCATTGCACTTGTGCCCTGAGGCTGATTTGTGAAAGATGTAATTTCAGAAGGCTGATGAAATTAGATAGATTTGCCTGGGAAGACTCTGTTATTCATATTTATGGTTATAAAATATTTTGGGTACATCTATGTGAGACATTGCTGTGTTGTAAACATGCAGATCATGTTCTGAATCTATTTGTCTTACAGTGTTTTGAGTGGTTATATATCAGTAAAGTGATAGTAGCTCTAGTTTGAGGATGATTTTGTTTTTTGTGGTATTAACATACTTTACAGTTTTTACACAGAACCTCATCATGCAGTGTTGTATAAAAACATGCAGTTGACTCTATAAACCAAATATGTACAAAACTCCCATCTTTATTACTTTGTAATCAGACTTCATGTTCTTGAATTGGTGTGAGGTATGTGTACACATAGAAGTGAGCTTTATTTGGGTGTGAGAAGCCAACTTTACAGGACATAGAAAATATATTTTAAACCAGTTGCCAGAGCTGAATGCAATTAAAGTGTTACAATGAACCAAAAGACAATTCTCTAAGAAAAAATAATATTTTGAGTGAGGTTTGATACCATAAAGGGTATAGCCAATAATGATGATGAGGATAAAATGCAGAGCAGAGTTTCTCTTTAATAGGAGTCAAGAATTAACATATAAGATGTGGCAAAGTGATTGAAGGGCACACCTTACCTTAAAACCCTCTGGGTGGTAGAACTTGAGGTTTACAGTATTAGGGGGAAGTACTGGGGTATCAAGTGTAGAAAGTTTATACTCATTATTTACAAGACTCTCCAAATTCAACATGCGGGTGTACTTTAGAGAGCTTTAACATAGTTTCATTGTAATAGTATATATTCCTTTTACTTTGTGACAGATAATGGCTCTGTTAAGGTACATCCCTTGTATGAGGGGCTGGTTATCTGTTCAGATAATCAGTGCCTTGGGCAATCTATCATCCTTACTTTCAGTACTTTGATTCATTTCCTGTTTTGTACCAAGTGCTGTCTTAGGCTTTGAGGATAAATGTCACAGAGAAAGTTCCTGCCCTCAGTAAGATTATGTTCTAGTAGAGGGACTGCCTTCAGTTGATTTATGCAGAAGTGGTGGCTATGGTGGAGTTTGAGGAATGAGATGTTTATGTGAGATAAGTATCTAAACAGAATGTGGCAAAGCAGGATTGGGCAGAGGAACTGTGTTACAGGTTTGACAAAACCTTGCTCATTTCCTAGAGAGCTCTGGAGTAAGTATTTCCTGTTCACAGTGACCCACAGTGACATATAACCTCACTCGGTTGCTAGATGGTACAGGTATAGGCTGCCTTGCAAGGATTGGGAAGATGAAAGGTGACTGGAAAAGACCTGAGGAGGTGTGGTCTTTGAGGTAGGAAGAAAATCTGGAGAAAGGAGGTCTTAGAAGGCATATACTGAGTGTGTTTAAGATAGACATCCAGCAGGATAACAGTTCAGATTGGGCTTAAAGTTTTGGCAACATGAAGGTCATTGGTGACCATGACAGTCAGTTTTGATAGGATAAGACCAGTGTAAGCCTGACTGGAGTGAACTCAATGGGGAGAGACCAAGTACAGATCTTAAATGTAGACAGCGCTTGATTTTAACTAGCCTTCTGATAGTGCTTGCTGGAGGGTGATTGAATGCACATCCCAGAGGTCCTGGTAGGCTAGGATGCTGCAGATGGAGAACTCTAGGAAATTTTCTATGTTTTTTAGAATGGTTCTGTGTTTCTAGAAATTTCTAGTTTTTAGAATGGAACTTTAGGCATTTTCAGGCTTCCTCTTTTCTGTTACAGGGTTATTGAATTTTCATTCTGCTCAGTAGTGATAACTTCCTGGCGAAGTATTAACATTATGCCAACCTCTCAAACAAGTTTTAGCTGCTTTCTTTCTACCAGAGTGGTCTTGAGGAGTAAGGGAACACTAGAGTTATATAGGATTAGGCATGGAGTCATAAGGGAAGAGGTATTTGACCTAAAAGGAAATGTATCTGGTATTTATATTCATGAATAATGAAAATGGAGAAATTATACATAATTAGCTCTCGGGATCATTTATATGCAGAAACCATTTTAGCTGCGTTTCAATTTCCTCTTTCACATATCTGAAAATCAAGAGTTATGAGTAAAGAATAATCAATACACTTGAGTTTCATCTTCTCTTATTACCCTACTCTATGGGATCAGGGAACAAAAACCCAAAAGGCAACTAAAAGACTGCAGTGAAACCAAAGGACCTTTGAACTGTAGCTTCCCAATTTTTCCTCAGTGGCTTTGTGGAAACTAGAAAAAGCTCTAATCCAATGTGGATGAATTTCAGGGGGATCTATACAGTGTTACAAAGTAGATATTAGATACTGTTACGACTTGTGTCTGGGTGACCCCCTGAAGCCTCATGAGGTTGTAGGTTGGGCTTTTTCAGGGGGGACTGTATCTGAAGTGTGTGATGCTCGATTCAACTTGTGTGCAGTGTTAGGATCAAGGGCACTAGGATTTAGGGTGTGAGTGCTGCCTCACTTGTTACCTTCTGCCTGCTATGAATGTTTCTTCTCTGTGATGTCACCCTGCCTTGGAGCCAGCTGATTATGGACGGAAACCTCAACAAAACTGTGCACTTTCCTTCTTTGAGTGTTGAGTTATTTTGTCTCAGTGATCAGAAGACAGATACATTGTTTCTATAAAACCATATTAGATTTGAAAACAAATTTTTAATGGAAATGATGGTATTAGATTTGATCATTGATGTCTTTCCTCTTTGGGTGGAGGGCACCTATTTAAGAGCACACCTGTGCATCTGACCAAATGTGATTATTACAGTGAGATGAGAGGGACTTTTTGCTTTTAAGGGCTCAGTGCCTTCAACTGAATGCTGGGCAGTATAGGGAAGACAAAAAAGGAAGTGAAATTAAACTGATCAGTGAAAAGAGCTGGAAATCCAGTCCAAAGGAAGCATTAGTTCATGGGGCTCCTAGAGGTTGCCCATCTCCTGTGCTTGTCTTATAGATGGCTGGGGTGGAGACTCAGGAGACCTTGGGCAGGTCTGTCTGGCCCATTGGAAAATACAAGAATATGTCTGCATTGGTTTGACTCCCCTGTTCCAGATCTAGGAGAACAAACTGGATAAAGTAGCTGCCTTCCTGCAGCAGATAATGAGGTGGGAACCAGACAGCTGACCTCTATTGATGGGAGTTCCTCATTCTTCGGACTGAGACAGCTTTTTAGACTTCTGACCATTTTGAGGGAGGCTTTGTTCTTACAATTTCCTTTTTGTCTTATCTGATAATGCCCTCTTAAATTCAGTATTGAAGCTTAGATATGAAAGAAAGAGGACACATTGGAGGTTGTTTCTGTTGAATCATGTAATGAGTTAACATATTGTCAAATACTGTTTTGTGTGTTTTCCCAGGGGCTTTAAAGGATTGTCATTTCCAAGATAAGGACGATCCCCAAGCAGCTGTCTTCTTCATTTTTGAATTCTAATGTAGCATTCTTAACCCTTCATAGTTATTTTTCGTGCTACTGTATATCTGTTTGGGAAATTTTAAATAAAGCCAGCTATGTTAAATATTGATAGAATCGATTTCTATTTGTTTAAAGTCTTCAGTGATTTATCTTCAGAGAGTGTTAATATGGCAGTTACTCTGCATTACATTTTTTGCACCAGCGTTTAATTGATACTATATTTCACTGGGATTATTGCAGGCTTATTGCTGTTACATTTGGAGTTGTGGTTCTCTACTAGTAATCCAGAGGCATGAAATCCCAGAATCTGTGATTTTAATTGTGTGTGCTTTGAGCTAACAAGTTTGAGAAGGCCTGTTTACTGTGTAATAGACCTGATGGATAGAAACTTTGGCAGTAAAGATCTAGGGATAATTTGTGGATTTTTTAAAAAAAATTTTTATTTTAAAGAGAATAAAACCAAAATAAAGCCAGTTAAAACAAAACAATGAAAATGATACAGGATGTCAAAACAAGATAATAGGAAATCAACCGTGGCTACCGGAATGCCTCTTATTTGTGGATATTGTTGTGTGAGTTTATTTATTTTAAGACGATGGTACATAAATGAAGTGTATAGTCTTTTTAAATCAATATATACATTGCTATGGTTTATAATAAGGGTTGGTGTTTGAGAAAATATTTAAATGAAATTACTGTCATACTTACATGAACATCTTGGAATATAATAGGATTTATTTTCTTTTGATGGATATTGGTCCTTTACTTCTTAATCCAGGTACCTAGGATAGCTCAGGCTGTGTGAATCGCAGTTGTGTTGCTTTTTCAAGGAGACTAATTGACATTGTTATTATTTTCTAGAAACTGCAGTAGTTTTTCAGACTACTAGAATACCAGTATCCTAATGGTAGAGTTCTCATTGAATCCTCACACAGTATAGTAGTATTTTAGTCTGCTTTTTGATGCTGATGAAGGACTAGAGACTGAGTAACGTTAAAATTAAAATAGGCTTATTTAGTTTACAGTTCTAGAGGTTTCAGGCATGGTGTTAGCATTAGCTGTGCTCTGGTAAGGACCTTGTGACAGACCAGCAGCAGAAATGTGTGAGAGGGAGAGAGTGTATGATGTAGGGAGCTGGAGTCAGGTGCAGGGGTTGGGAGTCACTCTGATAATACCTTGTCTGTGTGAGGGTCCTTTGAGCACTACCTTAATACCTTTTAAGGCCACTACCCCAAATGACTTAACCTTCTACTCCATGAACCCCTGCAGGACATCCCTCATCTGAATGTGGCAGGCCTGTAGTAAGTGTTCACTTTTGTTTTGATATAGCAACGAAATGTCCATATATTAAGAGTCTTTGTTGAGTAGATAAACCCATGTTTCTGCATTAGGAGAGGCAGGTATGCAACACAGTGTTGGACCCTGAAGGAAGGAGGAAGGTTGGCTCACTAATCACAATCCTTAATAAGTATTGTTTAATAATTCAGAAGTGAAGGAGGCAGTTCTGGGTGGGTAGAAAAAACTGAAAACTTCAGAGGCTAAAAAAAAAAAAAAAAAAGACAAGCCCGAGGCCTGAGTATTTGTATTGGATTCAATTTAGATATGAGAGTTTTTGGAAGTAGGAGTTAACACATTTGGTTCTATGCCACTTCTGAGAATGTGACCTTGGTTGACTCAGTGAACCTCAGGCCTTGGTTTCTCACATTCTTTGCCTTCCCTACAGCCTTACTGTGAGGCTCAGATGAGAAAAGTTCTATGAGAGTGCTAAATGGTAGAATAAACCTGAAAGAAGATGAGGAATATTTACCTGACAGATGTGAGGTGGCAATTCAGTGTGGCACCTCCCAGGTGGGCAAGATACTAACCAAACAGTTGCTCAGATTTAAACTTACAAACCGTTCTAAGTACCATGAAATACAAGGTGCTAGAGGCTCATTCTAGCCTGGGTAGGGATAGAGCTCAGCCGTGGGGTTTGAAATTTATTCTGTATATCTTGTAACGTATATATTGTGAAGGGTCTTAGGGAATGACTTAAACCAATCTTTGCTTTGAACATTAACGTTAGACTAGACTGAAGGGCTGAATCTGAGACAATGGCTAAATGAAGTCACAGTCATCTATAAAACGTGGAATTGCCTTAAAGTTTTACAGGTTGAGTATCTTTTATCTGAAATACTTGGGACCAGAAATGTTTCAGAGTTTGGATTTTTTAAAAAAATATTTGTATAGACTTTGTTGGTTGAGCCTGCCTAATCTAAAAATCTAAAATCTGAAACACTCCACAATCCAGTACTTTTTGGGCATCATGGCTTAGCCAATTTAAGGAGGAATATTCAACCTGCAGTTGTTTGATGTTGATGCTTTTAGGTGAAGTTTTTTTGAGTCTTCGTGTTTATGTGGTTGCACTGGGTATATGAGTGAACATCTATTTTTAGTTAAACATCAGTTTGTTTAATATCAAATATTAGCAAACACTGATAAGGTTCTTCTATCTGCCAGGGACCTCACACTTAGTGCTTTTTACATGTTAACTGTCAACAGCCACATGGGGGGTTGAGACTTTATTTTATGAATGAGGAAACTGAAATTTGCTGGCATGCATGGAATGTAGGTCCAGGTACTGCTCCAGTTTGTGCTCTGCATCGTCATATTGTGTCCTTTCCACAAAGAATTTAAAATTTGTGTAAGAGCAAAGCAATCTTTACATGACTACTTTGCATCCTTTTGTCTCAGTACTGTACATTTTTGCCCTTTTGTTTTATAAATTAAAAGTTTATCAATTACAAAGTTGGGATAAAGTTCACTTTAAAATGCGAAGGATTTTAGAAGTTGTTTTGCAGTTTTCATTTTGCAATAAAGGCTTGGCGTACCTGGCATTGCTTTCTGGGCTGTGTTTCTCCTCTTTTTCTCCTTCCTTTCATAACAAGAATAACGTAATCAGCAGAGTCAGGGAGCTTCTAGCTCTGTTCATGAAGGTAGGTCTCATGTTTTATGTCCCACCTTCCATTTCCCGGAAAAATTTCAGTCCAGGATCAGCTGTGAGTTTAGTCTAGGGCAGTAGAATCTCTGAGTGTATAGATGTATTGTACACCTAAACTGCTTATTTGGGTGTGTAGGTGGGGACCCCAAATAAAGGTGAGCTACTTCTATGGGACCCTGGTGCTAATTATTGGCAGAGCCAGAACCACAGACCGAGAATGTGTACTTACCTACCTAGCTTCCCCACTATCTAATTAGGCCTTGCATAGTACTCCCTATACCCACCTGCTGTGTGGCGTGTGCGTGTGCATGTGTGTATGCCTGAGTGAACCTTTCATGCGTGTGGCAATGTCAGGGATAGGAACCAAGGCCTGGGTCCTGCTAAGCAAGTGCTCTACCACTGACCCACATCCCCAGCCCTTGGCCGTGTTTTGTGTTAGGCATTATTCTGTTGCCTTTGTGCAATATAATTGACATGAAATTTTGCAATGGCTCACTTAAATCACAGTGCTAAAAGTGGGGACAGGACGCACTCTGACTTAGTTGCAAATCAGTTTGTAATTTAAGTACTAAAAAGATCTTAAATATTTTCCCCATATAATTTTAGTTTTTGCCAACCCAGAATGGTTTTATGAAATAAGCCTTTGTGTGTTAATTTCCCTCATTCACTATTATACTTTTCATTTGTTTGGCTTATTTTTCTTAACCCCAAATTAAAACTTTAAATTATGGGCAAATTTGGATAAACTATAAAAAGTCTAAATTCAGAGTTTAAGTAAACCCTTGGCTCTGGTTTAGTTTGGGTTAGGGCTCAGAATCCCTAACATTTTTCATAGCAATAGTATGAGAAAATGTTTTGCAGTATCTCATAAAGGGCTTTTTATATATTACTTTTAGGTTCTGCTTTTGTTTTATGACCTTTGGGCTCTGCCAGGAAAAATGATGCTTTTTGTCTGTTGTAGCTGAGTTTATTCCCTGAGGGCTCTACTTTAATTTGGTTAATGCTGTTAACTGCTAAAAAGTACATCTCTGCAGGAATGGGCTGTGGTTATGCTGCTAAGAAAGAAACATAAGCTTGCAATTTCAGAAATCGTTTTATTTCCTTTATTTTGTTAGCACCTCTTTTTGGACTCCTTATGCTTTCGACAATTGGTGTGAGTCTTGCCATACATTGTATTGTGTCCCTGTTTTATCACCTACCATTTGTATCTCTGTAACAGGAGGCCAGAATCTCTTGAATATTCTATACAGAATTTTATGTTTACAATGTAAAGTGCTCTTTTCTGGGGATTGTCATACCAGCAGCTGGTCAGTTATTTAAGACAGAGAAATGTAAAAATGTTACATTTGTATCTGAAACATTTTTAAAAATTTAATTTATTTGTGGCCCTGAAGCAAGGCCAGCAGATCACTGTAGCTGCTGGTTTCAAACAGGAGCCTAAAGAGAATTCTTTCTGTGGTCCGTTGGCCATTTCAGAACTTTGGAAATGGAATGGTCAATTCATCAGAAAGAAATAGCAGGTGAGTATGGCGGACTTTGGGGGACCTGCAGGGGAGAGACCCTGGCGCCTTGGGACTAGCACCATGTAGTTGACTCGGGGTGCTGGGAGAACAAGGAACTCCTCCTCTCTCTGGGGCTGCTGAGAATGTGGCAGACTTTCAGCGGCCCAAAGAAGAGAGACCCTGGTGCATCGGGACCTGCACAGTGTGGTTGACTCGGGGTGCCAGGAGAACAAGGAACTCCCCCCGCCCCCGGGGCTGCTGAGAGTGTAGCAGACTTTCGGCGGCCTGAAGGAGAGAGACCCTGGTGCATCGGGACCTGCACCATGTGGTTGACTCGGGGTGCCGGGAAAACAAGGAACTCTTCCCATCTCTGGGGGGCAACTGTGATCCTACCTGCCTGTGGGCTGAGAAGCAGACATCTCATGTTGTCCTGTCCTGCATCCCATGTCCCCCTTTCCCTTCCCCCCGTCTAGCAAGTGGGAGCCAGTGAACTATACATCTTGTGAAAAGATTGGCTATGTTATTTAGTATGAGCTCTCCATATGCAAAGATGAGGACAACCATTTGGAAGAAAATGAGACAATATGACAGATAGTGAAGATCTCTGGTTGTCTAGATTTGAAGTTTATGCTTTCTTATGTCCCATTCTGTTCTGGTTTGTTATGTTTGATTTTACTCCCTTTTAAAATAAAACAAAATTAAAAAATTTTAATTTAATTTTTTGGTAATGGGAATCAGACTCAGCGCCTTGTGCATGCCAGGCAGGCACTGTACTGCTGAGCTATATCCCCAGCCTTAACAGTTTATTTTAAACTCAAAATATGTTTGCTAATTTCTGAAATAGGGCCAAGGTCTGATAAGTGGCTTCAGTGTTTTTTTTTTTTGTATGTAAACTACACCAATGATACATGGCTTTCACTTTGGATGATTACAGTGCTGTAGGAATGTTAAGATATTTGTAAAATATATTGATTGTAGAATCCTTCTAGATTTTGTAATTTGTCTTTCAATCTATTGTCATTTCTGTCTCATTCTGAATATAATAGTTATTGTAATGGTGTACTTTTATTGAATTATTCCAAATCATTCAATGATTTGACTTTATTTTCAAAGAAACATTAATTTTCCTGGTCTCACATTTTACATGTTTATATATTATATACTACATTTATATACAGTTAAATTGTTTTCTGAATAACTGGCATAAGAACATTAGGGATAAACACATCTGACCCTAGGAAGGCTACAGCATGATTGATGGGAACCATGCCTGCTTTTCATCCTATGTATAGTGAAGATTTAGTCTTTCTTTTTTCAGTCTGTCATAGACCTGAACTTGTATAAACAAAAACAAGTCATAAAATATGTTATTTTTAAACTTAATTTTAGAAACAACAGAAATAAAATATTTGAGTAAATTATAGTTAAAACCAACCTAAGGAAAAAATTGTAAAATCTGTATATGTTCTTTGAAAGCATGCATATATAGGCAATTCAAATAAAATTCACAGGTAATTTCTATAAAAATGAAAAAAGTAAAATTTATTCCAGCTATAACTAAAGAAAAAGTTACAGGTGAAGTATAACTCTCAATACATACTTTGGACAAACTCCATATTTAAAGTTTTTACTTTGCAAATTCTTGCTTCTTGTCGGCTGGGTTTGTGCTAGCTTGTCACAGGGATACAGTAAAATGTGTGTCAAAAGTATTTCTGGTTTTGTTTTGATAACATTCATGGTGGAGGAACTGATCTTGCAAAGGGCTCTTGATGACAATGATTAAAGACATTTTAAAAAGCAATTATAGGCCTGGGATTTAGCTCAGTGGCCTATGCGCCTGCCTTGCAGCCGCAAAGTCATGAGTTTGATCCCCGGTACCAAAAAAAAAAAAAAAAAGCAATTATAGGCTGGGGGTTTAGCTCAGTGGCGTAAGTGCCTGCTTGGCAAACACGAGGTTGTGAGTTTGATCCCCGGCACAAAAAAAAGGCAATTACAGCAAGCTCAGTATATTCCTTATTTTTTCTTCAAAATGAAGTAAGTAATGTAGTGGCAGCAAAATTTATCTTCAGTCTTTCCTGTACAGTAGCCAGTTCCAATGATTGATCCTATAGATCCATGATTAAATTTAAATGACACTGTTCATTTCAGTGTATGAAATGGATTCCTAGTTTTAATACTTTTAAATTACATGTGACAGACTAACCTTAAATTGTCACTTGTGATCATAAGACTCTTTGGAGCTTGACCAGTAGCTGGTGGCTAGAGCCAGATGCAAGGACTACTTGTGTTAGTGTTGATTTATCTTCTTTTATTAGCTCATAGTTGAGAGAGAAGCAGGTATGTCATGGAAGTGAATGAAATTTTAGCCGTAGTTGGAATTGTCATGAAAGTTATTAATAGAATCTTTGGCGTTGGAAAGAGGGACCAAAGGTGCTTTTAAGTGGTAATAACCAGGATTTTGAAATAGAAGATGACAGTGAAAGCTGCAGAGAAAACTGAAAAGGTACTGATGATTATAGATTTATCTCAGAGTGAAAGAAGTGTAATTTGTTAATTTTAGAAGCATTTTCCTTTCACAGTGTCATACCTTGCAATCTAAAGTTTTTCAATAAGTATCCTAGAATGAGCTGACTTGACAGTCAAAGTATCATTGAAAAAAATGACAACTCGGCATCTTTTGCCAGGCTGACTTTTTTCTCTTCCATCAGATGAAAGAGGTGGTAAGTTTCAAGCACCCTTAGAGAAAAGGCATTTTGATATAACTGTGGAAGCTCTCTTGCATGAGTACTTACCATATCAGTAAGCTCTATATACTTCATTTCATCTGCTCCCATTATGTGTAGTGTACAGTGTGGGACTAGGCATTAGAATTTTAGAGTGACACTCTGCTCACTTTTCTAGCTTAGTCCTTGTCTCTGAATATTTGTAGTTTAATAGGGGTAGACCAAGAACCTTATAAAAATTTGTAATTAGAAATGATAATAAGTTCTATGAAGATAAGTGATAGGGTGCTCTCAGTATATAGATCAGAGGATGTTCATCTATACCCAAGGGTTGGTCAGAGAAGCCTTTGGAAAATGAATAATATTTAGCTGAAATCTGAGGAACTATTGAAGATTGGAAGGGACGAGGCTGAAGTATATATGCAGGGCTAGTGGGTAAGGAGGGAAGACATTCTGGGTCAGGGATGCACTTTTCATTGAGTCAAGGCTGGCTTGGGGGCTGTTCTGCATAATAGAGAGGATGCTAGGCAGGGTTGGATCAGTAGAAGGAGCCAAGATACCAGGCTGCCACTGGGATGTTGGCCTTTTATTTGAAATACAGTGGGAAACTGTGAAAGGATTTGAAGTAGAGGAAAGACATAGATAGACTTATGTTTTTAAAGACTGGTTCTAGGTCACTGGATACAGGTGCTCATGAGCTTATAAGATGGTACCCTGTTCAAACAGTCTGCTGAACCTTTTATTGAGTTATATAAGTTTGGCTCTTGGCCCTGATTTTGTCTTCCGTCATTCTGTTTATTCTACAAGATTGAAAGTTTTTTTACTGTGCCTTTCCCTGCTTTCTCAGGAGACTATACCTTAATTGCACTTTTTTGTTGTTGTTTATTTAGATTGGGGGGCACTTGTTATCTTTGGGAGAAATTGTAGAATAAAATGTCTTTTTTTAGGTAGGGCACGTTGAGCAATCCAGGGGTGTGGCTTCCAGTTTTGATAACCTGACAAAATGAGTGCTTTTCTCAGCACATTTGTAAAGCGACTGGACTCCTGGGAACATGTTCTTGTTAATCCACGTCACAAAAGACTCATGTCAACTAACATGCCAGATGGTTAATGTCAGAGTGTCATCTAGTGCTGAGGAGAGCATAGATGTGAGTGCCAGAGGCAGACCTGCACAGGAAGCTGAGTGAGAATCTGCCACGACAAATTGATCGCATCTTCTAAAGGGTCATCTCTACAGATCTGCCGGTAGGGCGGGGTATTTAGTCAGCTGGACATTGTTAGATGCTGTGCAGGTTAATACCTACATTCTAACCATTTGGAATTCCTTTTGGTTGACCCATACCATCTTTCTTACCTGTTTTAAATTTTTTAGTGTTTTTGACTTTGCATTTTGAAATAGCTTTAGGCTTTTGAAAAAGTAATAAAAAAAAACGGTGCAAAGAATTTTCCTATCCTTTTCACTGAGATTTTCTAAATGTTAATATATTATATGATCATTGCATGGTTACCAAAATCAGGAAGTTACTACTGCTATAATACTGTCACCTATTTGAAACTATGCTCAACTATAGCAGAGAAAGAAATATTGTGATAGCTATTGTTAATGTCCGGTTGTCTTAAAGTTAAGTATTGTGTTGCCTGTGTTGTCTGGTTCCGATCTGCTCTGTACTGACCTCTTTTGTCTTATTCTCTTTAAAATAAAATGGAAAAAAAATACTGTCACCTATGGACCTTATTCAAATTTTGCTGGTAACTGTCCCAGCAACGTCTTTTTTCTGTTCTATACTCCAATCTGTTGCATTTAGTTGTTTTCTTACCTCTCTTTGTTTGGGACAGTACCTCTTTCTGAATTTCAAAATCTCGACACTTCAAGAGAGAACTAACCAGTTATTTTATACAGTGCCCCTAATTTGAGTTTTTTGATAGATTCCTCATAATTGAATAAATGTGATGCATTTTTGTTAAGAATATCACAGAAATGACATTGTGTCCATCTCAGCACCGATCATCCTTCTGTTTTTAACCATAATTTACTTGCTTCTACATGGATAGGATATAGTTGCATAAGCTCAATTTTCTCCAACATGGATTTACGTTGCCCCCTGAGCCCATGTTTAGGGACACGAGAAATAGAGGGTACAGACACGAATTTAGAAGTTCCCTGGAGAAATGATTATTTAGGATGGGAATTTCCCCCCCCATGGCTTGCTTACCCTACTTATTATAAATAGGTTTTTAGAGTAACCACATTCTGTTTTAGGATTGTCTTTGATTAATTAAAAAAAAGCAGTAAAACGAGTGTATATTTTTCTCAACAAAGTTCATTCTTTATTCTTTCCTTGCATTCCTTATGTCTAGTTATCATTACTATTTTTTAAAAACATACAGTAATATTTTCTTCTCCTATTTGTTTTGGAGTACATCCTATTAAAACAGTATAAAAATAAATCATCCAAATTTTTGCACAAATACTATGAAAACCAGTAGTTGAAAAGATTACAGTTTGAAGAATGGTAAGATGGAGGCACTTTGGAGATGGGTTCACAGGCTGCTGCTTTGAAAGAACTCACTTTTTTCCCTACCTTTAAGTTGCAATTTTTCCAGTTTTTCCTTTTGGTAGCTTTAGCTTGCAAAAAGCTTTGACAACAATTTGGGAAAATGAAATTAGTACCCACTGTGATATTTGCTGGATGATAATTCAGTTGGCTTGAAGGTGGCAGTTGCTGAGGAAAACGAACAGTGAAGTACGTGCCTAGGATCACGTTTACAGGAGGAAAACAGGTGCAGGCTGTAGAAAGCCTTTTGGTGATAATATGTCTTTGAATGGTGTTTTGTCTTCTTCAGTTTCATATGGAGCTATGTAAAATGACCAGAGTTCTCTGTTCCTTTGCCTCTGATGTGTCTTTCCTCCATCTCTGTCCTCTCCCTCACTTTACTTTGGTCTGATAGTTCGCTTCCTGTATCAATTAGAATAGCTGCGATTATGAGTAGCAGAAAATTCAGCTCAGGTTTAATCAACAAAGGGTATCTATTGGCTCACCCAACTAAACAGTAGATTCTGAGTTCAGCTTAGGTTTGATTAGAAGTGTGGTTCAAATTCTCTTCAGATGTTTTAAGGCAGTGCTTCTCAAGAGGGAAAGTGGTTTTTGTCAATTCTTAATTTAATTTAATGGAGACCAGTGTTTTGAAAAATACAGTATAAGTGAATCACTAGCAGAACAAAGTAAGAAAGGACAAATATATAAGGTATGAGTGAAAAATAAGATGAGTTTAAATTTTAAAAATTTATTACAATAAGACACTGCTATTAATCCTTTCAAAATCACCCCTCTTTCTGTAAATACACTTATCCCATCATTCTTGCACTTTCTGAAGCAGTTCTGGAAACCTGTCATAAATATCTTTAGCTGTGCTGCCATGGCTGCCTCAGTGTCGTGAACTGATTAAAAACATTTTCCTTTCATGCTGGTTTTGACTTTGAGAGAGAGCTAAAGTTGCACGGTGCCAGACCTAGTGAGTAAAGTGGGTGAGGATATAATGTAATGTTTTTATTTGACAGATAACTGCTATAAACATCTTGAATCTGTTCAGGCCATCAAGGCAACTATGAAAAGATACTCATGAAGGATGACTGTCCCCTGAAAGTTGGTGTCAAAATGGGGTTGAACTATAGGACACCCAGTTTGAGTTGGAGTCAGAGAGTTGAGGATGGTCCATGTACCACCCCAGAGAAATAGATGTGCTCAGGACCCTAACCATGCAGAGAGAAAACAGGTAAGTGGTTTGCTAAAACTGGTCCTGGGGCTTTTAGACTCCAGATTTCAAACTGTCTCCTCTGTGTAGTTGTCTTGTAAATGCCTCAGGTAGGCAAATAAAAAAACAAAAATCAATTTTGTTGTAGGAGAAGTGTTAGAGTTTCATTGTTTTAGAGAAATGCATTATTACATTGAAGGTGAAACTGCAAATGCGGCTGAAGGGAAAATGCACTCACTTAAAATTTTCTGTAAAATAAAAAAATTAAAGAAAATGAAAATGCAGAATTACTCCTAGAAAGTGGACAGGATGTTAGCCTTGTTATGAACATAAACACCTGGATTTAATTTAGGCTCCCATAAAAGCCATATTTTAAGAGATTGCTTAGGAATATTTCTAAGCATGTAAGTTTGAACTCTCTGATGATTTTACCAGCATGTGGGGTTTATTTTTTGTGCCTGTATTAAAGCTAATGTGATGTAAGATTTGAAGTCCAGAGAATAAAACAGCTCTTAGTTATTTAAAAGTTAACATTTAAGAAGTGCTGTTATTTTACTTTTTCTGACAATCTTAATTCCGTAGGGTTTGTTTGTTTGTTTTGATTTGCTGTTTAATTTTCCATGAGTCTTAACACAGAAAGTATCTATTAAACACTTAACTGGGTTTTGCTGTCTGGTCCAAAGAGAAACTATTATAGTCCCGTAATTAGATAAAGGAGAGCTTTTGTGTCCCAAGATTTTCTGTAGAAAAAAATTTTGTTTTGTGCCTGTATCAGTCTTGTGGAAATTTATAAACTCCTGATCGTATTCGTATGCATTCACAACTGGTTGGGAATTCAGAGACTGAAACTGTCGTGTTAAACATTGCTTATATTTTTATCCTAATGCAGCATGGAACTGAAAGATGAACATTTTCTTTACAGCTAACTTCCTTCCTCCCATGCTTGTGTTTGAAACATGAGAGCACGTTTCTGTTTGTGGATTTACTACAAAGTGATGGATATGTGGTACTTGAGGTTTTGAGGGAATGGTCTCAAGTTTTTAGGCTTGAATTTCTTCTTTTTTTATTTTAAAGTAGAATTAAACTGTAAAATACAATTTTGTCTTAAACTCACATGTCTACATTGCAAAAGACCTCAAGGAAGTTAAGTAAGATTTATGACTAATTTAAGAAGGTTAATTGGTTTGATGTTCTGTAAGATCTGTTGCATGTAAAATCGTGATGTCCCAGATGTTTACCTCCAACCTTTGACAAAAATGTCAGACTGATATTTGTTTATCATCTGAAAAGTATATTTATTTTCTTGAGGAACCATGTTAGTCTGTTTTGTGCTGCTATAGTAGAATACCTGAGATTTGCTAATTTATAATGAACAGAAATGTACTTGGCTCACAGTTCTGAAGGTTGAAGTGTCAAAGAGCATAGCACCAGGGTCTTATAAAGGCACTTTTGTGCTTTGTTGTCCCGTGGCAGAAGAAAGACAGACAAGAAAATTTTAAAGAGTTAAAAAAAAGAACCAAACTCACTTGTGTTTGTGGTCTGCTGGGGATTGGATTCAGAGCATTTGGACTGAGCCGCATTCTGAGAACCACCCCCTGTTCTTTAAATTTTGAGACAGGTTCTCGCTGTTGCTAAGTTGTCTAGGCTGGGATTGAATTTGTGATACTACTGCATCCCCTAAAATGCTGGGATTACAGGACTGTGCCATAGCACTTGGCTTGAACTCTTCTGTAAGGAGCCCAGACTCACAATAATTGATGAATTTCTGAGATAGTGACATTAATTCATTGAGGCAGAGGTCTCTCATGGCCTGATTACCTCTTCTTATGCCCCACTTCTAGCACTGTTGCGTTGGAGTAATTTTCCAAGCCATGAAGTCTGGGGACACATTCAAACCAGAGCAAGTACTATAGAAATCATTTATCTTTTCTTCAAGGAAATTATCTCCTTTGTCTCAGAGCTGCAGATCAGCTTTTAGCATGTTTTATTCTTCCTGCCTTCTGGCTCCAAATATTTAGTTGACAAACCATGTCACTTCCTTCTCTTATTGGTCTCTTTCAGGCCCCATCAGTTGGATTATTGAAATACTAACCAGGTTCTTCATCTCTGATGTATTTTCATTTTTATTTATTTATTTTTGGTATTTATCTATTTGAGAAAGGATCTCACTGTATAGTTTAGGCTGTCTCCAAACTCACTGTGTAGCCCAGGCTAGTCTTAAACTTGCAGCAGTCTTTCTGCCTCAGCTTCCCGAGTCCTGGGATTACAGGCATACACTATTATGCCCAGCTTTCCTAGTGTATTTTTAGAGGTGTTACTGACTATAATACAGATCTAGTGTTATACCCTGCTCAGACATGCTTAGCAGATCTCAAATTCCTGAGCAGATATTCAGACTCTTTCATTACCCTACTCTTTCCCCATGACATCTTTTATCCATGAAGGCTGCTGTCCATTTTAAATATGCCAGGAATAGTCCTATTTTGTTAACATTGCCCAGACTGTCCTTTATGTCTTACTGTGCTTTGTTCTGTGTAGGCCCAAACCATCTTTTTCAAAGTCTCTCTTCATCTTGGAAATTCTTATAACGGCTTCTCAGTTTCCACCTGTCTTATTTGAATTAACATTGTAGAACTCATCATCCTCGTGGAATTGTGTCCTCCTAGACATAAAGATCATGTCTTAATCATTGTGGCAATCCATAAATCTCACCCTCATTGGTGCTCAATATTTTTCTTTGAATTGAGTCAACACTTAATGGATTTGCCATTTATTTAAGAGAGACAGAGGCATACATACAGACAGGCATAGAAAAGAAAGCAATGCACACTCCCATAGCAAGGTAAAGTGCAGAGTATTGTGGGGAGATAAAAAGAAAGTTCAGCAATTTACATATTCTGGAAAACACGATAAGACACTGACCTGATTTTGTCGAATAAATTGTTAGAAAAAAGGAAGTCAGAGAGATGAAAGGGGAGCCTAGAGATCAAAAGAGATTTAATAGCTGGAGATATAGCTCAGTAGCACAGTGCCTGCCAGGCAAGTGCAAGGTCATGAGTTCGTTTCCTGGTACCAAAAAAAAACTAAAACAAAACAAAACACACAAAAAAATTTAATAAATATATTAACTGATGCAGTATATAGTCTTCATATGGGTTGTGACTTAGCCACCTGTAAAAACACAAACAAAGATAATTGAGGAAATTTGAGCACTGATCAGATAATTGATGTTAAATAATTATTCATTGTTATGGATATGATAATGCTAGTGTGGTTATACTTTAGAATATCTAAATTAAAAAGTAACTGTTTAAGAGCTTGCTATAGTTTGTATCTTCAGTGGCTCCAGGGCCCTTGTGTTAAAGGCTTGGTCTCCAAGGTAGTGATAGTGGGAAGCAGTGGAATCCTTAAGAGGTGGAACCCTAGGAGGAAGGCTCTGGTTTACTGGGGGTGTGCTCCTGAAGGACGAGCCCATAGCTTCTTCCTTGTTTTCTTTTGTTTCTTGGGCATGAGGTCATAGTTCTGCTCCTCTACACGATCCCATCATGATGTACTGCCTCACCACAGGCCCAGAAACAGCAGGGCCAGCTGATTGATTATGGGCTGGAACCTCCACATTTGTAAGCCAAAATAAACCTTTCTTTATAAGTTGATTAGCTCAGGTATTTTGTTACAGTGACAGAAAGCTAACAGTGCTATATAGGAACATAACTGTGGATGGCAGTATGTGATATACAGGATTTACTATGAAACCACCTGGTGGGAGGAGGTTGAAAGAATAGGTGGATGTGGTGATAAAATAAGATTGACCATAAACTGATATTTGTTAAAGTTAGATGATGAGTTTATGGAGTTCATCAAACGGATAGGGTATGGGTCTTATTTTTAAGGAATTTACAAGAACTTTAAATTGGGATTTGGAGGCTAGGATCCTATCCTTGCGTACTCTGGGCTTACTATTTCCGGGCCTTGCCCTTGTGTTAAATGAGTTGCCTGGGTGGGGTCCTCACTGTCCGTGATTACCCTACAGAGACAGGTACTTTTGACCAAGACTGTGGACTTGGGCTAAGGGAAGCAGATTTCAGAAGCAAAGAGTGGTGTCTGTGAGGGTCATGGTCTCACCATAGTTCTAACCTGGCGTCACTCTGTAGTACACATTTTCAGTTTCAGTTGGTATAATTTTAAGTCAAAAGCAAAGACGCATCGCTTTGTGGTTAGCTGGGTGGTCTTAGCCCCACAGTGCATGTGTCGGGATTCAGAGTGCAGGCTTTGGAGGCCACATTCAGGTCTCACTGGACCAAGCTGTGCTGCCTTAAACCGCCTCCTGTCTTCGAGAGTTGTCGAGAGCATCAAGTGAGCTGACAAATGGAAAGTGCTTCAAACAGCGCGACAAGTAGTAATGACTCAGTAAGTGGTAGGTATCATTTTCATTGACTTTGTTAGTTTTATTTCTGTTTTGGATTTCCAGTTCTGTGCAGCTGGAGTTAAGCTTTGACTGTACTTGCCATCCTCAGTTTTTACCCCCCTCTCCCTCTTTCTCCTTTTGAGCTAGAAGCACACGATTCTTGGGTTGGAGAGGAGGACCAGGACAACTTGAGAGTTCGTCACAGAGCTTAGCCTTAGTCTAGACCATTCTGGGCTGCTGTTCTCTCTGATGCCGATGATCTGGGTTGAAGAGGGGTTTTCCTAACCAGAGCATTAGGGCTGGAGCCACATCTGCAACACAGATCTCCTAGCTCCAGGTAATTTCTGCCACCATATTTAGCTCTCCAAAGTCTTCTTTGGCCTCTTAATTGATGGCCAATGTGCATTCTGTGGAGAAAAATCTTCTTTCTGTTCTAATATTAACAAAGGCATCCCCCCCAGAGAGAAGGAATGTCTGGTAAAGCTCTTACATTGCAAGGAGAGGAAATGGGAACATGCGTAGTGTTCCTCAGAGCTCTGACTAATCCTTTACTAGGCAGAGAGGCTGCTGTCATTTCCGCTGACGGCCTAGTGAACCAAGGCTCTTGTCCTCCTTGTCTAGGCCGGCAGCACCTGTGAGTCCCACCCGTTCCGTACAGAGGCCAGCCTGGCCTGGATCATCGAGTTCCTGCTGTCTGAGTCATGCTGCTGGCCTTAGTTTTCATCCTTGAAGTTTCTCAGTAGCATTGTTCTCCAGCACCCACAAAGCCACATTCTGTGATCCCTGTCTCTTGCCCTCCCTGCCTCCTTCCAGTCTTTTTTTTCTTTCTTCCTTCAACCTATTGTTTTCCTCCTTCCTTTGAGGAAATGTTATTACTTGATTGTTTTTGTTTCTTTTGGATGGTTCGGTTTATTTTCTATTCATTAAACTAAAACTATGTTTGCAGGCTTCTCTTGTTTATTCAGGGGTGAAACTCCAGTTTATAGATTATCCATATCACTTTGGTTTTTTTCTGCAGCCTTAAGACACTTTACTGCTTATGAAAATCTCCTAGTAAGGGAAAAAGTACTGTCTCTACAAGATAGGTTAATGAATCATGGATTTTTATTTCCACTCAAAAACTAGTCTTTGGGCAGCTTATATTTTACATTTTTCCTCTTCAGTTTTCTCATCTGAGAAAATGAGAATGATAATACCTATGTCTCTGAGGTTGTGAGATGAATGTATTCATGGCACCAGTTAGATTTAGCAAATGCTAACTGTTATTGCTGTGTATAGTGTGGTATTATTTGAGTTTCATAGAAAAATAGTTTTTTGAGGTAGATTATTTTTTAATCTAACTTTCTATTAATCTCTTCCTTTCAGATCCTTGCAGCTCCTAGTTCTGTCAGTTCCATTCCCTTGATTTGGAGCCATGTCATAGACTAGGAGGCAGAGTGCTGCAGTGGGCAGATACCTAGGGTGGGCTCTTTGTCTCTGCTGGAAGATCTCTGCGGTCCACTTTCCCTTTTGTACAGTCACTGTGCCAGAGGTTACCATGAGGAAAAGACATATGAAGGACCTGGTATGCTGAGGGCGCTCAGTCATTTTAAGTCCTTTTCTGGTTTGAAACATAGCTCTGACTTCTGCCGTGGAAGCCTTTGCTAATGGAATTTTGGGCAGCGCCAAGCAGCTTGCAGAGGCATTCTGAGCACAGTGGTGCCCATTGGGCAGCCCAGGACCACCTCACCCTCCCAGAACGGCTTGTCTTACCAGTTGGCTCCTGCTTTCAGTCAGTGTTTCCCCCCTCTAGGGGATTGTTACAGTGTCATTGCTTTCACAAAATACACATTCTGAACCCCAAACTAGACCTGCTGCCTAGACCTTTTGGAAAAGTTTCCCAGGTGTTCTAGATACCACTCTATCTTCAAGCCACTACTTTCAGCAAACCAAAATGACTTAGTGTATCTACACTGTGATCCCTTTGATAGAACTTCAGTTTGGGAATAGCCTCTTTCGGATCCTGGAGTCCTTATTGTTAGTCTCTTCCTCTCTTCAGAGATAAGAAGTAGATGTGATGCTTTCATTATAATAATAATGACTAACTCAGGTTCTTCTTATGGACTAACTTGTTCAGTTTTCCCAACAGTCTTCTGAGTTAGGTGCAGGACATGGGCAAAATAACACAGTTAGGATAGGATGGAGCCAGGCTTTGGACCCAGGCTGTCTGGCTTCAGAGTCAGTACCCTTGTCCCCATTAATGTCCACCCCTCTCAAGTACAGATCAGATGACTTTGGAGTCTGGCTGTTGTGTAAGGGCCATGGAAATTTGGCGGGGACTGGTAGCTTCCATTGCCACTGACAGTGCACTGTTTCTGGCACATCTGGCCTGGTACAGATTTCAGGAAGGTGCAGACTGCAGAGCGGCTTGCACACTGAGGTTGGTAGGTACTTGGAAGTGCATTTACAACCCAACCCCTCACACTGACCCTGGCCACTCTCCCCACTGTAGGTGAAGTGTTTGGGATTAGCTTTGCCATGAGGGTGAAATTTCAGGAGTAATTTTTTTAGTTTCTTTTACTGTAGCTCCATAATTGATCAGTGCTCCTCCCTTTTAGGAAGCCTGAAAAGGGCTCTGATTTCATCTTGGGAGGGCACAGAAGCCACCTGCTCAGGCCTGGGTCAGTAGCTCACCTGGCATTAGGTGGAGGAGGGCAGAGCTCTCTACAGCCTGGAGCAGAGATAAGGTAGTCTGAGGAAAACTGGCTTGGGTTCTGCCTGGCCAAGCAAGAAAATTGTGGAGCCCTTAGGCAAACGCAGTAGACCAGAAAAACAGTACAAATGGCCATTTGTTTTATGCTGGGAACTGTGCTAAGGGCTGTATAGTACTTCTTCCTAAGTCCTATTCAGCTGGAAGGTGGCTGTTACATTCCCTGTTTTATAGAGAAGAAAACTGAAGTTAAATATTGAATCTTGAGCAAACATTGCAAACACTGGTTAGCTTAAGGTGGACAGTTTATTATTTTATAGACGTTAGGTTTCTCTGAAAAAGTCTGAAAAGAATAAAACCACATCCATCAATTTATTAATTACTAAAGTATAAGATGAGCTTTCCAACAAATGTCATAATACCTATGATTCTATTTCCAAATCAGCCATTACAGATGAGGAAACAAATATAAGGGGGAAATAAGATTCAGTCATATTAAATATTTCTCTTCTGTGGTTAAATGAATTTGCAGGTAGCACAGAAGGTACTTCATAATTAAACACGTATTTCCTGAGGGCCTGCCATCTGCCAAACCCGGTCCTAGCCTCTGACTTGATTTCACCTGTCTGGAATAGTGGGTCCCTTTCTGCTTTGAGTTGGTTTGCAAATGCCCTATAGCAGCTCTCAGCATAATTCACTAGGTCAGACTTCAGGAATGTTGCTGCATGAAAGCCACTTTGCCACATGCTTCAAGGGCAGTACCATGTCTGTGTGACTGTTTTGTTTTTCTGAGTAATATGGCTTTTTTCTCTCACTCTTCCTTCTTTTTTTTTTTTTTTTGGGTCTTACTTTCTTGACTAGGTAGAAATAGTACAAAAGTTTGCTTCATTTTTTAAAAACATGGAGTGGATCAGTGTTGCTCATCAGGTGATCTTTAGATACCAGTGTTGTAATCACCTGTGCTTGTTAAAGATGTGTATTGTTGTGCTTTACCAGAATCTTAATTTGAAAATCACTGAATTAGAGTTATCTGAAGTCACTACTTAGTTTTAAAGTATCAGTAAAATATTTTATTTTTCTCTTTAAATTTGAAAATAATCTCACCATTCTCCCTACCTCCCTTGATGTACAGTACTCTTCTTTTAAAAGTCAAAACAACAAACTCCCCAGTAAGAGTCCTAGAATTCAGATTCTGAATATGAAATTGGGCGTGGTGGCACACACCTGTAATCCTAGCACTTGGGAGACTGAGGCAGGAAGATTGCTGTGAGTTTGAGGTCAGCCTAGGCTACATAGCAAGACTCTGTCTCATCAAACAAAACAAAACACAGAATATGAAAAACTTTCATTCAGTTGTTATTGAAACCTAAGGTGGTATTTTATATACTAGAGAGAACCCCAAGTTATTTTAGCAAAATGACAAATTTCATGACTAGTTTTTTTAAAATGATGGCCAAATACATTCATTTTAAGTCTTCTTCAAACTACTTGTGATTTAAAATGAGTTACAGAATTGGATGGAGTGGCCAGACGTCGTAGAGCTGGTACTGTGTCTGCCGTTGTCTGTGACTGTGTAGGCTCAGCGTTCCCCTTGGTCCAGGAAGGGATGGGCTGGATATGCTGTGACCCCCCTTCTGGTTCTGAATGAGTTGAACCATATGGGAAGACAAGTACTACAAAATACCTACACGTGGACAAGTGTGCTGGAGAAGAAAGTTTTATGTTGGCCAGTGTTGAAAGTGACGTTGCTGGAGGTTGAAGGAACTGCAGACCCTGACAAATAAGAAAAACAGAAAGTTAAAAATAAATAATTGGGTGTTTCTTGTTCTCATTCAGAAAAACAACCCTATATTCCAAATTCCGGTGATTGAAACCCAGCCAGGAAATGGACTTCCTTAAGGCAAGGACCACTCTTTGTTTGACACATTTTATTTTTTGTGCTGTTGCCAGCCTATTTGTGTCATTTTGTAACTTCTCACAGAATCAGCAGACGGTAAGACCTGGGCTGAGCATGCTTTCCGGTTGTTTCAAAGACTAGAAGCCACCTCCCTTGCTGCCTGCAAAGACTAGTTGGTCATGACATAATTCGAGCCGCTGGAGGACTGAGGGAGAAATTGAGAGTTTAGCAAATGATTTCTTGCTTGTGCTACTGTGTTCTGTTTCTCGCTATTCGCTTATGGAGAGAATGACAAATATATTACAGGGGACAAAGTATATAAAGGCCAGTGTTCCTTAAATCCCAGTTATTTATGGACCTCCTTATTTAAAGGAAAAAAATATCTCACAAAGCCTTGGTAATAAATATTTTATTATGAAGTAGTTTAAATATGGCTGGACATAAAACTAGGTGTAAACCCTATGCTTTTAGCTCTTACACTAGAACTATAAAAACAATGACAAGTTTATAGAGTAAATTCAAACAAAACTACAAAACCAATAAAGTTCAAGTTAACATTAATTATCATGACAGTTAATTTTGTTTGACTGAAATTAAACCTCTCTGAAAATGAAATTCTGTTTCTGACAGCTAAAGTACTAGTTCTTCAGAGGTCCCTGTAAAACTCAGTTCTCTGTCCACATTCCTGGAGTCTTAGCTTCCTTTATCACAAAACACTTTCTTTTAGCAGAGTGCATGATTCAGACTTTAATTTTGTCACATTTGTTTTTATTTGATTTTGATGATTAAAAGTACACCTGTAGTGTCAAGATTAGAACATAAATACAAACCTACTTTTGATCAAGAAGTTAGGACTTGGAACCTTAGCTTCACGTGGTATAGTAGAGACAGGAAAGGTTTCTGTAATTTTGGGTGAGAGTAAATGATGCTGCTTATAAAATGTGGAACAAAAGACAAGATTTTGAGGGAAGATGATTAGTGCAAGACTAGTTTTGCTTAGGTTTCTAGCAGTCTGGTAGGATGGATACCGCAATACATTTCCCTACTGTATTCTGGATACAACATTTTTAAAGCATTTCTGGGAATAGAGGAACTAAGGCATCTTTAAAGTCTCTCCTTTCAGTGATGGTTGACTAACCATCAAAAGGTAAAGGTAGAATGAAAGCTGGGAGCTTTGTGTGTAAGCAGACACAAAAAGCAGGTTGCTTCAAAAGCAAGTGGTTAAGCCAAATGAACTTCAATGCTCTATAATTTACCCAGACTCTGGCATGTTATACCAACAGAAAACAAAGGCAATATAGTTAATGTTCACCAACACTTCACAAGTATTTGAAAATAATGCATAATATAATCTAATCAATGACTACAGAGTTCTCTATAAATCCATTGAATCAAGATGATTGTGGTATTTCTGTATCCTCACTCTGTGTCTGCCTGATCTACCAAATACTGAAATATATTTAAAATATCATACTATGATGATGGGCTTATCAATTGTTTGTTGTCAGTTTTTACTTCCCATGTTTCAAAGCTTCATTTTTAGATGTCCCAAATTCAAAATACTTTATCCCCTTGGTGAAGCTTTAGTATTACAAAGTGAAATTTTCAATTTCTAGTAAAGTTTACCAATAGATTTGTTTTGGAGGGGAAAAAAGAGCAAATTATAATCTTATCACTGTGGTTGGAGGCTAAGGCTTGGGTCAGTAGCACAGGGAGAAGATCTTGCATTCCACTGGGTAGAAAAATTGCTGAGTAGCCCAGGGTAGATAATGTCCTTTGAATTCTGGCAGGAGCAACTAAAATCCTTTCTGGGAAAAAGCACCCCTCACCCTCACCTTAGGATTTGCCTAAATTTACCCAATAAACTCAGAATCAGAGACCTCTAGTTCTACTTAAAAATAAGGACAGGACTGGAAGTCAGCAGAAACAGTAAAACCCAACCCAACCCAACCCAAAAGCCTAAAACAGATTTAGCATCCTAAGGACTTTAGATACTAAAATTATCTGATACTGAATATAAAATAGCTATGTTTGCAGTATTTTACAAAATACAATATGTGATCACAAGTAAGCAGAAGTAATATGAAATTATAAAAATTAGGTAGGTTTGGGGGGAAAATCCAAAGAAAAATACTATATTTGTTGAAATAAAAATTAATAAATTAGAAATAACTGAAGAGGGAATTAATGAACCTGAAAAAAGGTTTGAAAAAAATGAACAGTGTAATATAGAAAGGAAAAGAAAAGCATGAAAGTGTGGATGAAGAACAGAAAAGCTACAGGGAGATTTCTGCAGAGATTTTCTTCATAATGAGAGCAAATGGAAGGAAGTTATATTTGAAGCTGTAGTCCATGAATAATTTTTGAGTTTATGAAACTCAAAAGACATAAATGGTCAGTGTTTCTCTTCATGTGACACATAGGCTGATAAGGAAAGCACCATAATGATAATTTAAAACTACTTCTAGGCATAGAGAAAATTTAAAAATAAAGATGATTTTAAGAACCGCCAGAAAGAACAGACGCATCATATGTAAGAAGTGATAAACTGAGAGCTGATTTCTCAACAGCAACAATGGAAACTGGAAACAAAAAGCTGTCTTCAGAACCTTAAAAGAAAATAACTTGATTGTATGCCAACAAGACTATCATTCATGGAAAAGGCAAATTACACTTTTGGAAAAAAGAGAACCTGGTATTATCATGGCAGATCTTTCCTAGGAGACTCCTTCAGGACATGTTTCAGGGATAGGAAAATGATTCCTTATGGCCCTGAAGCAAGGCCATCAGACTGCTATAGCTGCTGGTTTCAAACAGGAGCCTAAAGAGAATTCTTTCTGTGGTCTTTTGGCCATTTCAGAAATTTGGAAATGTAATGGTCAATTCATCAGAAAAAAATAGCAGGTGAGTATGGCGGACTTTCGGGGGCCTGCAGGGCAGAGACCCTGGCACCTTGGGACCTGCACCATGTGGTTCACTCGGGGTGCCAGGAGAACAAGGAGCTCCTCCCCTCTCTGGGGGGCGGCTATAAGCCTGCTGGCATCTGGGCTGAGAATCGACATCTCATGTCATTCAGTCCCCTGTCCTGTGTCCCCCTCAACCCCTTAGCAAGTGGGAGCCAGTTAACTACACATCTTGTGAAAAGATTGGCTATGTTATTTAGTATGAGCTCCCCATATGCAAAGATAAGGACAACCATTTGGAAGAAAACAAGAGACAATATGACAGATAGTGAAGATCTCTGGTCGTCTAGCTTCGAAATTTATGGTTTCTTATGTCCCGTTCTGTTCTGTTTTGTTGTGTTTAATTTTACCCCCTTTAAAATAAAATTAAAGCAAAAAGAACATGGAGAATGTAGTTGTGGAATGCCATCCCTCAGAAAGGCAGACTCATGAAAACATGAGGGTGTGTCCTGATCTGCCTTATTCATTGTATCTGGTACCTTGAAACTTCTGGCTTTTCCCTGGAGTAAAAATGAGTATGAATAGTGTAAATGTTGTGAGTTGATATCGTGGTGGCCATGGAAGTGCAACTAAAAACCCGAAAGATGACTTCCAGAACAGCTTCAGAAAGTGGCAAGAACAGTGGGCTGTGTGTTGGAGGCTGGGGTGTAGTTCAGTGGCCCAGTGCCTACCTGGCAAGTACAACCCTGAGTTCAATTCCCAGTACACACATATAGTCAGTGTTTGAAAGTGGGGAGGATATTTTGAGGGAGATTAATGGCAATCTGTCTTTTACTTAATTTTTAAAAAAAAATTCAGCTGAGGATTTAGCTCAGTGGCTCAAGCACTTGCCCGGTAAGCGTGAGGTCATGAGTTCAATCTCCAGTACCAAAAAACAAAACAAAACAAAACAAAACAAAACACCCCCCCAAAACCACCTTAACTGTGTTTTTGATCATGCTGTGACATCTTACTACAGTATGCAAGAAATACATCTTACCTGCTGTACCCATTTTCTCTCCTCTCCTCTTCCTTTCCTTTCCTTTCCTTTCCTTCCCTTCCATTCCCTTCCCTTCCCTTCCCTTCCCTTCCCTTCCCTTCCCTTCCCTTCCCTTCCCTTCCCTTCCCTTCCCTTCCCTTCCCTTTCTTTCCCTTTCCTTTCCTTGCTTTCTTTCTCCTTTCTCTTGGAGGAAAGGTTTATTTTGACCCAGATTGTATCAATTTTCTGTGACTGCCAAAACAAATTACCACAAGCTTGGTGGCTTAAAACAACAGATTTATTCTTACAGTTCTGGAGTCAGCAAGCTAAAATCCCCTATTACTACACTGAATTCAAGGTGTGGACAGGGCCAAGCTCCCTCTGGATATTCTAGTGGAAAATCCCTGTTCCTTGCCTCAGACAGCTTCTAGTAGCTATAAGCATTTGTTCGCTTGACCAGCCCTCTACCTTTGGGTCACATGCCTGCTGTGTACATCTCGCTGTGCCCATCTCTGAATATGACACTTGTGATTAAATATAGGGATACCCAAGTAATCCAGAAATAATCTGCCAGTGTAGAGATCTTTAATCACATCTGCAGTTTTTTTTCCATGCGGAGGATGGAACCCAGGGCTTTTTGTATGTTAAGCAGGTGCTCTATACTGAGCTACAACCCCAACCCCTGACCCTTTTTCTTTGAGGTAACATTTAGAGGTTCCAAAGATAAGAACCTAATAGCCTTGGAGAATACTACGTTTGTTGCACTGATTTTTTCCCCATAAATTGTTTGTCATTAAATCTGATATATGACCTACTGATTCCTCAAAGTAATTATGCTCATTGGGTTGAAATTTCTCAGCATTAGCACTACTTTAAGTTTAATCTGAAATGTTAATATTTTCTTCATTGCTGTCTTTAGATCTCTCCTGTCCAGTACAGTAACCACTGGACGTTTTACTATTGAGCACTTGAAATATGGCTAGTTTGCATTGAGATGTGCTTTAAGTGCAAAATACATACCGGAATTTGAAGTTAGTATGAAAAATGTGTTAACTTTATATTGATCACATGTTTAAATCATAACTACTTTGGTTTAAATGAAAATGTTTTAAATTAAAAAACAAAAAAGAAAAGAAAATGATTCCTTGAGGAAGGGCCCAGTTGCAGAAAGGGATAGAGAACACAGAAATTGGTAATTACACCCCTACATTGCATGCATTAAAGTTGAGAAGGTTAGAAGATCAGCCCCTCAGGCACACCAGCCACCTTTCAAAGCCTGGGGCATCTTCATCATCCCAGAGAGTTCTGGCGGCACTGAGATGACCTCTGCAGGTGTTGACTATAAGATGCTATCATTTGTTTATTTTTAAATTTAAGAAAAACTTTGCCAAACATTAAAACACTGTCTTTTATAAGACACAGCTCAGTTAGGGCATGTGTGAAAGGAGAGTAGGAGAAACGTTTGGGAATGGGTGCAGCCTGGGCTTAGAGCAGGGCTGGCCTGGGGGCATGTGCAATGCTAGGTGTTTTGGGTGTCTCAGGTCCCAGGAGAGGTTTGTGGATGAACTGGTGGGTGAGGCTCCATAAAAGGCATTTGGCAGCTGACCAAGCTGTGTGGTTGAAGATGCTGGGAAGTTGAACGAAGTGTGAGGAGGGTTAGGATAGAACTTTTTGAACATCTTGTGGTCTACTTGCTTATCTAGTGGTCAGATAGAAAGGAGCCCAAAATAGAATCTGAAGAGAGCTTTCTGGGAGACAGAGGAGAACCAGAAAGTACTCAGGCAACCTGAGACTAGATGTGGGATGTGGCAGAGACATGTGTATTACCAAAACACCCATCAGCCTGCCCTTGTTATTTTCTTTTTATTTTGACTTTTCGAAACAGGGTATCACTATGTAGTTTAGGCTGGCCTTGAGCTCACTTTGTAGCCCAGTCTGGTCTTTAACTTGAAACAATCCTCCTGCCTCAGCCTCCCAAGTGCTGGGATTACAGGCAAGCACCACCATGCCTGGCTAGCCTGCTCCTTTTGATAGAAGTATTGACAACCACAAAGCGAAGGCTTCGTGAAGGAGATAATGTTGAGATGAATAATTGGCACATTAGAGTAGTTGCAGTATTAGGGGGACAGTATAGCTAGAAGAATCACAGTAGCAAAGCACAGGATTGTGAAAAGGCAGCCTTGGTGATGATTTCTAATCTATACTTTTTCTTCTAAGTAAAGGTCTAACATTTACTTCCTCAGATCTACATACATTTTACTGATTTTAGGTCAGTCTCTCCAACCCCCTTTCTTTAAACCCATGATCTCATACATGCTAGACAAGCTTTCTATCACTGACCTGCATCTTCAGCTCTTAGGTTGGAGAGTAATTAAAAAGGACGGCAGACCTGACCAGTGCTCTAAATAAACTACGCTTAATATAGAATTTTCATAGCATCCTCTTAAATTACACAATCTATTACTGGGCTTTGGATTTATGTACTTATTAAAAAGTGTAATGCTTATTGTGTATTATTAAGATGAGTACTCATGTGACAGCCTTAGAATATACTAGAGAAGAGATTGATAGCGAAGTTCACCAGAGTAGAGTGTTAAGAAAATATGTGGCAGCTAGCTGGATTTAAAAAAGCCCAGGCCCTTGATTTAAAAGCTGTGTAACACCAATCAATGTATTTTTCCACATCTTGGCTTTTCCACATCTTGACTTTTCCACATCTTGAGTTTTCTCATTAAAAACAGACATAATAGTAATTCCTACCACAGGATAGATGTGCGGATTAAAGGAAAGCACTTAGTGAAGCAGGGCCTCTTTTATTTAACAACTCCAATACTTTATAAAATACTAAATTGGTACCTGTGACTGTGTATCAGCACCATTTGGGGACAGTTTAAAAAATACAGATTCCTATACCGTGTCCCAGCACTGCTGTGTTGGAGAATTGGAGCTTTGTGCTCTTCCAGGAGCTCAAGGTTTGGGAATTGCTCTGGACTTGAGCAGCATCCTGGGCACTTTTACCTCAATGCTGCTTTCTACCTCGAACGTACATTTTGAACATTGGCTCTGAGTGTGTATTAAGTGTGTGGGTTTTAAAGTTATTGATCCCAGAGATTAATCCGTGGGTCTTCACTCCGATACCTTTTTTCTCTTTCTTCTCCTTCACCAGTCCCATTTCGCCCTTCTCAGTTTGAATTTTTGGGCAGCAGGGTTAACTATGTGCTGGACAGTCTGGTTCTCAGGATTTAAAAAAAAATTAACTAAGACAGATTTTTTAAAAATAGACTTTGCAAAGACAGACATTTGGCATGTTAAAATTGAGCTTGAGTTTAGTTTCTAAAGTAAATAATTCAGTTTTTTTTAATCCTTTAAAAAGTTTCTGCAGGAAATGCTTCTAAAATAACTGATATTCCCCTTGTTAAAACTGGGATTGTTGTTGGATAGATTCCAGCATATGTTCTTTTCCTTAGGGGAAGAATGTGGGGGAATTTTCTACTCCATGCCAAGAAACACATAGACTCTAATCCCTCAAATCTTAAGAGAACCTTCTGTATGGTGGCAATTATTTGGTGTATTGTAAAGTGTGGACTGGAGATTAAAATAAGAAATAAAATGTTTACTGCTTTTAGGTCAATTAGAATGTTCTTTCCTACATTTGTGTGTGAAGACTTTGGTTGTGAAAACTATTGCATTGCAATAGAAGCAGTATGACTGCTTTTATGTATTTAGCATGTACCTTTGTATTTCATGTGGATGAAAAATAACTGGAATACAGCTATATCAGATGGAACTTATTTAGTCCCAAATTCCTAGTGATTGGTCAATAAAAACATTCTAAATGAATGAGCTAACAGCAAAACAACCAAACCTTAACAACCACATCTATCACTTTTCACTGATAAACTGTGGGACTTACAGACTTGATTTAGAGGTGATTCCTTTGTTGGCTAGGCTAATTAGAGGCTGTCTGCTTATCCCCATTGCCCCTGATGCCTCCTCCCAGATCTCAGTATCTCTTAATGGAGATCCCCTGCCCTAGGAGGAGCTGGGCTTCCTGTCCTCGTGTTTGTAGCCACAGTCCCATTTCTGGCAGCATGTAGTTGCTTAGGGTTTGTTGGATGAATAGGTAATGCTTTATAGTCTAGCATGCTTTCCTGATTGGTTTCAGCAATGCACAACTCCATGAGGGTGGCTGATGGTGTCTTCTTAGTTTGACCAGTGACAGAACAGATTAAAGAGCCCAAGTTCGCAGTCAGCTGTGGGTTACAAGGAGCAGAGCTGGAACTGCAGTCTTGAATCTGTTGATTTCTTCCTCCCTTGTTCACAGCAGCCTTTGAAACTTTGTGAACATTAATTTCCTTACTCACCCTGTTCACACTTTTATTTGAGTGTATGCTGGGGAAAGGCACCATGGGAAGCATTTCCAAATTGTCATGTCTTATCATCAGCCCCAAACTTTCTTGGGTGTCAGGTTGGGTATTCACAATACTAGTTCTTTATCCCTTACCTGAGATAGGAACCTATGATACACTCTTTTGGGGAAAATTTGTTATTTTTAAACTAGCCTTCATTCTTTTAAACACTTTGTACTCTCTTGTCTCCCACATATTTTGAGATGTTTATTTGTTAATATTAAGGATCTAAGTTTTAAAATCAAAATTTCACAGCTATGAAAAGAATATTCTCCAAAATACTATTTCTTGCCTTGTTTGTCTGGTCGTCTTGAGACAGAAATTTCAGTAGTGTTGAATTGTTCAGCTGATACTTCCAGAGCGAAGCTCAAGAAATAGAAGCCTTCCCTGTGCCGTTTGACTAGTGGGGAAAAAAAGACAGTGCTCAAGCAAGCACTTAAGGTTCCTGAATAGTGGCAGTATCGGGGTGCACTTTTTGCCAAAGTCGCTCACTGGATCCAAAGGCTAATGACGCTGCCAAGATTCGAAGTAATGAAAGATTTAAAAATCTATGAATTTCACTGAATTCTCATTTCTATTTAGCCTTCTGTTAAGGAAGATAATTTGGTGACTTCAGCAGGATCTGTCTAGCTTGTGGCTGATAAGTCAGAGTTCATTGTGTCAGACTGCTAAATTTAAGCCTATTGTCATTATTTTAAAAATGACTTTAAAGAGTTATCTGAATAATACTCTCCCATGAAACTCTGATTTTATCATGAAGTATCAACAAGAATCTAATTCCTTTTTACCACTTTGGAGGTTAACCTTCAGGGTTAGAACTGAGGGACAGAAGGGAATAAATAGCTCCTGATACTGTGTTCCCTCTGGGATCCAGCCAGCCATGGAAATATAGGGTAGGGATTTGGGGAGCAGTTTTGGGTGGAAAGAAAGCATTTTCTTTCTCACTCAGTGCTGGCCTTCTGACTTGTGGCAGGACAAAGCCATTGTGTTTGCTTGGGCTCTTACAAAGCTGGATCACATCATCTCTGATGTGGCTTTTTTTTTTTTTTTTTTTTTTTTTTTTTTTTTTTTTTTTTTTTTTTTTTTTTTTTTTTTATTAGCAGCTTCACAGTTCATGCCTTTGTTGTCCTGCTGCACCGTAGGGAAAGAGTGAAGAGAAGTGAGCTCAATAAAGGCCTTTCAGGAAGGCTTTCTAAGTTTGTCATTGCCATCTGTCCTCTTTGGTCTCTTGCTTTTTAGGTGGATCCCATTTTGTGAGAATCTGAGGTTTCTGAGTGGTGTGGCGTGGACATTCTAGGTAGACACAGAGAAGTGGAGGTGAGCAGTATTTCAAAGAAATAATTAAAGATAAAAATCCTGCTTGTTCTCTAAGGTTGTGTGGAACATTCCGATTTTAAAATTTTGCTTTCATTCTAAGTGACTTGGTAATTTTAAAACCCTTAAGACTTGGATCATTTTTGGAGTAAGCAGCTGGGTCTCAGTGCCACACAGGACTTATTTCTAAAGGAGATGAACATGTATCTTTCAGGTCTCTTGCAGGTGACTTGGCACAGGCCTAGTTTTTTTGTCCCACTTTATGTAAGGGGATTGTGTTGTTATCAAGAGGGCCAGGACTGTCACTGTGTGATAGTCAGTTTCTGTTGAGGACACCTGCCACTGGTAGACAGTGCAACCATTGTTTCTTCTCTGGGACACATTCTGGGCAGAGCCGCATTGTTGTTGTCGTTAATACCCTGGGGTTGAGTCTTCACTCTTTTTTCTGCATGTATTTGCTTTTAGTGGAACACATTCTTCTGGTTTAGCAGATGAATTTAATACAGTATATGTTGTGATCCAAGGGTGCATGCTGAGACACTATAGTTGTGAAAAGAACGCTTGATTGAAGCAGAGGCAGGTGGTCCTGAATCACATCCCTGCTTCCTGACTGTGGCTAAGGGAAACGCAGTTTAACTCCCTGGGCCTGGGTTTCTTGGAGTAAGAGGCTGTCAAGACCTCCAGCATTCAGTTTCCACAGTTTTGCTTTGTGTTTCTTGGGATGCTAAGAGCATCAGAAGGGGAGTGTGGCAGGGGTTGCTAAGGGCCCCATACCTGTGAAACTATTAAGTAATCCCAAGAGGTACTCTCTTAATTAAGTGACAGGTGTGTTGCATAGTAAGTGATCAAGAAGTTTGGATGCAATGTTCTGTCTGGGGCCAGTTTCCAGACTAAAAAAGAAAAATGTTTGCATTTCTAGGAAACTGCTGTTTTTCAGCCTTGAACACGTTACTGGATACTTGGGTTTGAACTTATAAATTAAGAATTACAAGTTGAGTGTCTCTTAACTGAAATGCTTGAGACCAGAAATGTTTCAGATTGCAGATTTTTTGAACTTTGGAATGTTTGCATATACATAGGGAGCTATTTGGGGGGTGGGACTGAAATCTGAATACAGAATTCATCAGTATTTCATGTATACCTTATGGATGTGGCCTTGAGGATAATTTTATACAGCGTTTCAGAAAATTTTGTATTTTGTACAGTGTTTCATAATTTGGATTTTCACTTAATCGTGTCATGCTTGCATTCAAAAAGCTTTACATTTTGGATTGTTTTGGATTTTAGATTTTTGGACTAGGGATGCTCAACCTATTTTGAGTTCAATGAAGTGAACACTTCTTAATTTATTAGCTCTATTGTTCAGATACAAGGCAATTTACGATAAGGCTAATAATATAACATAGATGTCCTAGTTCTCATACTCTTTATAAAAATCCTCACTTAAAAATTCTAATTGTATGAGCTATATATATTACCTATACAGAACTTGGAAAATACCAAAAAGAGGATTTAAATAGCTTCCAAAATGCTGTTATTCATACTTTGGTGTCTTATTGTAATCATAGTGTACACATTTATGTCTTTTTCTTGCTGAATTCTTTTTGTGGTGATTTTTGGGGACTGAAGGTAGAAATTAATGTAATATGCTTGGCATATTTGCAGTGAGGACTGTTTTGACTTACAGAAATAGAACTGTAGACCAGTATCTGAAAATAACATTTGTCTTGTTCCCTCCTGAACAGGCTTTTAATATTTAGCCTCTATAGATGTTGTCATAACTATTACTATATTTAACAGATGAAGACTTCTTAATCTATTTGCTCTTATTGTTTGCTAATTCTTTTCATAAGCTTCCCTCATTTGAGTTTTTCTGTGTCAGTATTGCTAGCGGAAGCAAAGTGAGCAGAAGTTGTTTTAATGCCATGTTTCTGGATGCCCTGAGTCAGCAGGCTGAAGCCTGGTAACTAGTGTGGGCCAGGACACGTGTTTGGAAGCGGGGTGGTTAAAGGATTCCTTTTGCCTAGATAGATTATGCACTTGATAATATTTATGATTTACTTGTTGAATATTGGTTTTATATAGAATTTCCTCTATTAGAAAATGGAAGGTTAGTTGCCCCTTCGGATGGTGTAGCCTATAAAATGTTCTGTTAGGCCATTTTGCACTGTGCTGTGAATATAGTTCAAAATCCTGAACTGCATTAGAATATTTCCATGGCCCGTACTCCTGTGTCTTTTGGTGGTGTCCTTTGAAGTCCTAAATGTTTTCATGTTTGATTGAGATTAAATCTGGGTTTCATTTTACTTTTAGCCATATTGAGCAAGTTAATTTTCTGTTTGAGTTTCTAAGGGGAATGACTCCAGGCCTCTGTGTCCTAAGAATTCAGACCGAGCCCTGCCAGAACATTCCTGTGGTTTTCCATGGGGCAGATCACTGTGTTCATGAGATTTTAGTTGCAGCTTGTGTTTTCCGTGGTTAATTAAAACATCTGGCTTTTAAATTTTCCACAAACAGAACAAAGTCGTGTGGCCATACCTTTTCAGTAATGATTAAATACTTCAGCCCTCCTCTCAGAATAGCCCTGACTTGTCTTTAGGGTACCTTAGAAGCTGTTGTCTCTGTTCATCAATGATTTTAAACATTTGGAAGGTGCTTGATGTTATCCTGCCAACTATGTGCCCTTGAGAGAGAGAGAAACAGCTTGTGAATGTGAGTCCTTATAATGGCTTCTGGCCTTTGCCCTCCAGGTTGGAGCTGCCCTGGGTGAGCTGCAGTTTCTAGCCAAGCATGCTGTGGTCGGATCTGCCCAGCCACAGAACAGAAACATTTGCTGGATGGAAAATCCATAAAAGAAAGCTCCTGTGAAACACTGAGACGGACAACAACTTCAGCAAAATCAGGTTGGTATAAACGTAAGAAAGGCTGGCTGAAGTTCATTGGGTCGGATAGGTAAAAACAGTTTTGTTTCTTCCATCAGTGTTTTTGAAACTGCTCCAAATAATTATCCTCAGTTGTTTGGGAGATTCTTAGCATACTGTCAGGGATGTATCCTCACAGCTTTCTTTGTAGGGTATATTGTTGTCTTCCTTTTCTTCTCTTTCTCTCTTCTTCTGTCCCATACTGTCTTTCATTGTCTCCTCTCTCTCCGAGAAGAATGATCTTCTGCACAGATTGCAAAAAGCCATAACCCAAGGTCACCTGTAACAGCCTTGTGATCTTGGCTTTATTTGGAGAGAAAGCCATGTCTGCCCTCATGGGGTTGTGCTGGGACTTTCAGACTTGGGCTCATTTATGGTTTCACACTTGGAAGGTTGGGTCATTTCTGTGGCTGTGCATGTTTTGTTTGCTTGGCAAGATTATAAGTCTTTCTTCCCCCTGCCAAACAAAAGCTACTGACACTTTCTTTTTCTGCAGTGTGTGCATTTGGCATTAAGATACTCTTATAGGACAAGGGAAGAAAAAGGCCTTGAATATAATAAGCTTTTAAATAAATGCAAAATAGCCTCACTGTGAACCAGGAAAATGAAACAACATCAATAACCCCATAGGTGGCATTAAGGTAGAAGGTAACTCATTTTGAGAAAGTGTATTATACAGAGATGGGCATTGTAGATCATTTCTATTGGCTATTCAGTGGGTAACTGGGCCTGATTCATAAAAAGCAGTTAACAAGTACTTAGTAGGGAGGGGTGAGCCAGCAGGCTTTGAGAGCCAATGAAGTGGTGAATGTCTGTTGACCTTGGCCGCCAGCATCTCTTTCTCCATTCTTTTAATGTCACCCACATTTTCCCTGGGCAGTCATTGTTGTCTCGTTGTCAGTCTGTGTAGCTAGAGGTGATGACTCCACTGGCTCAGTCCTGGGCATGTGACATAGCCTGCCTGACCAGTGATGATCACAGTAGTCATTTAGTAGGGTATTTCACTTTGGGGAAGTACTCTTTTGGAAACTTTTGAAAAGAGCGTTTGTTTTCCTTTTTGTGAGTTTGTTAAGCTGGACTGGTAGTGCCAATTTTTGTGTGTGTGCATGTGGGATTACCATTGAGTGGCTTTGCCAGCCAGAGGGAAATATTTGCTGAGAATTAAGTCAACACAGAAATTAGAGCAGGGAGATGGAGAAAAGGAGTTGAGAATGGAGGGACTCTTACATAAACACAAACACATACACACATAGATACTTACAAGCACACCATGCAAATGTTCAGATACACACACATGCATGTATATATGCAAATGTAGATATGCATACACATGTTCATTTGTATCTTCATATATATACATGCACACAGATTTGACCCCAAGTTTAGCATAAAGCAGCATCTCCCATTTCACTTTCCTGGCAGCTTAGTTAGGTAACTGTGTCACTTACATCCCATACTTCCGATGCTGCAGTACCTTTGAGGTATGGGAGCTCAGTGCACAAATGACTGTGGCTTAGTCCTTGTCTTTGTCATGTTATAAGAGATGGCCTAGTACATCTTGGGAGGGAGGACTGACATTTAGCATGAAAGTGTGTATCTACAGGTAGAGCAAAGATCTGTGGGAGCAGAAGTGAAGTTGCATTCTTCTGGGTGGTGGAGAAAATAGCAGAAAGCACTTTTAACAAAGGAGAAATGGGACTTAGGCTTCAGAAACAGTTTTGGAGATCCATTTAATTCAGTTACTTGCTTTTTGAGTGTAAAGAAAGGAAAGCTTTCCAAAGCCTGTAGTTAAAGCAAATTGCAGATAAGGAAGATAATTTCAGAGCCTTACCAGTAGTAGAATCTTGTTATTTACTGTAAATACAATTGTTTCAGGAGCAGCCAAATTAGAGGTTATCAGAAAGCTGTCCAGAGTTTACTTTAACACCAGCGGGTAACAGCAATTGTTTTCATCAAAACCTCAGAGCTGACTTTATGTTCAGAGCAAATTCCAACTGTGTCAGGGAATATCAAAGCTTTATTTGCTCCTGTGACTATTATACTTTATTATCTTCATTTAATTTTTATAATTAACATAATTTGCTCAACTTTAAGACTTGTTGTAGAGAGTTTAGATTGTGAGAACATGGGGCAGAATGTGTAAGAGTTTCCATATAATTCCTGTTGTATTGCTTCTGTTTTTAATATCTTGCATTAATCTGACCCATTTGTTATAATTGAGCCAGTTTGATATATTAACCAAAGTTCATAATTTATATTAGGTTCACTGTTTGTGTATGTGTTCTAGTGTGTTGAAAAATATTTTCAATAGTAACACGTATTTTTGTAAGATATACAACTATATATCACATTATAATATAAATATAGGTCATACAAATATATCACAATGTAATATCATACAGAATAGTTTCACTGTCCTAAAAGTCTCCGTGTCATTTCTAGTCATACTTTGCTACCTTGCCCTGAATCCCTGATTATTTTACCATCTCCATAGTTTTAGTCCTCATATAGTTGGAATCATATACTCTACATAGTCTTTTCAGATGTTTTTTGACTTAGCAAAGTATTTAAGGCTCTGCTGTCTTTTCATGGCTTGATAACTCTTTTTTTTTCTTTGCAGTACTTGATAACACTTCATTGTATGGTTGTTCCACAGCTTACTTGTTTATTCATCTACTGAAGAACATCTTATTTGCCTCCAAGTTCTGATAATTATAAATAAATTTGCTATAAACATTTTATGAATTTTTGCATGGATGTTTTTAATTCATTTGGGTTTTTTAATCATTAAGTGTGACATTAGCTATAAAGATATTCTTTATCAAGTTGAGGAAGTTCCCCTCTAGTCCTAGTTTTCATGAAAGCAAACTGGATTTTTTTTCACATTTTTTTGCAAGTATCAATATGTTCACATGATTTTTCTTTAGTTCCTTATATTCATTTTATTTTGAATGTTAATCCAGTTTTTTGATAAGTATTGCCTTGGTTCTCAATATTAAGAGTTGTAATCCATGAACATAGAATTTCTTTTCATTTCCTTAGGTCTCTAATATTTTTCAACAATGTTGTGTTGTTTTAGGGTATAAGTCTTATACTCCCTTGTTAAATTTATTCCTAAGTTAGTTTTTCTTCTTTTTAATCCCTCTACAAACAGAATTGTTTTCTTAATTTCATTTTATGGTTATTCTTTGCTAAGGCATAGAAATATAGTTTTTTGGAGGGAGTACTGGGAATTGAACTCAAGACCTCATGCTTGCTAGGCAGGCACTGTGCCACTGAGCTAGATTCCTGGCCCCTACAATTGATTTTTGTATAATGATTTTGTTTCCTGCAACTATGTTATTCATGCAAGTACTGATAGTTTTTTAATGTATATGTGACTTCCTTAGTATCTTCTTTATAACAGATTGTATCTTCTACAAATAGAAATAGTTTTATTTCTTGCCCAATCTGGATGTTATTATCATTTTTCTCCAGTAATTTGAAAACCTAACTGTGGTGTGAGAAGTGTACAAAATTGTACACTTTGGAGTTTCCTGTGAAATCATTCCATTATGTAGGTTTTTGATAAAGACAAAAAATGATATGAAATTCACTTCCCCATAGTTGACCTGTTTACTCAGTGCTCTTTGTTCTGTTTTGGTGTGGAGATTGCACTGATGTACATGTCCAGACCTTTTTTTTAATTTTTGAGACAGAGTCTTACCATAAGTTACTGAGTTGCCACATTGTCCAGGCTGGACTTGAATTTGCTATCCTGCTGCATCAGCTTTGAGAATACTGGAATTACAGGCATGCTATAGACATGTGCCATCCCCCGCCCTCAATCAAGTACTTCTTAGCCATTCCTGTATTTTCTTTGGGAAGATCCCTGTGCATTTCACTCTGTATCTGTACTCCTGATATATTTAGATACTTCATTCATGCCTACTTTTCTCCAATCTCTGGCCTTGTCTTTTCACTTTTTAATGCTGCTGTTTTTCTTCTTCATAATGAAATAATGTAAATTTAAATTAATGTTAAATTTTGTTGGTATAGGAAATTGTTGTGGGGGGTTTCATAATGGGGTCTTTTGAAGTGCAAAAATTTTTAATTGTAATAAAACTTAATCAATTTTTTTCTTTTAAAACTTAAGATTTTGATGTTTCTAAAAGCTCTTTGCCTAATGAAAGCTCACAAAGTTCATTTTTACTTTAATTTTTTTTCATATTCCATACTAGTACCATTGCTGAAAAAACAAAAACTATACTTTATCCACTGATTTTTGTGGTACCTTTGTAGAACATCAGTTGGTCATAAAGATAAAGGCTAACACCTAGAATCTCAGTTCTGTTCCTTTGATTTATATGTCTATTCTTATACCAGTACTGCAGTACATATAGTTTTTTGCATGCAATTTTTGTATGAAAAAGGTTTGTTCAAGAAACAAACTTTATTTGCAATATATCTCATTTAGAAAAAAAGCCAACTATTATTATCTTTGTTATTTTTCCTTTCCTTTTTTTGTATTGTTAAGTACTAACCTATAGTGATTTCTCTTTTTGATAATTATGAAAGTCTTAAATGGTAGAAGACAATGTAGAATCAATCTAGATGCTTATTCCAGATTATTGTATTACTTTATTATTCATTTTTTGTTGCTGGAGATTAAATCCAGTCCTTGCTTATGCTAAGCATAAGTTCTTGCTTGCTCTTTTTAGGGGATGGGTACTAGGGTTTGAACCCAAGGGCTTCACATTGAATTACATTCCCAGCATCCAACTTTTGTTTTGTTTTGTTTATTTGTTTGTTTGTTTGATTGATTGATTGAAATGAAGTCTTGCTAAATTGGCCAGGCTGTGTTTGAACTTGTGATCTTCGTTCCTTAGCTTCTTAGAGTGCTGGGACTATAAGGCATCCAGCCTCAACCCAACTTTCTGCATTCTTTGTAACCTTCACATTTCAACATGGGCAGACCAGCTTGATGGGCACTGAAATACTTCTCGCCTGGCTCCTTTACTTCCGAGGCAGTGTTAGTTAGAAAAAATTCATCGGTAGAGGCAACGTAGAATAATTCTTTTTAGCATTCAATTAGACGAAAAGACATAAATAAGTTCTCACTGCTATTTCTATAATTCCAGAAATAGGCTTCATGAATCTTTCAATCCAGGTACTCCTTTAACTCTTTCTCTTGGTAAGAAGCACATGTGAGAACATCTTCATGACTTCCTCACAGAATGGCTCTGAGGAATGTAGTATAATGTTCTGTGAAGATATGGTTTTGTTAATCTTGTTTTTCTTTGGGAGTTGAAACAATATGACTGGATGAGGTTAACCTCTTTCTGCCCTTTTCTTTGAATAGAACCTTTGCTGACTGAACATAGAGGTTCAGTAGTTCAGTGATAGAGCACTTGCCTAGTATGTGTGAGGCCCTGAGGTTCAAGTTCCACTACTGGAAAAAGAAAAAAAATCATTGAACTATGGATGTTCAAGTCATGGTATAATTACGTTAGTGGGACTCCATCCTGTTGTCTGATCATAAATGAAGCAAAATCAGATGAACCATTCCCTAAGCCAATATGAAAATAGGGTGTCTGATGAGATTGGACATGTTCAGGATGGTATGTGGTTTTTATATACAATGGAGTATAATTCTATCATAAAGAAAAATAAACGAGACATTTTTAGGTAAATGGGTATACCTTGAGACCATACTTTTACATAGAATAATAAATCGAACACACATGTTTAAATACCACACTGTTTCTCTTGTGTGAGGATCTGAAAGTGCAAATAAGGACCAAATAGGTGATAGATATTGGGAAGTAGGAAGAAAATGTTCAAATAGGAAGGGGAACAAGGGAGGGAGGGAAGGGAAAGACAAGGGAACAAAGTGAAAAGGAAAAATTGAAACAAAGCTTTTGTAAATGAGGGGAAGTGATTCAAAGGGAGAGAAGGGGAACAGAAAAAAAGAAGACTTAAGATGTATCATGTACAGGTAGAAATTCCCTATGCTGAATGTGAGCATCATGTAAATCATAACAGTAAAGATAATTTTAAAAAAGCATGTCTGGAACTTGCTTTCATTATTAGAAAGCACATTTTTGTGCCAATCTATAATGAAGCTTATAATAAATATATTAATTGCATTTAGAATATTACATCTTTCTGTATTTCAGTTGTTTATATTTTTATGTTGAATAATCTATGAAATGTAGGTTTCCTTCAAAAATACATGACTTATAGTCAACTGTTACATATTTTATATATTTTAATGTAATAATTGATGTTAGAATGAGTAGTACTTTCTCAATCCTGTACTGATCTGTGATGAATAAAATGCTTAATTTGATGATACTATCCAAGTAAAATCTACATTCATGACATGATAATTATTCAAACTGAAATTTCCCAAATTATTATCTACCCAAATAAGTATTGATACCCAGTTTCATTCATAAACAAAAATAGCTGATTAAATGTTTTTATATAGACAGTTTTGAAGCCAATGTTTTATAAAAAGTGTCATCAAGCCGGCTTGCATTAGAACATTGTGCCCTTTTGAGACTGAAAGAGCAATTTTTTACTGTAATCATCATATGGCTGAGCCCTTTGAGGACAGAGTTAGACTCTTAGCATCTATTTCTTGATGTTTTCATAAGAGAAATTATCTTGAGGATGCTTAAGTGATAGATGTGATTGTTAGTTTTGGTTTTATTACTGTAATGGTTCTTTTCTGGTGTCTGGTTAAAGTGTCAAAGTGCCTAAGAAAGTCAGACAGTAATGAGTGACTTTATCAAAGATTTATCTCAGGGATAAAACACTTGAAATTCTAACTTCGAGGTTAGGTCCTTGATTTATGATTCTGGGACAGGATTGAAAAAGATGACTGCTTTTGAGCAGGCTTTAACTTAAAGACGGATAAGGGAAGCTGAATTAGTTCAGAGGAATTCCGTTAAGTTCAAAGTGAACGTGGCAGTGCATCCTTTGTGGAAGGTTAGTGTGGTCATTGCTGAAGGGATTAGAATATAATATCCCTCCTGGGGAGACAGCCCAAATACAAGCCTGCTAGGGAGCTTAGCATTTTCTTCAGCCACGCAGCTTTTGATGGGAATGAGGGAGAGGGTCATCTGATCCTCACAACAACTGCATATGAGAGATAGACATTATCTTGTCTTACAGCTCAAGCAGGTCAAAGTAGAGAAATAAAATGATTGGACCAAATCTTATAACTACTCATTTAAATTTGAATCTAGATATTTTCCCCACAGATTTCATAACATATTAGTATAAAGCGTTGCCTGTAAAATGGTGGATCTGTAGTAAATTCTTTCTCCATGTATCTGTTTTTATAGGTCCTTCATTTTTCGTATAACTAGTGAAGTAATAAAGGCCTAAAGCAACATGTGAATAGAATGCTTTGGAATTTCCAGGGACAGTAGTAAATATGAATGTAGTAGATTAATCTGGGAGAAGCGCCATTTTTTATTTGTTTTGTTTTGTTTTGTTTTGTTTAATGAATTGTAGAAGGCACTTGAGTGTCAGTGGACTTTTTCCTATCTGTCTATCTATCATCTTGAGAGAGAGAGAGAGAGAGAGAGAGAGAGAGATGATTGAGAGAAAGAGAAGACAGAGAATGAACCAACAAACTGGGATTGAATCCAGGGCTTTGCACCTGCTTGGCAGGTCCTCTAGTGCTGAGCTGTATCCCTAACCCTTTTTATTTTGGTAAGTTTTCTCAGCAGGGATTGAACTTCCAGTTGTCCTACTTTAGCTTCCTAGGTAGCTAGGTTTACAGGCATGCATGCATCACCACACCATTCTTTCCAATGTTCATACCTGAGAAAAATCAAACCCAGAGAGGTGGAAATAAAAATGTAGGACTTGTTTGAGAAGTCATTGTAAGTTTCATAGCAAGGTGTGAGACCCAGCCCTGCAGTCTTTAATTGGTTGTGAGTTACCGAGGAGTTTTGGGTATTAGGGGGATGAGATGCTCCAAAGTAGCTACTTAGAGAAGGAAGGAACTTTCCTGGCTCCCTGTTATTCCCACGCTGTACACCTTTTTTGAGAGCCTCAAGCTTCTTCGTAGGGACTGCTGTGGGAGCTGCCTAGATTTTGTGGTGACCGACTGATAGCTTGAGGCTGTTGACTATCTACTGCTTTCCCAGTCTTTTCAGTTGTTAGTGTTCTTGATAAAGTGCCTAACAGCTGTTAAAGCCTGCCCCCTTTTCTCTTGTACTTATGTCTGCCTTTTAGGCAGAGTGTAGAAACTATCACAATAAAAGGTGAGCTGCACAGAGGCCTTTACAGAGTCTGGATTGACAAAGCCTCTGGTTTTGCTAGAAGCCATTTCAGATTTGGTTCATGAAGTCTGTGTTGTCGAGAAGGACTTGGCCTAGTTTGCTGTGGGTCAATTACAGTTGGAGACAAAGCAGGTCAGTTGTGATACTTGTAACATATGCAGAAATGAGCCTACAGTTTGAAATCCAATTATGTTCTAAAATAGATGTGATTGGAAAGCAGATTGGTGATGTATTTTAAAGCTTAAAACCAGCAGAAATTTCATAAATATGTTCACATGAAAGTATGCCAGGGTTGTTTGTATAAGATAAAGCATGTTTGTAAAGAATGAAGTATCTCTGCATGTGTGCTGGGTTACAGAGACATAACACACACACACAAAATGAAAAAATGTTCTATTGAGTCAAATGAATACCAGCCCCTTCTGTCTAATTTTTTTAAAAATGTGTATATGCAGATATATATATATATATATATAGCCATGAATACCTGGAAAAATGTTTCTTTTTCTGCGTCTTCTGTATTTCTTGAATTTGTTAATCATATCTACTTATTTATTTTCTTTCTTAAGGAGAAAAAAAGGGCAAAAACAAAAAGAGATGCCAGACACTGTAACCATGGAGCATTTTGCTTTGTTATGTTTTAATGTATTTTATAAAACCCTATGAGATGTTTTCAGAAGCATTGCATGTTTTTTTCCTAATGTTGATTTTTCAGTCTTTCTTGTCCTCTGTGAGTATAGAGGAAAGAGGTAACTTTTGCACAAAGAGGGTTAAGCCAGCAAACATTCCTGGAAAGCGTCTTAGTTAAAACACTGAGCTGGGAAATGTGGGAAAAGGTATTTACTCAGTGCGCTGAAAGACAGGGAATGGTGTGGTGCTGAAGGGTGGCTGAAGGTATATGCACCTCCATGCTCAGTTTGTTGGCTTTAAAAGGAGCTTTGGCCTGAGCTGTATTTGCTTTTTAGACTGCTAGACTGCAGCGGGCCATGGGAGTCACCTCACTCTGATTGTTCATCAGGAGAGTTGTTTGGTAAGAAAGGCCTGCCTGTTTGGACTTGAAGTAATGACTGATGCACAGATAAAGCCAGTATGACTTCTAAATAGCTTTTGACTTCTGTGTCCAGATATTGCTTTTCTCTTAATTAAAACTCCTAGACAAAGGTCATAGGTCAAAGGAGATGAGTCCCTTAAACTCTTTCAATAGCAATACCTGCTGAAATCTTTGACTTCTGGTAGGCTTGTTTGGCAACTGGGGTATTTGTTTTTTGTGCTGTGATTTACCTCCTTTAACCTTACTTTGAACACTGAAAGTTAATAATAGATGCACACAAGATAGTTTCTCCTTAAAGTGTACACAATGTGACATCCTCCACATTTTGACATCCTTCTCTATCCACATTTCAATACATAATGTGTGGTGTTTCATTTTTAAAAAATCAAGAAGTGTTGTGAATTTTATAGTATCAGAAGAACTTCAGAAGTTTTATTTGTTTTCCTAAAATGGTTTGATATATAGATCAAGTGATTCAGAAATATATATTTCTCCCTTGTCTTGCCTTGTCTTTCTTTAGACTTCTATACTGCCTTCTGGCCCTATTAACCCTAGTTGCAGAGAATTATAGTCCCTCATATTTCAAGGTATTTGAACCAGATGTAGGAATTTTAATCTCTTAGGGAGATTAAGGAGACATTTGGAAAACATGTGTACGTGTAGATGTTTGTATATGTGTGTGTTTTTGTGTGTAATTGGTTGCTTATGTTTACAATATGGAAGATCCCAAAGTACTGTCATTAATAGTTGATATTATAAATGAGAAGAACTGATAATGTCTTCAGTAACTATGCAGTTCCTGGAAGAATCTGACCATTTAAAAATTTGTTGTGACCAATGTCTTTTACAGGAATTGCAAATTCAAATGCCTACAGGGAGCCAAAAGACAAAGTTAAACAAGTGATCTGGGTCACGAAGGAGAGAGAAAGAGCAGAGCCACTACTCATAGACACCCTGGTTTAGCTCCTGAGGAGTGAAAGTCTAGTATAGCAAAGTCTTTGAAGGTTTCTAGACAAAGTGGAAGCTGAGAGTTTTGTGTGACTTCCCCCAGTATCTCAGAGTTGACAACACATTGTAGATAATTAAAACACTGTATTTTTGCATGCTTGGCTGTGAAGTCCTATGTCAGTAAGTGTTATTGAATTGTGTGCAATCAGTCACGGGGCCAGAGAAGCAAGGGATGGTGCTTTCTTTCTAGGCAGGTACAGGCCAGTGTGGCCAGTCTGACCCAGAATACTTGAGGTGCTCAACTAGATGATGTGAGTAGCAAAGGCCTCAGAGTCCTGGAGGAGGCAGAAGTTGTGAGCCAGATCATCCAGGGAAGTCCTTGTAATGGAGACTGGGTCTGCAGTGAAACTTGAAGAGTCTAAAGGGCCATGGAGAGATGGAGGAGCTGGCAGGGAGCTGAGGTGGACTAGTGGGAAGGGGTCTGCAGGATGGGGACGGTGTGGGCCTATGGGGGCTGTTCTCAGTTGGGGGCTAGGGATATACTTGGTGGTAGAGCACTTGCCTAGCTTTGTGAGGCCCTGGGTCCATCCTGGAGTGGGGAGGAAGGGAGACAGGAGGAGGTGAATGAGAACAGGAACACAGCGTCTGGGCTCCCAGAGCTGCGCAGGAATGAGGAAGAGGAAGAGGCTGGGTCTTAGGAGGTGACAACAAAGTAACATAGGCATGTTTCCAAGGTCCGTCTGTCAGAAAACCTAAGTGACCAGACCGTTGCTGCCACCTCACCCCAGCTGTCACTCTGTCTGGCCTGGATAGCTGCCTGCCTTGGCACTGTCCCTGCTCTTCCATACTCTGTTCTCATTTGGGTGATCCTGTTAACACTCGGGCATGGCATTTTCAAAATTTCAGTTTCTCTCTCTCCCCTCCCAGTAAGGTGAGGCCTGGTAGAACCCAGATGATAGCCTTCCTTTCCTCTCCAGCCTCATCTCATGTTCTGCCCATCACTAACTGCGCTCCAGCCGCACTAGCCTTTGGACATACTGGGCATGTGTCTACCTCAGAGCCTTTGCACTGAGTCTTCTCCCTGTGTTCTCTTCCTCTGATACACATGTGACTAATTATCTTATTTAAATCTTTGCTTGACTATTACCGTCTCATTGAAACCTACTTGGACTGAAATGTATTTTCAAAGGTATTGAAAATTTCAAATCTTCCCGTCCTCCTTCCTCACATCTCTCTTACTCTATATTTCTTTTTATACAGTTTATCCCCTTCCGATATGCTGCATTGTTTCTGTTCAAGTTATTCACTCTCTCTTCTCACTGAATTTAAATTCCAGGAGGGATTTACATAAATCTTTTAGTTTTGTTTTTCAAGATAGGGTCTCACTGTATATCTCAGACCAGCTTCAAACGCCTGCCTCAGCCTCCCAGGTGTGCATCACTATGCCAGGCAACAAATAAGCTTATAAATAAATCTCAATTTCTAAATGACATGGATTTTGTTGTTGTTGTTGTTGTTTATTGGTATATCTTGGCTCCCTAGAATAGTGCCAGTGGCAAGTGGGTGCTTGATAAATATTGTTAGAGGGACAAATCTGTGGCTTTCAAGAGGCCCTTGAGATTTGCATCTGAAACATTGACAGTTTTACAAAACAACTCAAGCCCTGTGCAGAGAGCACATGGTCCAGGGGGTTGACAGCCCAGAAAACAGGGTGTGCTGATCTAATGCAGTGTGTCCTAAGTCCTCTGCAAACACAAGTGAAAAGGCAGGTAGGTGTTCTCCTTTAAGCCAGGTCTGGAGTGCTGATTTGGAGTTTTGCAGGCAGACAGGTGTGGGGAAGTGAAGTTCTTTCAGGTAGAAGGCAGCATGGAGGTAGAAAGAGCCCCCAGGGATTCTGGGGCAAGTGAGTCACCTGCGTGGTCGGGAAGTATGCGTCCTGGGGAGTCAGTAAAAACAAGGCTAGAAAAGGAGAGCAGCAGTAGCATCAGTGGTTTAAGCACCTGCCTGGCAAGCGTGAGGTCGTGAGTTCGATCCCCAGTACCAAAAAATAAAAATAAAATAAAATAGGGGCTGGGGATTTAGCTCAGTGGCTTAAGTGCCTGCCTGGCAAGCGCAAGGTCGTGAATTCGATCCCTGGTACCAGAAAAAAAAAAAAAAGAAGAAGAAGAAAAGAAAAGGAGAGCAGGACAAAGCTGACAGGGATCTTGAACGCTGTGCTCAGAGGTCTTGGCTTCCTTTTTCTTACTGTGTGCCAGGTAATCAGTTGGGTGCTGGGAATTCACAAGTGAAAGGATAACTATTGCTGTTTAGTGGGTTTCATCTTCTAGAGAAAATGTGATGTAAATTGAAAAACATGACCAGGATTGCCTTAGTAGGAACAGAGAGACCAGAAGAGACTGAGGAAGGGAACTATAGAAGACTAACTAACAGGGTTTGGCAGCTATAATGGAGAGTATGGATGGTGTAGTTCACAGCTGGGGCTTGTGGGTAGCGAGGTGATGATTATGATGTCTGTATCAGAAAAAAAGAGAAGGCAGGACTAGGGAATGCTGATCAGAGATCCTTAAATTAAGGTGGAGAATGAAAAATATAAGATAACTCATACTTTTTGTATTTGAGAAGCCAAGAGTCTACAGATACAAGTATTCCAACCAGGGAAGTCAAGAGAAGAAGTATATTTGAAAGAAATCTTGATTGCTAATGGCATTATCATTTGTTGAACCCAGTGTGACTTTGGAAACAGGCGGTTCAGTTTAACACGGTAAAAGGCAGTTCTTGCTGCAGAGAAGTGGATGATTATATGGAAAAAGCACATGGGAAATGAGTATTTTTACATTTGCTTTCTTTAATGATGAACGTCAAGCAGATGCTCTGGTACTGTATTTTCCTGCATTGGGTCTTTGTTGTTGCAAACGCTTTTAAAATGTAGTCTGGCAAACAAGTGCTTAGAACCTTTGGATATCCCCAAAGACTTTTCCTGAGGGATGGATTTGGTGAGTAATGAAGCAGTTAACAAAGGCAGTGAAAAAGACATTTCACTTTTTTTTTTAAGTCAAAATCAGGACAGTGATTTCATAGTATCTGAATGGCATCATAGTATGTGATATCTTTTTATCATGAAAGAAAAATAGTTAATTTTAAGAGAACTGAGAACTGAGTTATTGGTGAATTGAGTCTAGACTCACAGCAGTGTAAGTGGAAATGGCGCTTTACTGTGGCAGTGGTTCCAACAGTGTTATGGGCTGAATTACCTCCCACCCCCAATTACGGGTTGGAGTTGTAGCCTCTACTACCTCAGAATGGAAGTACATTTGGGGATGGGACCTTTAAGATGATAATTAAGTTAAAAGTATGTTAAGGGTCATTAAGGTGGATCCTTAACTAGTATGACAAGTGAATTAGAAGTGGAGATTGGATCCAGACATGGAGAGTAGGAAGATGGTGCAAAGATGCAGGGAGAAGATGGCCATCTCCAAGTCAAGGAGAAAGGCCTTCAAAGAAACCAACCTAATGCAAACAGGGAGTCAAAAATATTCAACCCCCCACCCCACCTCAGTTTCAGCCTCACAGCCACCCAGAAATCAGAAATGGGATTCTTCAGTGAACTCTGGGTTCTTCAGGCTGCATCTATTTGAACACCCAGAGAATCACCAGACAACCACAGTCATGATTCCTTATTCATTCATTTCGGATCATTTCTGCATGGAACTGCGTGTCTTGTCAGCATTACTGTTTTGCTTAGGAACTCAGTTAAGAGAGTAAGAGGAAGCTAAGGTGCTCATCCTACAACTTTGTATGTCTGGGTTCCTCAACTTGTGTTTTTGCATGTATAGTCCCACCTCAGCAGGATGGATGAGTCTTGTGAGGCAGACTGGTTTTTGTGGATGCTGCTTTTGGGTATGCACTGGACCATGTGCATGAGATAGCAGGGTTTCAGGCCAAGTCTGCTTTTTCAGGAAACTATCCCTGGCAGCCTGGAATTCAAGCAAAACTTAACTGAATAATCCTGGGTTCACAGTAAATCTGTAGGGTGTGTTACTTATGGTAAGAGTTGGAAAGCCATTGGCATTAATTTCCTCTGGGCTGTTTATTCAGGTTTGATTTACTTGGAAATTCTTCAAGAAGCAAGTCACTTAGTGGGCTTTTAAATAACTTTAAAAATTTTTGTTTCACATTCCAGTAATCTGTTTTCAAAATGGGTAGGGCAAGAACTGTCTGCAATTAATTAGGTTATAGTAAATTGTGGTTTTGATCCATGTCTCCTAGGCTTGGAGAAAATGAGAGGCATAAATATTGAGAGCTTCTCCTCTTGAATTCTTTCTTGCTTTTGTTGCTGGGACACCCAACATCAGGATATTTAAAATATTTGGAGACCTAAGGCTAAGTGTTCTCATCCTCTTTTGTTTATTTAGGGTCAATAGACCTGTTTGATGTTGATTACTCATCTCTTCTATGTGTACTTGACTCTTGTAACACTATGCAGAAAGCTTTAAGTTCCATCTTTTCATTTGCTACTATTGCGTACGAGAGAGGAGACCATATTATAATTGAGTATAATTTAAAATATTTTGCTTCAAGTTATGAAATACCATGTTTTGGCTGTGCCTTCACCTGGCCTGGCTCTTTCAGCTAATTTTATAGCTCCTGGGGACAGATGGCCCTGAATTCCAGCAGCATCTGCAATCAAAATGGTTCTCATTCCAGGGCCCACACAATAGGGTGTGTTTAAAAGTACTTAAAAGCAAAGTGTAAGCAGTACATTGCATGAAACATTATGTTGGAATCTGTCTTGCGCCAGAACTGAGGAAGGACTGTCTTTTCTCCTAAGGTTTTGCTGCTGTTCCTGTTTTTGATACAGGAAGGAGTGGGATGGAATTCCTTCGTTAAACTTCACTAGATCTGGAGAAGTGTCCTAACAGAGCTTATATGAGAAGATGACCAAAATGTGGGTCAAAAAAAGTCTTTGATGAATGAGTCAGTGATGCTCATTCACCCAAATATATTATTTATCCAGTTTATTATTATTATTATTATTTGTGATACTGAGCCCAAAGCTTTCACACTGAGCTATCTTCCCAGTCCCTTTTTATTTTGAGACAAGGTCTCACTTAGTCACTAAGTTGACCAGGCTGGGCTTAAGCTTTCAGCCCTCCTGCCTCAGGCTCCCAGAGTGCTGTGTTATAGGCGTGTGCCACCATACTCAGGTAGCTTAGTTACTCCATGTTTAGTAACTTAGTTATTCTATGTTTAGTTGTAGAATATTCGTCAGTCGTAAGCCAGATGTATTTTATCTATAGAAAAAAAAGCCATCTTTAGAATGATGTTACTTGTTTTTTAAATGGCCCATGAATCCAGGCTTAGTGATACACAGCTATAATTCCAGACTCTGGAAGACTCATGTAGGAGGATCCCAAGTTCGAACCTAGCCCAGAACATGTAGCGACACCTGGTACCAAAATAAAAAAACCTAAAAGAACTGGAGATGGAACTCAGAGCAAAGGCACTGGGGCAGGGTGTGGGGGAGGAGTTTTCCCAGTTTTACATGTTTTTTTTTAAAGGATAATTTCCTGACCCCTGAAAATGTATGAAATGTATATTTCATTGTGCATAAGTAAAGTTTACTGAAACACACCAGCACTCACCCAGTGTTCTCTTTTTTTTCCGGAAATTATTTATTTTAAATATCTATTTTCTCACCCAGTTTTGTGTTGCATGTGGTCCTCTTGGGCTACAGCAGTAGAGTTAAGTAGTTGTGATAGAGGCTGTGGCCCTTGAAGCGTAAGATATTTACCTTGTAGCCTGGACAGACGATCTTTACAACTCTGATTTAAGCAAGTTATTTCAGTTTAATCATATTTTTGACGGTGTACTGTCTCCAGTGCTGGTTTGACTGTGTAGTGTGGAAGATCCTCCAGTGGGGATGACAGGTCATTCTATAAACCCATCTTTTCCTTATAGTATCTCTTCAGCAGCGTCTCCAAAAAGATGGTCACTGAATATCTTCTGGACAACAGGACATTTAGCTGCAGTCATTAAGAAAGCAGGCTTCAGTTTTAAAATTTTTAAATAAATCAATCAATTCATTTATTTCCTCTAATACTGAGCATGTGCTGTCTGCCGCTGACTGCTTTAGATGGTGGGGGTGGATGGTGAGCCTAACAGATGTGGTCCCTCTGCGGATCGCACTTTCTGATGGGAGGAGATGGGTCACATATTTAGCAGGTACTAGGCACAATGAAGAGAAAACAAGGAGAGAGAGAAAGCATTGGGGAAAAGAGAGGGCTGCCTAAGGTTTCTTGGGCTGCGGCTTCCTGGAGCAGTTGTAAGTGACCTGGAAGCTGTGCGTGAGATGCCAGGAGGCAGCATTCCAGGTGGAGGGAACTGCCAGGGCCGAGGCGCTCAGGTGGAGCCAGGTGGCTTGTTTTGAGAAGCAGAAAAGCTGCCCTTGAGGCAAGAGCAGAATGAGGAAGAGTGATGCAGAGACAAAGCCAAAACAGAAGCCCAGTGAGGGATAGGTTATGCTGGGCACTGCAGGACAGAAGGAGGACTTTTACTCTGAGACAGATGAGAGGATTTTGAGCAGAGCCCTGACTTGATCTGACTCAGTATTTCCAAAAGGATCACTTAAGCTACAAAATATTTGCTGTACTGTGTGATTTATTGCAGATAATGACATTATATTGATGCAGAAATACCTAGAACAAAACAAAAAGTCATTACTTTAGCTTAAACAGTTAGCTTTAAAATGTCTTTGAAATATTTTACTCTTATTTTGACATAATTGGCTAGCATAAAAGTGGAATCAAAACAATAATAATTACAGGGTACTATGTTGTTATGTTCAACATAACAACATAACTATGTTGTTCAAAAGTTTTAGGTCTCTGTATCAGGCAGGGCACCCTCAGGAAACAGAACATTTGCACTGGAGACAGGGAGTAGGTAGCAAAGGATGGTGTCATGTCCTGAGGCTGGTGACATCCATTCTCCTCTGATTGCTGGGTCTGAAGGGGCAGGGAGACCCAGAGCTCTGTGCAGAGGGCCACCTGCCAAATCCTGGGGACTCTGGGTGGAGAGATCCCTTCTCCTGCCTGGTCCTCCTCTGGGAGCCCCCATTGGCCAAACCCAGCTGTAAGCTAGTGAGTAAGAGTACCATCGAGGAAGTGGGTCACTGTGCAGGCACACAACAGACTGGGAGAGTGGAGGGACCCATAGAGGATTCCATCCTGGAGATACCTTAAGATTTTTATCTGGATTCCAGGTCTCCATTGCTTGCCCTCCCCCAACCCAGGCCTACCCAAGATATGCTACAGATACACACATAGGAACATATTCAAACAAACATACCTGAGTGCCCCTGGTACTCTGTGAATACTTTTCTAAGGAGGACAGAGGAATCATTCATTAACTAGACGATCTGAGGACATTTCTCATGATTTCTGTGTTTTGCTCTATAATATATGCTATTGGATATATATGAGGAAAATTTAGATTCTAGCTCTATACACCCCATTTTTTAAATTCTTGATTAAAACCTAGAGCACATGTGTTACTGATGGTAGAGTTAAATATTTTCATTTTAAACAAAGTATCTTTTACACAGAAGTAAAAATATAGAGTGAGGGGGGAAATCTAAACCTTACTGAACTATATTCAGTTTTGGTTTTTCTAGTTAAAAACCAACAGAGCAAGCATTGAACTTTAGCCACTTCAATCCAAAATGGTTTTCATTTCCCACTGTTGGACATATTAAATCTGTGAAGACACAGAAGTGCCATTCAGGAGCCTGCTTATTTCAGCAACTTTTATGGTGTCCTGGTGCCCAAGCAGAGAGCACACTGAGTTAGCAGTTTCTGTGACAGTCAGGAGCATTATATTTTGTATGAGGGACAGACCTGATTTTTTTTTTTCTAAATGAATTGGTTTTTTAAAAACTATTTACTTTTCATTTGATTTAGAGTCTGAGTTTTAAAAAATGATCAACTTAGCCAGTAAGTCAAAAGAAAGAGAAATACACAAAAACTGATTTTAGGCTTTCGGAAGAATCTAGGCTTTATGGATGATAAAATTCATTTTTATTGCCCACCTTTTCCAGAGTCTGTGTGAAAGCCCAGAATTACAGTGTCTTGCCTAAATAGTCTTGGCCTACTGTTGAAAGCCAAGCCGAGGACCTTCGACAGAGAAAGAGGAACACTTCTCTCTCTTTCTATGTATGGGTTTCAGCTATGGTGTAAAATTTAAGCATTATTTTATTTTAAGAGAAAGTCTCCTTGAATTTTCTGTAAGTTTTGAAAAGTCAGAACATTTATGTTTTTGTTTCATAGCTTTCGCCCATGAGCTAGCCTCCCAGCAAGGGAGCATTCAGCGGCTGTGGGCCATTGGGACTGGGGACCTTCCACTGCATGGGAGGCACTGGGTTAACATGGCAGAGTGTGGACATAGGCGAGCTCATGTCCTGGTCCCAAGTTGCTTTATGTAACTTTGCTCTGAAGATTGGATGCATGAACCAGACCTATGGTCTGTAGAGAGAACTTCCAGGGATAAAGCGAATATACATGGCCTCTGACCTAAAATGGTTCAATGGTTTTTTGACTTTATGATGGTATGCAAGTTATATATTTGATAAAAGATGTACTTTGAATTTGGATGTTTTCCTTAGCAGGAAATGTGGTAGGGTACTGTCTCAAGATCCTACACAGCAGCAGTAAGCTGGCGAGGAGGGACAGGGGACAGTGTTGCCAAGCTGTGATGTTCAGTAGGGTAGGTACATTAAATGGACTCTTAGCTTATAGTATTTTTGACTTATGATGACTTTTGGGATGTGATTCCATTGTAACTCAGGGAGCACCTGTACTGAGGAAAGTTACAGGGAGAGAGGGAGGCTGGCTTCTGGCTGGAGGAGGAAACATACAGCTGGCACAGACCCACGCCTTCAAGGATTCCAGTAACAGCAAAGTCAGAATCATGCACTTTAGTGCATTCTGGGTCTGGCTTCATCTCATAAGTTTTTGTTTTCCTCATTTTTTTTTTTATTAAACATAGTGAAGCTGGAGAACTTGGAGTCTGAAACATGTTACCATTACGAGGGGAAGGATAGTATAAATGTATGAGAGTATGCTTAAAAACATGCTACACATGCAATTGGAGAGCCTAATTTAGTCATTTTCCAAGTAGGTCACATTCGTGTGATCTGGTACCATTGTATTTGCTAAAAATGACTGGGCTACTCTTTGGAGTTGGTTTAAGACTGACTTAATGGGAAAATCAGAAAACTGGTCTTACAGTCATACTTTTTTTCTTTAAGGCAGATTTTATTTACTTAAAAATAGTTTAGATTTGCAGAAAAATGGAGACTATGTTCAGAGAGCCCTGATGTACTCCCTTACCTTGTTTACTGTTCCTATTATCTTGCATTAATCTGATTATTTGTTATAACTAATGAACCAATACCAGCATGCTATTATTGATGAAAAAGCCTATAATTTGCCTAGATTTCTTTAGTTTTGACTCAGGCAAAAAATTGTCCTTTCTCATGCATTGGTTTATCCCTTCATGTGGACCAATTATTGCCTGACAAATAGAATAATACATTGAATGCCCGAATAACCCCCGTCTAATTTCAGTAACTATTACCATTTTCCCTATTGTCTTTATGTAAGTCTACATTTTTTTACTGAACCATTTTAAAATAAATTATAGATATAACATGACGTTTTACCCTGAAACATATCAGAATGCATCTCTAAAAAATAAGGAAACTGCTTGTATAAAAACAATCGTATAAAAACAATTGTTGTCAGACCCAACAAAATTAATGATCGTCTCCAAATAATATTTAATGTTAGTTCATAGTTGAATTTCCTCAATTTGGCTCTTTTTGTCTTTAATGTCTTAAAATTTTTTAAAAACTAGAATCTGGTAAAGAAAAAAAACTCTGTATTGCATTGTGTTTGGTTGCCATGACTTGTATGTATGTCTCTTACTATAAAATTCTGACTAGGATATTAAAATATTGAGCGCTGTGCAGCCCTGGGAAGGTTGTGGTGGTCTCCTCAGCTCCTGCCCTAACACCAATGAAATTTAGAATAGAAACAGTGTGAATTTCAATGAAACACATGAAAGAAGTCCAAATAAATTCTGACTCCCCCCCCCCCCGAAGGTGGTGACGTTGATGTTGGTTTGGAAATCTCAGGTGATCACAATTTTAATAATGCTTGTCTTGAGTAATCCAGTGCTAGGCACATAAAATTCAGTAGATACAGTGAGTGACCCTTTGTTTTCTGTTAAGCCCAATGTCTACCATACCCCAGCTTTATAGATAGCAAACCACATCCTTAACAGCGCTCAGCCTATACCACAGAAATGATTTTTGGCTTTATTATATTTATAAGCCTTCTGGACTAGCTTCCTGCTTTTGTATGAATTTCATAGTGAGTTTCCCAGGGCACTCCTCCTGCCTCCCCCTGCCTTCCCCTGCCCCCCACCCCCCAAAAAAGATCTTACAGGATTATGGGAGGAATCATAGTCTGAAGACCCAAAGCCTATGATGAGAAACTTAATCTGGGATGGAAAGGTAGTGGACGCAGAAGCCTGCAGAGGCCCAGGAATCCTGCTTTAACCAGGATAGCCCAGTTTATGCCATGGTTGGGCTCCTTTTTGGTTTTTGGCCATTCTTGTGTCACAGACAAGTGGAGCCAAGCAAGTGTCTGGATTTGCTATAGGCATTCAGATGGGTATGAAATGCTCACCAAACAGGGCTGCAGCTTTTCCAATTCAAGGTTTACAACCTGGCATCTTTGGAACTCCACTGGGGTGTTGTGTGCTTTGGAAATGTTTTCCAGCAAATGTGCATGTAATCATCTCTTCTTGCTATGCTTTGGAGAGGACTGTTTTTCCTGCCTCACTTGTGCTGAACTCTGCCTTAGTCTACACCATTTGCCCCTGTTGTGGAGCCCATCCCATCCCACCTCTACTATGAGCAAAGCACTTCTCTCCTGTTCAGTTTTTCTGTAGTTCTGTTGACCCACTTGGAAGAGGTTCAGTATTGCGCCTGTTCCTATTTTCTTGTGTCGTTAACTTTGTTTGCCTTTCATTACATTCTACTGAATGGAGTCTTTATTTCCTTTTAAGGGAAAGGAACTTAAGAGAAACAATACTTGTGATAGTAGCTGCATGTTAAGTGTAACTGTATTTGAAGTTAATTTTCACATTAAACTGAGAAGAGAGGGAATCTCTAAATTCCCCAACATGTTACCTATCTCATCTAGTCCTTTTAAGTACAGTTGTTCCTTAAGTAAAGATGTAATCATGCAGAAAGGAAATACCCAAATATTATTTTTTAAATGCATGTATAGATAGCACTTACAATTTTTATTTTCAGCAGTAATACTCATTATAGTATACTTGGAAATTATAGAAAAGCAGAATGAAGTAACCCAGCTGGATGTGGTGGCGCATGCCTGTAAAGATCACTGTGAGTTCAAGGCTAGCCTGAGCTACATAGTGAACTCAGGAGCAGTCTGAGTTACACAGAAAGATCATGTCTTTAAAAAAAATAAATAAAAATGAAGGAACCCAGAGACAACTTGCATTAAAATCGTATGAAATTATTCTAGTTTTGATTTATATCTAGTTTTGATTTATATCTTATATAAGTGGCACTTTTCACTAAAATGTCTAGAATGCTTTGCTACTTAAAAATGTGGTTCATGGAGTGCGGGGCATGGTGGCACATGCCTATAATCCCTGCACTATGGAGGCTGAGGCAGAAAGATCTCCACAAATTCAAGCCAGCTTGGACTACATAGGGAGCTCCCATCTCCCAAAACAAAACAAAACAAAACAAAACAAAAAAGTGGTTCATGGATCTTGGAAACCTGTTAGAAATGCAATCTGTCAGACTCTACTCAACATACTGAGTCATAATTTGAATACAGTGCTATTGCATATGAATTAAACTTAAGAAGCAGTGCTTTAGAACAGTTCTACCCGAGGATGCTGGTGAATTGAGAGGACCCAACAGCCAAGATCTGTGCTCTCTGTTTTGTTTCCTTTGTGGTATTCTTTGCTAATTTCCCTCACTATGTGATAAAGATAAAAACGAGGTTAGATTTCTTAGCAAGGTGTAGTAGCTCTGTTGAGAAACTTGACTGCCTCACGTATAATCATTTTACCCAGTAACATGAAGTGCCCACCGTGCCAGGCATGTGCGGGGCAGCACAGGCGCACCGTCCAGGCTTGTATACATTGCAGTAAAAGCATATGGGGGGGGCAGAAAGGAGGGATGAGGGGTGGGGGGAAGTCAGAAAAGAGATGATCTGTGGACGGAATCTTCAACTATAAATCAGCACCCGTGACTTATGAGTTTTGTCAAGTTCTAGCATACATGAAATGGGTAAAACAAATCCTTTCTTTCAAGGACCTTATGGTGGGTTTAAAGACAGAAGATAATGTTGAAAACTGTAAATAACACAACACCCTTTGGTATTAGGGTAGAAACAGAAGACCACAATCTGAATAACAGCTTTACAACTCTATGACCTTGGACAAGTTATTTTGCCTGTGTCAGCATCTCTGTCTTCTATAAAATAGGGACACAATGGTTTCACAGGATTATAGTATTTTTTAAAGTAAGATACTATGACAAAAGTCTCCTTTCAGTGAGTGTGGAATCAAATATGTGGAAAAATTATTTCAAAAATGCCAGATGTGTGCCATGGACAGAAAATATTGAGGAAGAATAGAAAAAACCTTGTTTTGACCTAGAATATGTGAGGTCTTGTGGCCTATGTGGCACTGAGGATGCACATGAGAAAGAAAGTATGAAGAATGGGCCATCAGGTGAGGCAAGGGAAAGACGGAACTGCTGCTGGAAGCTGGATAAGCTAAGAAAAGATGTGCAGACCAGGGCTAGGGTGTGACGGGGTAAAACCATTTAAGACATGCTAAAGCTGTGGGTCTGGGATGCATATTTGTCCTCTTGGGGTTACATGGATGATGTCCTTGTTCCAGGCTCATTCCAGAGTGGGCAGAGGATGAAGTCCCTACCCTTCCTGGGCAGGATGTTTGGCCAGAGGAATTCTTGAAAAGGAACTCTGTCCAGCTGCTTGGAGACAGCCACATGCAGATGGCACTTATGACCAGGAAGGCATGGGAAAGTGGAGGCTTTTTCACTCTAAGATCTACCTCTTCTGAGCTGGGGATATAGCTCAGCAGCATAATCGCCTGCCTGGCAAGCGGGAGGTCACAAGTTCCATCCCTGGTACCAAAAAAAAAAAAAAAAAAAAAAACAAATCTACCTCTAAAATGTGTGCAGGAGAGCAGCTGACCTTCTCTAAGTGCTAATTTTTACCCACTGCCATCTTTGTTGGGTTTTTCTTTCTCAAGCTTCTTCCTCCCAACAAAGACCATTAATTGCTTCAAAATAGAGACAGAATTGGAAAAAGGTTTTTGAACAACAGACTCTTAACATCAACAACAATACTCTTAACATCAACGAAATTACATTATGGTTTGTATCAGTTTGCTTTCTACTGAAAGCTCCGTTATGATCTAACTTTTTAGTTGGGTGGGTAGAGCCTACAGGTAACCATGGTTACTGGTTTTTATAGGTTAGGGCCAGTTTGCCACATAAAATGTTGACAGTTTGCCAAGGTGCTTTATCTGTTCTTTGTTTCTCTCTCTGTTTGTCTGTCTCTTTGTATGTGTACACACACACACACACACACACACTTATTTTTATTTAAAAATTTGCTAAACCATACCATTATCATCACTAATATGCAGATATTTGAATACATGTTCTGATTCACTTATCTTAATCATGTATTTTGTAACCTCTTTCCCCAAGGCGATTCATGGACAGTCATTCATTGCATTTTGTCTCTTAAAGAGATGGTTTTCTTTACATCAGTTTTTGTTTTGTTTTTATTGTTCATGGTTGCTAATATCTTGGAGATACAAGGACATCTGTCTTGTAATGTCTGTCATAATCTGAATTTGTTTGATTATTACCTTCTAATTCCATGCAGATTAGGTATGTTTGGCAGTCTCTGGAGATAAGCATTTGTCCTGTAATTGATTGCCCCAGGCATCTCTTGGATAAGGTGGTCTTCCAGAATTCTGTATCATAAGGCTACCCTCTCCCCTAGGTAAATGATAAGTAATCTGTGGGGTGATACTTTGAGACTGTATAAGTATCCTGTTCTACTTTCGGTAATGGTTTTAGCATCCATTAATGAACATTGACTTAACCAATTAGTGCATTGGTGGTTGCAAAGTGCCATTTTTCTCCTGCTGTTCTTTTAATGTTTCTTAACTGGGCTACTTTATAAAGAAGAGCTTCCACCTACCCTCTTTGTTATGAATACCACTGGATTTATGTTCCTTTTTTATTCAAAGCATTATAATTCATTTTTTCTTGTTCAGATTGTCCCACATTTGCCTGGGGGTGGGGAGTTGGGGATGAGCTTCAAGACAGCTCCTATGTTCCTTTTGTCATATCTGCATTAATATTTAAGCATTTAGTTGCTTTTAGGCATTGTAAGATGTTTTGGCCTAAGGGTTGGGGATTTAGCTCAGTGGCTTAAGTGCCTGCCTGGCAAGCGCGAGGTCATGAGTTCGATCCCCGGTACCAAAAAAAAAAAAAAAAAAGATGTTTTGGCCTTATATTCTCTATCTCTTACCCCAGGCCTGAACTCAACTATTTCTCCAATGAGCAAAGGTAGTTAGAAACCAAGATCTAAGTGATTGGAATTTTTAAAATGCATATTATCCAGAAAACTTTAAAGGTCGTTAATCATTCGTTTAGGTCCAGCCCATTCGGCTCAGAGTGTTCTCGTGGCTGCATTAGTTTAGATGTTGGAAGTAAAGGACCAATGAAAGAAGGTGCGCCAGAGTGGAGGTGTGGAGCTTTGGACTGGAAGTGGCAGAGTGATACCAAAGGAGATGGCACTAATGATGACCAGTTTGATCAGAATTCAGCCTAGGGGAGTGACTGGAAAGCCTGAGAAAAACACCTGCTTGTTTTCCTGGTAGACCCTGAAAATTAGTTGCCCCCCTCTTATCGGTACCAGGGATCGAACTCACGACTGCGCACTTGCAAGGCAGGCGCTTATGCCACTGAGCTAAATTCCCAGCGCAGTTGCCCCCCTTTTTAATATCCAGTAATGGTAAGAGAAAAATTTCCTCTGGCCTTGTGTGCGTATAGTAATTCTTAAAGCAGTTTAAGACCTGTAGTTTCCACACCAAGAGTCAGTAAGCACTCTGTATATTCAGAATCAGTACAAAGCATATGCAGAAAGATATATTTCAGCATCACTTCTTCTAAAAATTAAAATTCATAGTTTTAATTTTAAATATTCATGATTGGATATAATATTTGAATTTGTTTGCTGATTATAATGTTTGGTTGTGGATTATTCTGGGTACATATGTACAGCATTATTTTTCAAATAATCAGTATATATTTGCTATATGGTAGTGTTTCTCCTATCTGAGTACTACCTAGGTTTGACTCTCTGTAGCTTGAGATTAGGTGAGATCCAGAGCATTCAATTCAAAGTGGCATGGCCATAGACTTACTGATAAAATTTCTGAAGATCCTGACCTTGGACAGACTGATTTTTCTGCAAGTTATTATCTCCTTTAAGATCATTCTCTCTCAAACATACATGTGTGTGTATATATAGGAGAGAGATCTATATGCACAGCACATGTAGAGTCAAAATGTTATTTTGCCTTTTTTGTTCTTTAAACGGAACATAAGTTTTGTTTTTTTTTTTTTTTAAATTTGTGTCAGCATTTTTGAAAGTTAAAACAACAAAAACAGTACTACTCTATCTCTACTTTCTACAGCAAGGATATGGTTATTCACATATATACATGTATACATTAGATGCTCTCTGATGTGATGACCCTCCTACATAAACATGCTCACTGACTCACTGACTTTTAGTATCTGGCACATACTTGAGGATGGGGATCACATTAGATCCCCGTACCACATAGCTTTTGGGGGGAAGGGCATGGGTGCCAGGAATGCCAAACTGAAAAGGGACACATCATTTAAATGTGCCGATAGCCATGCACAGGTCAGTGAACTTAGATGTGTGGTGGCCAGATTGTCCTAAATTGGTCCTTGATTCCTGTGTCCCGTCCACACCCAGTTTTTAGGTAACATCTAAGTACACTGTAACTAAAGATACTGGATAATTTCAGAATCAAGCTTTGAGGTTCTGGGGAAATTTTGAAAACAATCAGGTTTTTTTGGAGGTTATAAAATAATCTGTTTTTTCTTACTTTAAAACTCCCTAAATTAGACATTTATCCCCATGCCAAATTCATCCTTCCTTGTGTTTGTCTAATCTTCACCTTATTTGAAGGGAGCTTTATCCAGAACATACTTTTTTTATTGAGAATGAATTTTTTTTCTGTCATTAAGACAGCTTGGGTACAATTATATAATTAAAAATCTTTCATCTAGATTTTACTAAATCCATAACAGTTTTATCCTGTGGAGGGAAATTATATTTTGGCCTCTGTAATGAATTTATGAACTTTAAACATCCAGGTTGGGATTACTTTTGTCCTTGAATAGTGAAATAAAAAATACTCGCAAAGATTTGGCCACATGACTGACCTATTTACACCTGTCATTGACCAAAAAACTTTGGGGGTTCCTTAGTCCTGGGCTGGATTTATATATGAAGTTAAACTGAAAGTAAAAAGAGGACTTTCCTACCAAATGCGAAATATAAAGAAAACTAAAAATTACTCTAACTCTGCCATCTGTAATTAGAAATTTTTCAAATATTGGTATTTTTCCCTTCTAGTTTTTTCCTAGATAGAGATACTTTCAAACAAATTGGTATAATATTGAGCATATTGTTTTATTGCTTGTTTTTCCAATGAATTTTCTTATGAACATTTTCCCATTTTAGTGGATGTTTCACACATTTAAAAACTTATCCATTGATAGATAAATGTTAAATTGTTTTAAAGGATGCTAATTATAGTAGAAAACTCTCCTATGTGTTTCTACGTATATCTTATAAAATTTAAAAGAAAATTCAAAGCCACAGTCTTTTTTCCAGTCTGTTAATTTTAAGGCATGCAAGTAATTCCATTCAGTTTTTCTTTCCCAACAATTACAGTTAAGCTCTCTTACAACACTACCATATTGGTCTATCCAGAATTACGCAGTAATGCTTCATTTATATAACACCATTAAGGAATTTCTCATAAATACGTTTTTCACATAATTGAGAATAACCCTCAAGTGTTGATTCTTTTTTTGAGGGAGGGTACTGGGAATGGCCTTGTGCTTGCCAGACAGACGCTGTGCTGCTGAGCTACATCCCTGGCAAGCATTCATTCTTGGTAACATTTCAAATTAAAAGTTTCCTAAAATTATGTTACATTCTTTAGCTGTTTCCTAAAACATGGCAAAACGTAAAAACATCACAAAGTAATCTCTTCTGAATCAGTCATATTCATATGAACCTACTTATTATATTATCAGTCACTAAAGTATTATATATATGGTCTAATAAAGCACTGTCCTATGCACATCATACAATAAAGCTCATAGCATTTATGGAAAAAATAGATGCAAGGATACAAAAGCCTATCAGAGCAACATTTAAACAGAAAAATGAGAACTGAATCAAAATTGCAGCATAGTTTTAAACAAATGAGTGAGAGATACATAAATAATGTAGTAAACATAGTTCCTTACTTGAAAAAGTCCTGATGTCTGCTTGTGGACTGGTGCCTTGAAAGATTGCAATTTCTGAGTTACTATAAATTTGGGGAAGACAGGAGCCTCAGCATGGATGGGTGTGGCTCATAGCACACCGGGAAAGCAGAGGACACTGGTGCCTACTTGAGGCATGGTCCCATTTGTCTTGTGGAGCTGGTTCAGCTTGGAAGCAGTTTTCTGTGATTACCTAGTGTTTTCTTGCAATGAAATAATGCATATCAAACATGAAATTTCAGTTATGCTCAAATTGTTCCCTTGGAATACACACTGGTGTTAGAGTAGAACCGAATGTGCTGTGTGGTGACATAGTGAAGTCCAGGAGAGAGCTGGAATGTAGTGTATTAAGTATAATTAATACACTGAAACACTTAGAAACAGTCTGGCAATACTATATAAATGTTGGCAATAACAATGACACTAAATGATGCTTATTGGTGTTCGTGGGATTCCTGTCTGCTTTTTAGTTATGACTGCTTGCTGTAACAGTGCTTCCTGCCTCTTTCTAATTGACCGATTTCTCAATCTCTTGTGGCTTACAAATGAGTTTATTGTACTTCTTAGAATTCATCTAATGTAAGGCTCAGAATGGAAAAGCCCAAGGGGTACAGACTTAGGTTATAGGTTAACTATGGCATCTGTTTTTACCTCCTCAAACACTATTTTATTAATGAGTTATTTCCTATGCATCTATTTTCAGGATTGTTAGAGAAACAACTGATGTTTTAAGTGAGGTTATTAATCATGCAAAATTTCCAGGTTTTCTATTTAAGAAAAAAAATTAACAGGAATATATATATTCTCTTTCCCACCTGCAAAAGTGAAGTGTGTTAAATTCATACATTGGAAGAGTGTTGAGAAGTTGTGGATAATTTTCTTTAGGCTGTCATTGTTCACTTCTGTTTACAAGCACTTCTGTGTTTATAAGATGAGCTCATCTTTGGGGGGTGGGAGGAGCCAGCAAGTGTGATTTCAGAAGACCTTCCTTCCCTCCCAAGCCACGGTATAATTAGAAGTCCAGATCCTCCCTCAGTTCCTTTTTATGACTGCCTCAGAAAGACATTTTTAACATGAGCGGTTGCCAAGAAGCCTTGCGAGTTCCCACTTTAGGAACTTTAATAAGATGACAGATCAAAATGCCATCTAGATTTAGAAAGCCTTGTTAGTATTGTATGAAGGAAAATTGCTTATGCATTTCACCATGTAGGTATGCCAGTAAGATCTTTATTTTAATTATGCAGAGGTACTCTGAACAGGAACGGGGCTAGTTTGGTTTTTAATTTCAAATCTGAGTTTGAATTTTAAATTTTTATCTTTATACAATTTCTAGATATTTTATGGCTGCCTAACTGCCTTAGGTGATTGCTATTAATTAACAGACTTGGTGGGGAAAGGCGAGCTTGCCTTCTGAGCTTTGTACCAGAGATCTGGAAAACTCAGTAATTTTTAACTTGAATTTGAAAATTCCGTTATTCTTTTCTCTGAAAGTTAAAATAGATCTGTGACTTTCTTATATTTTTTTATTCCTGGCTTAGTAAACTTTGTAAGTTTGAATGGATTTGTGATATAGAAGAGTTTCACAAAAACTTTCAAGAGATTAAGCAGTGCTTTTGGGTTTCTTAAACATATTGAGTCCTCCCTGAGACCTTTATCATGTTTGCAGCTGATGGGTTAAATTATAATGTTAAGACTCTGTAAAGGCAGGTGTGGTGCTGTAATCCCAGCACTTGAGAGACTGAGGCAGGATGATCATGGAATCTGAGGCCAGCTTGGCCTACATAGCTGACCTTGTCTCAAACAAAAACGGAAACAGACTATGTAATACGGAGGATCTGATCAAAAGGTGAGTCCAGTTGTCTTGAGTTTCATGTGTTTTAGAATTGTAAACATTTTTAGTTCATCTAAAATTTTAAACATTTTAAATGTTTAGTTTTAAACATCTTTAGTTTTTAGGCTCCTAAATCCTAAAAATATTTAATTAGTATGTTAGTTTGCATAATAAATACAATCAACATGTAGAGTTGGTACATATTCGTATCACATCTTGATCCTCTTTATTTCCCCTTTCCTTCCCCTTCCTCCTATCTCCACAAATTCTGTCCATGTTTCTTATCATTTTTCATTTTTCCCGTTAAATTATTTATTCTTTAGGTTTCTCATATAAGAGGAAACCATGTACTTAACTTTCTGTGATTTATTTCAATTAGCATTATGGACTCAAGGTCCATCCAACAAATAACACAAATGTATGCTTCATTATGGTTGAGTAGCACTCTATTGTGACTATCTACCACATTTTCTTTATCCATTCATTTTTAACTCTTTCAGGAAAATAGCCAGAAGAGGTATAGGTGGGTCAAATGAAATTTCTAGTTTTAGTTTTTTGAGAAATCTTCATATTGATTTCCATAGTAGTTGTATTAGATTACATTCACATCAACAGTGTAGAAGGGTTCCTATTGCCCCACAGCCTCACCAGTTTTTGAGTTCTTGACAGTAGTCATTCTTTCCCAAATAAAATGGAATCTCAGTATAGTTTAAATTTGCAATTCTCTAATGGCCAAAGATGCTGAACATTTTTCTTCATGTACCTATTGACCATTTGCTCTTTCTTTGAGAAAGGTCTATTCATTTCAATTGCCCATTTTTTGATTGGGTCTTTTATTCTAGGGGAGGGGTCTAATTTTTTTGATACTACTAGACTAAGAATGAAATTCTAGATATTACTAGACTAAGAATGAAGTCTGCTTAATTCTTTTTTGGTCTGGAAAGGAAAGCAAGATGTGGCTTGCTTATCTAGTAAATGTCTCATAGCTTGGTCTTGGAAGAATTGCTGTACCTCGAGTTTTATTGCTTTATAACTTTTTGTTTTTGGTTTTTGCTGGGCTAGAGATTGAATACGTGGCCTTATACATTAAGCAAATGCTCTACCATTGAGCCACAACCAGGTCCTTTTTTTCCTTTTCTTTTCTTTTTTAAACTCTTTTGAGGTACTCTAAGACATTCTAATCAAGATACTTGAATGAACAGTTTTGCTGTCTTTTAGAAAAAAATTTGTAAGACCAGAATGTTCACTTTTATTCCCTAATTTTTTGAAAAAGTACTACAAGCCTTAAAGATAATCAGATCAATCAATTTTTTTGCAAATATGACTTGGAAGTGTAAAGGACCAAAAGCTTGTAACAATAAAACAAAACAAAATGTGCTCACATGCACACATACGCGTGTGTCTCATTTCTGGCAGGTTCCAGAAACAATGTAAGGGATAACAAAGTTTTTCTGTGAAATTACTAGATAATTTTCTAAGTGTGGTATGCCTTGTTGTTCTTGCAGCTTACCCCCATGTCTGTCAGTACAAATCAGCTAGTTGAAACATGTTTAAGACAGAGGAAGAGACAAAAGCACTTTACTCTGCAAGTTCTATATAAACTAGTTAAATAGTAATATCAGATATTACAGATTTTTTGTTATATTTACTCTAAATTTAGTTGTAATTCTAATTAAATTATGCATTATTTTGTAATGATATCAAGAATGTTCAATAATGAACCTTAATAATTCCAATAATGAACCATGCCTATAATCCCAGCATTTGGGAGGCTGAGGCAGGAGGATTGTTCCAGACCAGCCTGGGCTACAGGGTGAGCTCAAGTCCAGCCTGAACTGCATAGTGAGACTCTGTCTCAAAAAAGACTCAAAAAAAAAAAAAAAAAAAACAAAAACCCCAAAACAAACTTCGTTGGAAATTTATATGCATATCTGAACATATATGTGCTTCATGTACACATGGATATATCTGAGAACTGTCAAGCCTGCTTAAATGTAAATCTGTTGAAAACAAATAATTTTTTGTTATAATGAAATATGTACACTAGTGAAATTCTGTTGGTAGAGTTCTAAATATAAAGGAATTCAGTTGAAGTTTGCTGTTTTAATCACATATGGATCTTAAAGGAAATCCTTTATGTTAAAGTTGTTACTCCATTTTAGAAGGATATTTAAAAGAGGATTATGTTGAAAGATACCAGCTCATACACAGAATGTAATGAAAAGGGCAAAAGATTAATTCTCTGAGCTTCAGGATCCAAATATTTGAGGTGATGTTTATGTTGGAATTACCACTTAGCCTCAGAACACAAGGTACTTAAGCTGCCTTTCAAATAATTTAGCATTTCTTTTAAAATTTAATTTAGTCTCTAGTGAAATATTTCCTTTCCATTTTACTAAAATTTTTCCCTTTGGGGTACATTGTGACATTCTTGTAAAAGTTATGTTTCTATTTTGTAGAGGCAAAGCTCTGTGGGTCATTTGTTTAGGTTGATAAACTAAAGACATCCTTTGTACTCCCAGAGGGACTCGCAAAGAAATCTATGCTTACTAAGGTTGATATATACATGAATATTTATGTGCACAGTAGGATGTTCATAGCTCACCCTTAAGATAAAAACAAACCCAAAGAAATGACAACAACAAAAAAGGAAGGAAGAGGTTGCAGTGTGGCAGGGTGCTACACACAATTGTAGTTCTGAAACAGGAGCTATATGGATATTAACGTGGGGGTCTGGGAGAGAATGCCACTCTGAAATTTATTAAAATCAGAAAAGAATATTTCTGACAGTATTTTGAAAACTGTAAAAGATACATAACTACCAGATATTTTTTGATGGGAAGCCAAGCATAGTTTTAGAGAAAATTTACAACGACCTCCAAAACCTCCACATCTTTTAATCTCTTTGTCTCCTGATTCTTTATTCTTTTTTTAATCACATGTTTTGAATATCTTCTTTGTTTCAGAATCATATTTGTTTGAGGTAGATTTCTGGAAAGTTGATTCTGTAACATGACAAAACTGTAGTTTCACCTTCAAAACATTAACCAGGTATACATTGTTTTAAAAGAAATAAAAATAATACCTTCTATTTTATTATCCTGTTTAATGAATATGTATGTTTATTTTTATGTTGCTACAAAGAGTAGATATACAACAAATAGTTTGGTAATCCACCTTTTCCACAAAGATGGAAGTACCCATGCTAATAAATATTTACTAATAATGAGTATCCATGCTAATAAGTATTTGCCTTCAATATCTTTTTTTTTTTTTAAAGAAAACCAATTGTCTTTTGTTTCATTTGAGGCCATCTTCACTTTGAGAAAGGAAGGTAAGTATGTGAAACAAATGGTGTAGGTTTTTCATCTGGAAACACAATAGGCTTCAGCCTTTATCATCTCTATAGGGTTTAATATAACAGGCATTTTGTGAATAGTTGGCTCGTGGGGCTAAATATGTGCTCACAGTTGTGTCAGAAGCTGACAGGTACTGTACAGGAAGCTTTGGGTCTTCTTTAGTCCTTCCGTTGTATAACAAGAATGCAGGTGACATACGCATCTGCCTAGCCATCTTCTTATTTCTGTGCTTAAGGGAGGAGTCTACCCACATCTCTTCCCTCCAAAGAAACTCTGAATACCAGATGAAGTGATAGGAACATAAGGTACGTTTGATAGATAATTTGTGTGTGGCCCATACTGCAGCACACAGTTCGAGAAATGAAGTGTTTTATAGGCCTTGCATACTTTATCAGTTTTTAGTTTTCCTATCAGATAAAGCCAATACAAGTATTTGATGAGCATTCGGGATGTGCCAGATTCTGTGTTGGAGACTCATTGTTCTAAGTCCTATGATGTCTGTCCTTATATTTAAGGAAATTAATTTGAGTTTTAAAGTCAGATTCAAATAACACTCAGGTATCCTGGAAGTCAGGCCTCTGGTGTGGTATCCACTGAGCATGGCTGAGCAGTAAGGAGAGGAGCAAGAGCCGTGCAGAGGGAAGGGTGGGGAAGGAGAACCCACGCTGAGTCTCCCCTTCTCCTTCCCCTTCCCTGGCAGGGAAGCCTATGAGATGCAGTCTGGCCCCATGGTGGCTGTGCATGGGTGCAAGAATTGTTCTGAAATCTCTGGAAAACATCGTGCTGTAAATTCTGACACTTTCTTTTTGGGCCGTCAGATGCCATTGAACCAAAGAAGAGAGGAGCCAGAAGCTCTGCAGACTACCATGTTTCTGCAGCCAGGGTGATCAGAGTGGTTACCTAGGAGGCTGCCGCAGGGATTGCTGCAGGCGCCTGTGGCTCTTCCTCTGAGCCAGCGCGGCTTCTTTTCTAACTCCTAGCGGGTGTGTGCCCAGCCTCCCTGCAGTGGTCTGCTAAGCGATGGGTCTGGAGGTTCATTTTCGTCCTAGCTGTGGAGCCAGGGCAGGAGAATGTGATCATGCTGGGAGTACAGGAGTCACTGCATGTTACTTGCTGAGTGGATTCTAGGCATGATCCAAGCCCTGAACCAAGTGCATGTGAGTCCATTTCGTGAGGAACCCAGTGGAAGCCTGGCATCGTTGTCATGTCTGTGGGAAGCTGTGGTGGAAGAGAGGAAGCCCCGGTCTTCTGGCTGTCTCCAGCTCTGTCACCAGATCACTGGCAAAGCCGAGCCTTGACAGGTGGAAGTTGAATAGTGAGAGGTCCATAATTGGATTTTTGAGAACCAAATTGTACTCTCAAATAGCCAAAACACCAGATACATAGAATTTTTTTTCTCTTTTTAGTTTTTTGGATAGGGTCTTGCTGTGTAGTTCAGGCTGGCCTTGAAATCATGTTGTAGTCCAGGTTGGGCTCAAACTCATGGAGATCCTGCTGCCTCAGAAGAGCACTGGGGTGACAGGCCTGTGCTACCCTTGCTGGGCTAAGAATTGCATTTCTAGGGTTGATAATCATCCTTTTACTAAATGATGTTTGGAACTTTCACTTTGTCAGTGGAGAGGTGAGTGATTATTTTGGTATTCCTACCACTTCAGGACACCTAGTGAATAAAGAGGGTCATGCCCTTAATTATAGCACTGCTTATTAGTTTAAAATAATGTTAGACAGTGATGGTTTCAAGCATTTAAAAATGATGCTGGAGAATCATTGTCAGAAAATCATGTCTGTGATGTTAGTAAAGTCATGCAGTTTTAAAAATTCATGGTGAACCTTTCGGGAAAAAAAAATCTGCTGTAAGAGTATGAAAAGTAACTGTCTCCTGCCTGGGTCCTTCTCCTCCGGCCACCTCCCTAAAAGCAGCCACTTGGAAGTATTTCTGCTCCCTGGTGACCAGGTCATTATGTTCTCTAGGCAATGTTCCTCCTGAACCCACATCTCCTGCCATGCTTGGTGCTCACAGCTGTTCTTTTGATTGGTTGGTGCCTGCCTTGTAGCGTGGGCACTCAGCATTAGTCGCCCAACCTCCCAGAGTGTGGGGTGACAGGTGCACTCCCCCATGCCTACCTGTATTTTCTTAGAGACTGCCTCCCTTCTTTATGTCAGAGAATGCCTGGAAGACAGAGGTTACCCAGGCATCACCACCTCACTGAATCATCTGGAAACATCTACTTGTGGCTCAGGGTGGTTTCATGGGGACTCATAGCTCAAGAGTCCCTGATGTTACCTCCTGTCTCTGGAAATGCAAGCTTTTGAAGCACTACCTATCTTTTTCTGAACTAATACATTTTAGGCACTATCTCATCTGCATTTTTCTTTTCCTTCTCACTTCCGTCTACTTTCCTTATGTCATTTGCCAGTTTTTACAGCTGAAGATTGCAGGTTCCATGTTCTTATAAAAAGTTACACAGTTTTGGTAATTCTTTTAAACATTTGTTTCCAAAACAGTATTTTCAAATTTTAATCATACTCTATCTTACATACTGAGGATACAGAAATGTTTAGTAAAGGTGAAATACATTTTATTATATTAATCTATCATCATTATCATTTTGGGTTTTTTTTTGTCACTTTGTTGATTGTTTTTTGAGTTGTTTGTATTTTTAATTGAAAACCCTACTCACAGTTTTAAATAGGGGTACATATTCAAAATGTCCTAGATCTTAGCATATGTCAGTAAGCCTCTGGTAAAACCTAGTAATAATTTATTACTTTTCTTTTTTAGTATCTCAAGCAAAACCACGGTGACACTGAAATAATAAAAGTAAATAAATGTTATTCATTTTGTCATGTGGATATTTTTAAACCAATCCTGTTTAGCAGTACAGTATCCAAAATGGTCATATAATGCTTTTTTGTTTGTTTGTTTTTTGGTACTAGGGATCAAACTCATGACCTCATGCTTGCCAGGCAGGCACTTATGCTGCTGAGCTATATCCCCAACCCCATAGAATGCAATTTTAAGAAATGGTTAGGCTTTTTTTTTAAAGCTCAGGTATTTTATCTTACGTTCTTGGAGTACTAGCAGCATTCCTGCATAAAAAACCATATCAAATGATGATAATTGTTACATCTCATGTCCTGTACAACCTGGTTGTATCACCTTGACCTTTCTGGTTGACATGACCCTCAAGGACTGAAAGCAGTCATCCTTTAACAGTGTCCCACCAATTTTTACTGCTCTTGGCGTGGCAGCTTTTAGCTAGGTGTTTCCGGGAGTCATGAAAATCAACTTGAGAAAGCGTGGGTGCACTAAGGCAGAAGGTTATTTGAATTCCTCCCCTTCCCTTCCTGTTTCTTAGGTAAGATTTTCCTTGTGTTGATAAATGGAATGTTGTGATAGAGACCACAAAACTAAAATCAGGTTGGTGGTTCTTAGAACTGCTTGCCTGCAAAAAGGCAGAAGGGGGGTTCCATGTGGGACTTGTCACTCTATCCTAGTAAAACATATACTCTGTCCATTTTAACTAACTTATGTTTAATAAAGACTTAGAGTCTAAGCACCTCCAATTTTTCCTATTTAAATCCTCTTTATTGACTAAATACTATTCTTGAGAAAGAGCAGAAGTATAACTTGGACACAACAACCGTTACTTCCACTGAAAGGGAAAGAGAAGACTGTCAAAAAGGACTCACGCAAGGAGATCAAAGCTGTGGCCTGTGTCTGTTATGGGGTTGTGTGTTGAGTAGCAGGCTCCTTGGAAGGTGGAGTGGATCCCAAAGGGGTCCTCCTTTTAGTGGTGAGGGGATTGGGAAAACCCCACTCTGGGAGGGAGAGACCAAGGAAAAGCCGATGGGGAATTCCTTAAGCTGGCTGTGGGTCAGGAAGATACCTTGGTGGCCAGTGATGTACAGATGGTTTGTCCCTCTTACCTAGAGGAAGCAAAAGAGGAGAAGGACCTCTCAGGATCTGGGCCCTTGGAGTGTTGAAAATGATGGCGTTCGACACAGAGGAAGGGCTGGAGGAATAAAGGCCTGAACTGGGGCTTGGCTTTGGGCAGGCAGAGATGCGTGAAGCCCATCTAGAGCCTCTGGATGGGTTTCCTGGCCCTGCTGGGTGCAACGCTGAGCATCCTGATGGCTCTGCCCTTGCATGCAAGAGGGTAAGAGCAAACCAGACCTTGTAGCTGCAGGCTGACCTCAGGGGGAGGGACCGCATGGGGGAATGCTCTCTGCTAGAGGTGGTCCTTGCAATACTAAGTGTGTCTGGATCGTTGCCTGAAAGGGAGGTTTTAGCTCTGCTGCACTGATGTTTTCTCTGTTGCAAGCATTTTCTCTCAAGTCCTTGAGGTCTCTTTCAGCGATCCAAGCTACCACCCAGTTCTCATGACTTTTCTGCAAGGAGGTCATCGGTCCTCTCCCATGCCTCTTGCAGATTTTGGGCTCACTTTCTGTAGGTCTCCAGCTCTTTAGCAGTGCAGTGTCCCATCTCCTCCAGTGTTGACGGTTTCTCCTCTTGCTCTGACTGGGATTTTGCCAGCAGTCTTTGCTTCTAGTAGCATCTCAGGACTGTGTGTTGGTGAACTTCAGCCTTCACTGTGAGCTTCTGCCGAAGCTTCTGGTGCTCCCTTCTCAGCTGTGTGTTTGCGGACTGCCACGATGCTCATGTCTGGACATGTTGCATAGACTGTCAACGCTTCCTTGGTTTTCTCTGCTTCTGAGAGTTGAGTGTGAAATTGGGTTTTCTCCTTCTGTAGTTTATAAGGAAACATTTAACTGAGCACCATAGACCAGTTTCTCCAGAGGTCCTTTTGGCCACTGATCTAAGCCAGGACCATGTGCCAGTTGGCTGTTCATTTCTCTCTGCAAGTTCTCAGCTGTGCAATGTCTTCTCCAAGACCTGAAGCCCCGCCCTTCGTGGTGACAAGCAGGCACTCAATCAGAGCCCTGGTGTGCTTTCCCTTCTCCCAGGGCAGTTGTTCTGCTCGAGCCTGGGAGTCTTGAAGCGTGCTTTTCTGTGAGGTGAATTTGCTCACTTGTTCCTTCCATCCTTGAACTTCCTGTAAGAGCTGTGCCTGGCTTTCCTGAAGTTGGAAATTTTCACTCAGAGTTGATGCGAAACAGGGTGCCCGTGGCTTCAGCTACTTAAGATGTGAGCAACTTAATTCCTCTGCTAAGAAACTGAATCCTGGTGGAAGTCTCTGCCATTGTTGGTTGCTGTTGCACATATTGCGATTGTTCTTCTTTGAAGACAGGTTATCTGCTCTCAAAATTTGGCTCTGTCCCTGGCCACCTTCTTGTCAGCTGCCTCCCACTGCTGTGCTTCCCTGGCCTCCTCCTCCAGGGGGACCTCCTTGAGAACTAACTGACTCTAAGGCGTCATGCTCTTTTTGAAGTTGGCTGACTTTGTCCAGGAATTAACATTTCCCTGAAGGAGTCCTGCAAGCTGGAGTGGAGAGGGAGCTGTTTTTTCTCTCTTCCCTGTAAGCCAGCTTTTTTTTTTTTTTTTTTTTAATTTGAAAGACAATAAAACAAAAGGGGGCAGTACAGAGCAGATGAGAACAGGACAACATAGGCAACACAGTACTTTACATTAAGTCAACTGGACATCAACAGTAGCTAACACCGTATCTCTTACTCTGCTATAGTTGAGCATAGTCTCAAATACAATAATATAAACATAATACAATAGTATAAAGCCATGCATAGAGTGAAAGAATTACAGAAAATGTTCAATGGGTACTGTAATATCTCATTTTTGATAGAAAAGCAAAAAAATTTGTTTGAGCTATCACACATATTCAAATTCCAATAAGACACAATGTGATAGAACCAATGTAGTAGAACAAAAAAAAAGCATGATAGGACTTCTAAGAAGGATGATATTAAATCAGCAATAGCTGTCACAATGTTTTGTTTTCTTCAAAACAGCTATTCATATCATCAAGTATGATACAGTCAAACAAAACAGGATAAAAGCATTCCAACTGATGATTGAAAACTTTGAAAGACTTCGAAGCTGTGAGATGGGGACTCATGCTTACCATAAAGTCTTATATACTCTTATCAAATCTCATATTAGGGAGATTATATGGTATTTACCCTTATGAGTTTGGTTTATTTCACTTAAGAGAATGGTCTCAAGTCGTGTCCATTTATTTATAAATATCTCGATGTGATCATTCTTTATAGCTGAGTAGTACTCCATTGTATAAAAATGC